>JAWWUD010000092.1:0-510909 GCA_033964015.1 Scolanthus callimorphus | reverse complement strand
CCCCCCCCCCCCCCCCCCCCCCCCCCCCCCCCCCCCCCCCCCCCCCCCCCCCCCCCCCCCCCCCCCCCCCCCCCCCCCCCTAGCAAAAGCAAAGGATGACCAAGGCTTGCCCCCAGACAAAAGTTTCTAGCTACGACCTTGTAAGAGGTTGCACTGCAAGTGCTACTACAGAAAAAGAATATACTGTATGAAGCAGAATATAGTCTATATTATACAGTATTTTGAATGCTGCATATGTGTATAATGTACCACCAAATCTTCCAAGTGGTAAAATAAACGATTATCTATATTATTATAAACCAACATTTCCTTAACATCACATCAGTCCACGTTTGGACATTTGCACAAAACAGTTACAACATTTATTATGTTGAGTTCAACGATTTCTTATCTAGAGTTCAACAAAACATTAGGCCCGTTAAAGCAGAGTATGATCATTTAAACAAGGAGGATTATGGGGAGATTCTTATCAAACACCGACTGCGAAGTTTCTGGCGCCTGCTGACAGAGTTTTCAGTGTCACAAACTTCTTGCATTCATAGGAACTCATTGCCAACATGAAGAGCAGCCAAAAAAGCAACTAATTTTTGTGAAAGCTTATATATCTGCAACTCCTTCAAACCGATATTTCTGCTACACATTTACATTACCAAAACTTACCTGAATAAGGCATTAAACTTATCTTCTCGAACAAAAGTTAAAGTTAAGCTTATCATTTTCACGCTGAAACAACTGCAAATTTTACCAATTTCCCTACGACTTACCAGGCAGATTAGCATTTTCCAAAATCTTCCTCGCCTCCTGTTGGCTAAGCTGTGTCAGCTTGAAAGCCATGTTGTTTAACTGCAGGACAAATTAACAAGATCGAAGGTTGTTTATTTCTTCCATCGAATGGCGGCCATTGTTGACTTGCTGTAATCCTAGAAACGATAACCGCTGACCGCTTACAGCAGGCTCGCAAGTTCTCAGATTTCACTGCGGGACGCGCGCCGCCAGTGTCCTCCCTCACCTCCCCTCGTGGGGCAAACGTGGGGATGTGCAGGCTGAAAGCGGAGTGAACGGGATTTTTTTGGTGAAGTTCAGCTTTTTTATTTGTCCAGAAACATTTATTATACAATATTTTTTTGGACATAAATTTGACGACAAAAAAGTGTCATCTCGTTTTACCAATAGGCGTGTCTAGTCGTAGTTTTTTTAGACTGTTTGCAGTCTCATTAATCCCCTTCTTTGGCGAACGCCCGTGAAAAATTGGCGAACGCGCCTAGTCGTGAAAACGAGCGCGAAAGAGAGGAGCGCCATATGCGCAACGAAGGCGCGAGAAGCGCGCCGCAGGGGACTGGAGAAACGCCTTCCGCTCTCGCTCGTGGCTTCAAGCCATCTGCTGCGCTCGTTTATCCACGCGCTCGTTTTCAGACGTAATTCGCCAAAGGAGCGACTCAAACAGTCTATAGTTTGTCGTTCCCAAAACTCAGGTTTTAAACGTGAAACGTCTTGAAGGGAAGTGAGGGAAGCGTTGTGTGACCGACACAAAGAACGGGCTGCGAGGGAGATTAAACTTCATCGCGGATCGGTTGTTTGTTGAATGGGTTCGTTTCTGATTGACAGCTAGGGAAAAGGTGAAAACAACTCTCTGGTGATCAAATACATAAATCGGTACGGAAAAGAAGAGGTCAAGCCATTCAACTGGGGGGTTATATTTTTCGGCCCAAAAGTGGGGTCGAACACAGAGACCCCGAATAGAGAACGAGGAGCACTTTTTGTAAAATGCCCTGCATCCTTTTTATTCCCTCCTTCGGAGAAAGCCTTCCCAAAATTTATGGATCCATCCCTGCAAAATTCCGAATTTCACAAGCAGTTTATACGATTTTCTATACTAAGTAAAATGCTATGGTTTACTTCAATTCACCATTTTATTGGACACCTTTTTACATTCAAATATTATACTTGAGTGGACTATGAACACTTGTATTTATAACTTAGTCAATTTTATGGGACACGTTTCTGACACTCATGGGTAGGGCAGAGCTGTCTGAATGTTTTGAAGTAGGCGGCTGCTCAAAAAAAAGTAGCCGTCTGCAAACGAAAAACCGACATACAAATTTCGTAGCTTCAAAGCAACAAGTTAGTTTCCTCGCCAAGCCAATTCTGACACAGGCGCGGAAATGGGAGATTTTTAAGATGAACTACAATTTAAGGATTCCAGTTTTTATTTTATTCGCAAACAATGAGGTGAGCTTCAGGCTGCATTTGACAAAGTTCTGTGGTTCTAACTTTTTGTGTCTCACATTCGGCAAAAAGTAGCTGGCGATTAAACGTGATAAACGTGAAGTAGCCACCGGGCTTGTTTCTCACAGCTCTGAGGGGCGCGATATGGGGCATTCTTACGCCGCCGTTACACGGTATAATGTTTTCTGCTACTTGTCTCGCAATGCAATTGCGAGACAAGTTTAACAAGTTGCACGAGCCATTGCAGCGTGTAACACTCGTTGCTGCAACCGTTGCAGCAAGTAGGATACGATTCTACTTCTCGCAACGGATTACAGCAACTTGTCTCGCATTGCAGCGTGTAACAACAGCGAATCTTGCAAGTTGTCTCATAATTTCGTTCCCAGAAGCCCTCGCGGGCTTCTTTGCGCATGTGCGTTCTGCATCAAAATGGCGGACAAATAGTAAAAAGTTCGACACGTTGCGAGCGATCATTCCGAGCTAATATCAGCTGCAATGGCTCTTGCAACTTGTCTAGCAATGGATTGCGAGACACGTTGCACCGTGTAACTCCATCTCTACTCTTAGCAATGGACGGTGAACTATTTAACAATTAGACCTCAAGGCCGAATGTGCTATGATGAATAGACCATGAGGCCGAAGGCCGAAATGGTCTATTGATATCATAGCACATGAGGACGAGAGGTCTAATTGTTTTAGCATAAACCAACTAGTTGGTCGGATTTGGCAAATAATTCCATTATTTTATGTTGAAAAAATTAAGTTTTCTTGCAAAGAAAGGTGATGGTTTTACCAGGCACGGTCTATCACCAATAGACCATTAGTAGCTCAGCCAATCAGAATGCAGGATTTGTAATAGACCATTAGTTGGTTTATACTAAAGATAGATAGATTCTCATGACTGTGAAAAGTGCCGCGACACAGCGCAGTACTGTCG
This sequence comes from Scolanthus callimorphus, assembly GCA_033964015.1. Classification (NCBI taxonomy): domain Eukaryota; kingdom Metazoa; phylum Cnidaria; class Anthozoa; order Actiniaria; family Edwardsiidae; genus Scolanthus; species Scolanthus callimorphus. The sequence continues at coordinate 507,746 of JAWWUD010000092.1, read as the reverse complement.
CGGTGGCGGTACGGAACCTGGCCTGCTGTAGATACCGAATGAAATCGCGTAGTCGCTGTACGGTCACGGTCGCGGCGCGGCACAACTCTTCGCGGCACTTTTCACAGTCATACGAAATCTGCTCAGTCTAGATAAAGCCGTCGGTGCTGCGCAAGATATACGCACCGCTACTGAACAACTGAAAACCTTTGCGGTCCGTGAACACTCACTCTCTTTTCAACCATTTCACACAAATTTGTACAAAGCTTTTTTAAAAAGTCCATTCTATAGGCAGGCTGACATTCTATAGACAGATCTACAGGCTACTTCCGAAAAACCGAGATCCCAGTTTTTATTGGCCGAAAGTCTGATTCAGGTCCCACAGGTGGCCGAGAACTCCAGGCTACAAGCTAGAGTACCTGTGTGCTCTCACCCCTACTGAATTACCCTTCTCTGCTAACTATCTAGAGATACTAGATCGGTGACATGAGACCTGAATCCGGTTCCACAGGTAGCCCGTAACTCCACACTATAAGCAAGAGATTCTAAACTCGGTCACCTGTGTGCGCTCGACCTTGATAAATTACCCTTCCTTCTCTAGCTGGGGCTATCTAGAGGTACTAGATCGGTGTGATATCCCACAGGCAACCCATAACTCCAGGCAACGAAACTATAAAATTTAAACTGGGTTACCTGTGTGCTATCACCCCTAAAATATTTACCCTTGTTCTGGTAACTAGCTGAGGTTATAAAGAGTAACAAGAGCAGTGTGATGAGACCCGAGTCAGGTTCAACAGGTACTCATAAATCCAGGCTATGAAGCCTGAGATTCCAAGCTGGGTTACTTGAGTGCCCTCCCCCTAATAAATTACCCTCCCTCTGCTAACTATTCTCACTTGGGACCAACTGTGCTTATATAGGATATCAACTCATTAGCATAATTGTCAGCCGCCTTTAGTCCTCGCCGCAAGATGGCGTCCTTGGTAGAGGACGCTGTGTTGGCGGATTTCAGGTTTTTATTGTGCTCATTCCGAGGCCTGGTGGAGCTACGTTTTTTACCCACCCTCCTCCCCTCTTTGCTCTGTATTGTTGTCACGGTCTATTATTAACGCCATATGTCACCCGCTCTAGTCACGCCTTACTTCATGAATTCGCGGGCTCTTATGCCCATTGAATATTTTGTTTCACGTGAAAGTTATGCAATGGACTATAGAAATTAGGTAATCGACGTAAAGAGATCTTTAAACGCCTTTCAGCGTGCAACTTCAATGACTTTTAAGTACTCGTAGTGTTTGGAACAAAGACTGTTTATTTTGAGTCGGGAAAAGTGAACTGAATTACACGCTAGATTATGTAAAATTATCAAAGACGTGTGCGTAAAAGAACTTTCAAAGTTAGATTAAGTTAGTCGGTGTGAGTAAGCTAAGAAATGATCGAAGTGGTCAAGCTGAAGTTCTATAAAATCCAGAAATGCTGCTGAGGGTTAGTAGTATTTTCTTTATTTTGTTTGGTAAAATAAATTTTATATTCCTACTTGACAATTGTCATCTTTAGCTCCACCAGGTCTCCTCCCCCATATCTCATATAGAGCACAATGGGACCAAGTGAGAATTTATAACTAGCTGGGACTGATCAGTATGATGAGGCTGAATCTGGTACCACAGGTAGCCCATGACTCCACGCTATAACGCAAGATATCCCAAGCTGGGTTACCTGTGTGCCGTCCCCTTAATAAATTACCCTTCATCTCCCAACTAGCTGGGACTATCTAGAGGTACTAGATCGGTGTGATGAGATCTGATTCTCTCTAGTAGGTTCTCTCCCACAGGACAGAAGCTGTTCTCCCACGCGTCATGCAGCGTATCGTATAAAGACGCGTCACTGCTCCCGATATCATCAAACGCGAGCTCTTCATCTGGCGAGAAGGAAGAGGAGGGAACTCATTAACAAATGGCGAAAATAACAATCATAATGGATTGCGTGGAGCACGGGATATTTTTAAAAAGGGCCGGTATCAGCCGCCATTTTGACCAGCATAGCAACTTAGCAAAGTCGGAGAAAGCATCCGTTTCCATCGGCTGATTTAGAGAATATAGAGCAATCTTCTCGATTGAATTTGGTAAATCAAATCTGAAACTTTGTTTTTAGATGCTTAATACGAGATTTCTACACGTAGTTCTTCTTCTAATACAATACCTTTCTCAACAATACCTTTCAACAGAATTAATTCGGGAGAAAAAGATGGCGACTAGATTTCTAATATGGCGAACAAACTTCATTACTTGATGACTATAATTTTTTTTGTTTAGGAATCAGTGGCACCTCTTGAAGAAAGGTAATATGCATAGACAGGGACAGGCGGTCGGACGGACAGTCAAATGGACAGATAGACAAGCACTTTAAAGGGGCACTCGCACGCTTAATTTTTGAACAACCTGTCAAAAATAAGTCTAATTCTAATCACCAAAAATACATTTAAGTTTACCATGAAAACTAAAATAACAGTCCAGGTTTGTTAAATGACCTTTTAACTGTTAAATCAATACAAATCTATAGTGTTTTCATTTATTATCAAGAGGATGGAATTGGATTGCGATATGAATTATTTGCTTGTCAGGCCAGTGTCAGGCCAGTGTCACGGCTATTTGAATAAATTCACAATACTTAATTTGTAATGATACCAGAATTACCTGTATCACTTGACAATAGTTTTATCGGCAGGTCTGCCAATTTGAAAACAAATTTCGATGAAACGTCAAATTTGAAAACTGTTCATCCCCAAGATTTCAAAAACTCATTGTTGCAATCCGTTTCCATCCGCTCTGTAATAGGTCCATGAAGCCTACAATATCATGATAGCTTTGCAGCTAAAGGCCTATTCAATAAACCTAGACTCTAGTATTTTGGCTATCCATCAGTTATGTAGATTCGGCCTTACCTAGGTATTCCGATAGAATGTCTATTAACTCCAACGTCTCCTCCTCTCCAAACGTGGAAGATGACGTCGTAATTTCACCACTGAAACGAAACGTGCACAGACGGGGTTTATTTGCAATCTAAATATGAGTATTTATTCTCTCAGGAAGAACACTTCCTAAAGTTCTGGCTAAACTAGGACACACGTAGCGCGCAACATTGTAGCCGGACACATGTTTCCCCGTTTAGCCGCGCGGGAAACATAGTTGCGCGCAACAAATTTTGTAGCCGGGACACAAAGAAAAGTTTCTTCGCAAGACAAAAAACATTTTTATGTCGGAGACACACGCGTGCGATGTTTCCTAGTTTAGCCACTCGGGGAAACATGCAGGACACAAATGTTGCGCGCTACATGCATCTTAGTTTAGCCGTAGATTAACCTTTTTGATAGTATCCCATATCTTAGTACCTGTAGTTCCATAAAGTTTGACAAACCATCGCCGAGAGCTGCCAGTCATTCTTGCCAAAATCGTGCAAAACATCTATCAGCCTGTTGAGAGAAACACAGATTATATGTCACATAATGGATCAAGAGAAGAGTTTTCTGCATGGGTAATCATGAGATGCGAAGTTTATGCGAGATAAGGCGAGATAAGGGGGAAATGGTCCAACTGAAAGGCGAGATAAGGCGAGATAAGAGGAAAATGGTCCAATTGAAAGGCGAGATAAGGGGGAAATGGTCCAACTGAAAGGTGAGATAAGGCGAGATAAGGGGGAAATGGTCCAACTGAAAGGTGAGATAAGGCGAGATAAGGGGAAATGGTCCAACTGAAAGGTGAGATAAGGCGAGATAAGGGGACAATGGTCCGATTGAAAAGCGAGATAAGGGGGAAATGGTCCAATTGAAAGGCGAGATAAGGGGGGAATGGTCCAATTGAAAGGCGAGATAAGGGGGAAATGGTCCAATTGAAAGGTGAGATAAGGCGAGATAAGGACAAATTGTGCCAAGTAGGAGCTGCGAGATAGGGCGAGATAAGGTCCTAGAGTAGCTAAGGTGACGTGACCACGCAGGGCCCGACATCAACTTTTTTCGCTAGGTGCCATTGGCGACCAATTCAAAAAAACATTTAGTCGCCAAAAAGCAATATTTAGTCGCCACGTAAGCGTGAATTTCAGCCGAACTTAGAAAGATGGGGTGCCATTTGGTGACTAGCTCTAAAACGTTTGTCGCCAAGCCTCCAAATTTAGTCGCCATTGGCGACCAATTCAAAATATTTAGTCGCCACGTAAGCGTGGATTTCAGCTGGACTTAGAAAGATGTGGTGCCATTTGGTGACTAGCTTTATAATTTTGGTCGTCGGACCCTGCGTGTAGGTGATGGTAGGTAGAAGATGGGAAATACCAGAGTAATCTTTCATAATCTTTCATAGTCACGTCATTCATTTTACCAGAGTACTCTACCGTAATGTCTGTTTGGCACTACCAGACAATGAAATTGGAGTAAGGGCAGCTCTAACATAGCATAAAAGTTGCTTTAAAGGGGCTATGTCACGGTTGTTTCAACAAAATGTTACAAAATCAGATCAGTGGGCTACATAAAAAAACTCAGAATCCTATATTATACTATTGTGTTATAAAGAAAAAGGAACTGAAAATTGCATTGTATAGGCATTCTTACGTTAGATTTTATAGCTTTCGCTATCAAATTTCCAAGTTTGAAAACTGTTCAGTCTGGTAAGAAATCAAAAATACCATTTGGCAATCCAATTCCATCCGCTCGATAACACACGAAAATACTCAAAATTTTTGCTTATCTAGCAGTTGAAAGGTTATTTAACAAATCGAGATGATTATTTTGCTCATTTCTTTTGAATTTGGCTACATTTAAGCTACCTAAGTTAGCCCTAAAATCGTAACACTGCCCGTTTAATGTAGTTCAGAGAACCTACTTCTTTACGCCTCCCTCCTCTCGTAGCTTGGGCCGACTAACATCATCTGTCATAAGATTAATCAGCACACCACATGCAGTGAAGACTGTCTCTCTCTCACCCGCGTCCAGTAGCGCTACCATGATCTCGTCAACTGCAAGTAGATATACCAAGAATTCAAACATAGAAATACTGTAAAATTGTATTGAAGTATTTTTCAATGGTTGCACAAATCCTGATATCCCGTCTCAAGGGAGGAAATCCCTATAGAAATACTGTACCATGGCATTGAAGTATTTTTTAATAGTTCTTCTTTTTAATGGGTAAATGGGATGTGCAGAAACCCTGGAATTTCGTTAGGGGGAAAAGCAATTCTTGAAAAAATGTAGTTCCTCGATAGGGGTTTAGGACATCGCAGTACCTCTTTTAGCAAGAAACTGAGAGAGCGAGACAACAATGAAACACTCATGAGCAACCACCCCTGCCTTGGACCGCTATGTTTCACAAACGCTGATATTAAAGGGAGGCTGTCACGATACGCGCATGCTCCAGGAACGATCACTGAGCAAAACTATTTAGACCATCCTATCAGAAAACTATTGAAGAATATGTAAAACGTAAACATTTGGTCGGATGGATCGAGAAATAGCGAGATTAAAACGGATTGTTTTCGTGGTTTTCAGCCTTCGCTGGCCATCGTTACGGGACGATAATTCTTTGTTTTGAGATGCGCAGAACAGCTGCGCAGTTGCGTGACAGCCTTCCTTTAACCTCCTAAAAATACAGGGCTAGCTGGTCGCCAATGCGACCTGATTTTTAGCTCAGGCGACTAAAAGCTTTAACTTAGTCGCCTCTAGGTGGCCATGCCATGTGATTATTTATTTTTCTTTTTATGTTCATTATAAACTGAAAATTATTATTCGCGGAAAAAAACGTCTTGCTACGATATGATAAAATGAGAAAAAGCCTTCAGATACGCGAAAACATGGACACAAATAACACCACCACAGGCAACCCAAATGACAAAAATGTGACAGAAATTACACCACCACAGGCAACCCAAATTTACTAAAATGTTTTTCAGGCGGCCAAAAACGATGCTAAGGCGATCAAATATTCAGACTTGCTAGCCTGGAGCGACTGCCTAGAAAAGTTGATTTCAATAGGTCCCGTGAGTAATATTGTTCGCAGTGTTGTGCAGAAACCCTGGAATTTCGATAAGGGGTAAAGCAATTCTTGAAAAAATGTAGTTCCTCGATAGGGGTTTAGGATATCGCAGTACCTTTATTGTCCCTTAGTAGTGTCCTGACCTCCCTGCTTCTCGTGAGGTTCCCGAACACACGACTTGCTTCCACCATGGCGTCCATGTTCTCAGGTAGTAGTAATGATAGTAATGCTACAAAGATGAAAAAAAAGTTAATTTATTATGTAAATTAAAATGTCGGGTGATCTCCCTCTCGAAAACTTGATATCTTCACACGTGAAAATATATATGTTATTCATCGGCCGTAGTGATTTGGATATTATTACCGATGAATATGTAGGGGAATCCCACGTACCCGACCATTCAATCCATGACCTTAAGCAATTTGTTTAAATGTCAGGACTTTTCCAGGCCTGGAATGGCTTTTTCAGAATTCCGTGACTTTCCAGGACAATGTGAACCCGGAATAACATAACATGAAATTCAAGCACAATAGTCCAGTTTCGAATCCTCTAATCTACCGCTGAATAGGCATCAAAGGCGCATAAATACAGTGGGAGCCTCAGTTTGAACCCGAAAGTTGCGAATACCAACGAGTCCAAAACGTTTTGTCGATTGTCTCCATTCAAGTTTCATCAGATTCTCGTCGGTATTCACAACTTTTTCTACTTCAAACTGAAGCTCCCACTGTATTTGTCGCTGTCGATGCCTATTCAGCAGCAGAGTAGAGAATTCGAATCTGGATTATTCAGTAGGTGAAGGCGAAACGATCATTGCGGTGTGACAATCGCTTAATTTATGCACTTTCAACTCCATTCTCGCACAACTCCCTGGTTGACCCAAGAATTTTTCATTGCCAAGCTAGAGCAGATTTCGTATTATTGTTAAAAGTGCCGCGACCGCGGTCGCTGCACGGAAGCTGGCCTGCTGTAGATACAGAATGATAATGAAATCCAACCTCGCCCCCAGGGTCTTCTCGGTCGTTTTCAAAATGGCGGTTGACTCGAGAGAAGACCCTGGGGGAGGCTGAGTCACATGACCACTGTTTGAAAACATGGGAACGAGGTTGTCCTTTGTTTCGGAACGGTCACGTGACTCAGCCTACCCCAGGGTCTTCTCTCGAGTCAACCGCCATTTGGAAAAACGACCGAGAAGACCCTGAGGACGAGGTTGATGGCGGTTAGCTCGGGAGAAGACCCTGGGGGAGGCTGAGTCACATGACCATGTCGAAACAAAGGATCGTTCCCATGTTTTCAAACAGTGGTCATGTGACTCAGCCTCCCCCAGGATCTTCTTTGAGCTAACAGCCATTTTGAAAAACGACCGAGAAGACCCTGGGAACGAGGATGAATGAAATCGCGTAGTCCCCGGCGGCGCGGCGCAACTTTCTCGCGGCACTTTTCACAGCCATACGAAGTCTGATCTACGCGTAATACATCGCTTCATACTTACATTCAGTCATGTCGAGTTGTCGCTGTACAATGGGGCTGCTACTATTATGGTAGAATGACAAGTTGTTCAAAGTTGCCACTGTGTTCAGCACCAGCTCCTCGCTTGTCTCTACGTTTTTCACGTCTAAAACAACAAGAGATTCCTGCAGTTAGGGAAGGGACAGAACAAGTTAGAAAATGACAGATGAGAGCTGACAATCCTCCATTTCCAAATCCCCGACACGGTTTTCTGGAATGCACTTTAGCACGCTAAAATGATGTCAAAAAACGCATAGTATTGTATATTCACGAGGGTAGAGCTCTCAAAAGTTGAACGGATGCACCGGAAAAGGAGCACCGTCAAAATTCTGGGTTTTGTAAAATACAACAAAATTATATACCATAGTTTCGCCCACGATATACGCTTTAAAATGAGGTATCATTTGTCAAGATACGACAAATTGTCATCAAATTATGCCACTTTAACGAAAAAGTACCCCGATCATTTCATTAGCACGTTAGCTTTCACACAAGGTTAATTCCTTATCTCTACCCCGAAGTTAGTCTGAGGGTGGTCACTGCCAGAGGGTTTATTACGTCCCCAGTGGTTCTTTAACGTCCCCCCTGAAAATTGGTAGAGTAGAAAGGCGTGACGGGACCTCGATTTATTGTCTCATCCGAAAGACATGAACACAGTAGAACAAAGCTCAACTTACAATATGAAGCAGTTTCGAGCACCACCCGAACTTTTCACCTCAGTTAGTTTTACTCACCCAAGATATTGAGTAGGATGCTGATACACTGTTCACTATTTGCGATTGCGTACCCCACGTCATAATTAATAGATAGATTGGCAATAACGCGAATGACCTGTACAGAAATATACTGTTATCTTTTGCGTTTACTTATCAATGGTCAATTAACTATTCTCCCCTTCCGGCTTTGCGGGTTGCGACAAAAAAAATATTCAGGATTCCTGTGGCGTCCCCCGCCCCCCCAAAAAAAAATTCTAAGGATGTAGAACTAGGGATTATCCCAACAAAAAAGTCGCGAGGGCCATTAACATGATAAACGTTGCCACCAAATTAAAACACTTTGGTTGCCAGAGTAATCAATCATAGAGAGGCTACCCCATATCAAGATAACGGTGTCGTCTTTCTAGAGATCGAGCGGGTTTCCTGTGGTGTCTTGTCTACCTTGTTTCCAGCTTCTTGACAGTGAAAAACACAGCGGAAAATGCATATAGCATGTTTCTTCAAGTGAATTTGAGTTCCGGTCGAGTTTTAAGTTTTCTGGGGGGTAAATGGAAATGGTGAATAACTTGCTAATATTCAAAATATGGTATGCAAATATTTCCTTACAAGGAAGTTGAAGAAAGTCAAATTAAGAGAAAAACTCCACCAGGTGTTCGAGTAATAACTGGAAAAATCTTGGAATAAATTCATCTCCGTTTCTGCTCACCTTGACCAGTACATCTTCAAGTTCTTTTATATTTGTCCCTTTACTGGAATCATTATTTGTTACCTAGAACATAAAAAGTCATGTAAAACTGCAATCCAATTGCTCGAGGTCAGACGCAGACAGATAAAAGTTTGAAGTGAAACTAACTATCCCAACAGAATTATACATTAAAAACATTGTTGGCCTCTTTAGTAGGCTCTATTTCCAGCCGTTGTTAAAGGCTCACAGAAACGGCTGAAATCGAGCCTACCTCTTTAGCCCCAGTCTTGTTGTGACGTCATTTTTTGCTAAGTTTGCATAAGTAAAAATCTTGAATATCTCTGTAACCAAAAGAGCTATGAACGCGAAATAAACGACATTCTTCCTTAGTTTGAATGTGCAATCAAATAAGGCATTAAAATTTCAGCCTTGAGTGGCACTTTAAAATTGGGAACCTTACGTACCTTGGCATCTAAGGAAAAGTAAGCGACCATGACCGAGAGAAGTGTAGACAGACAGGCTTTAGTGTGGTACAGTTGTGTTCTGGCCTCGTCACTTTTGGATGTAAGATTACCAAGCATAAAACATATACGTACAACAATTTCCTGAAAATGAGACATGATTTTGTATTTTGTCATGATGAAACATAAGAGCACCGCTGCAATTTTCCCTTTCGTAAACCATCGTTGCCTTTTGGACGGCACTTAGAAAATTTACACGTTTAGTTTCGTTGTCTCAGTAAAGGAAAAAGGAAAAAAAATCGTATATAAATTCTACCCTGTTTTAGAACCCTAACCCTAACCGGTAAACCGATTACTAACCCAAACCCTAACCAGTGCGCTACGAGTGAATTCGCTGGGTTGGAGGTGCTTTTTAATTGGATTTGTACTATCTTTCATTAGCATCTATAGAACGAAGCTATATGAATGATAATTACTAATTATCAGAAATGGCAACGACCTTTCTGAAATGGCAACGACCGTTCTAAAAGGCAACGATGGTTTACGAAAGGGAAACTAGCAGCACGGCTACTTTATGCCTGGAAACTCCGGCAGTAGGAGCTCCATAGGAGTTACTTGTGGACAAATACAAAGGGTGCAGTACAGCTACAGTGTAGCTTGAATGTTTTTACCGATTCTTGGGCGCAGGGTTTACGTTTTCAGGATGACAAAAATCCAGATTGTTATTTTTCCAGGAGTTTTATTTGGTAGAAATGACCCCTCCCCGAAGTCTTAGCCTGAGAGTAGTTTTAGGTCGAGAAACGCAAATTTGCTATCGCTTGGCCGCCATCTTGGATTTGTGACAAAATGTGACAAATCGGGGGGGGGGGGGGGGGGGGGGGGGGCGGAAGATGGCGGTCAAGCGACAGCAAACTCGCGTTTCTCAACCGAAAACTACCAGTCTCCAACGCCTGCGAGTAGTCTACCGAAGTCGACAAGCTGCTTGTTTTTGTTGTTGTTTGCTGGAAAAGTCGACAAGTTGCTTTTTTGTTGTTGTTGATGTTAATTGCCAAAAGAGTCGACAAGCTGCTTGTTTTTTGTTGTTGTTGTTTGCTGGAAAAGTTAATTGCCAAAGGAGTCGACAAGCTGCTTGTTTTCTGTTGTTGTTTGCCGAAAAAGTCGACAAGCTGCTTGTTTTTCGTTGTTGTTGTTTGCTGAAGGAGTCAACAAGCTGCTTGTTGTTTATTTTGTTGGTGTTTGCTAAAGAAGTCAACAAGCTTCTTGTTGTTTTGTGTGTGTGTGTTTGCCGAAGAAGTCTTCAAGCTGCTTGTTTTTTTTTTTAAACTTTGCCTACCGACTGTGTACATTAGACAATCCAAAAATTCCAAACCCTTTGGGGATCGGGGGGGGGGGGGAGATGATCATCATTACCAACATCACGGTGATCTCCATCATCAATAACAATAATAACAACATCCTTATACCTGTTTCTTCTGGTGATCCCTGAGGACCTTCAAGAGTGCTGCAAAGCAGGTCCCTGTACTGATCAGCTCAGTGCAACACTCATTATATAACGTTAATTTACTGAAAAAAAAAAAAGAAAATGGAATTATTGCATGCTGTAAAGTTGTGAACATCCTTGCTTCAAGGCCAGTTTACACTTGCGATTTTTGTTGCATTTGTCGCGGCGATTTTTCTCGCACGAGTTGCAATTCCAACTCTCTAGTGTAAACCGGATGCAAATCCGGTGCGATTTCTGTGCTCTCTTTTCTTCAAATAGCATCAAGTTGCAAAGGGTTTCGAACATGTCTGAAATCTCCGCGACATCACGCGACAAAAATCGCGGCAGATCGCACCGAGTTGCACCTAGTTTACATTAGTGTACGTACGTGCGAGAGAAACCACAGCGACAAAAATTGCCGTGAAAACAGGGCTTAAGGACTAGCCAATTTTTTAATAAGAGACTTAATAAGAGATTTAAATTTGTGTAAGGAAAGACAGCTGAAATTCAAGCTATATAATTACCACTGTATGCATTGCTACGCGACCTCAAAATTCACTGTCGGGCGATTGGCGATTTTACGCAAGAAAATTGTAATGTCAATTTTCTTGAACCAGAAAGTTAAACCTTCGAGTCAAGGAAACCAATGGATAGCTTAAACCATTTTGGTTGAATTTGCAATCAATGTCGACCCACTGATGTAGCCGAATCCAACGTTTGGTTTGATTGACGGCTAAAAATTGCCAATCGCCCATCGCAACATTGAATTTTGAGGTTGTGTAGCAATGCATACAGTGGTAAGACAGGTTTTTTTCTAGAGTTTCGAAGAATGCTTGGCCAAAAATATTTACTAAAAAGTTTGATACCAATTGCCTTTTATTTGGTGTGATTCCAATGAAAGAAATAAGCAGTGGTAGTGCCGTCAAAAATTCTCATGGAGAACCGAGAAACTGAATTTCAAAGTTTTCTAAAATAATAAAGGAATGTATATAGGATTGCCATTGGCAAATATTTTCGTGCTTAATGCAACATTTCTGTAAACTTTGAATTAATTTTCTCAGGTTCCCATGAAAATTGTTTGGCGCGACGATGATAGCTTTATCACTTATATTCATACCTTTCAAAAAACACCAAAACCAAGTCGAAAGATTTTTGACTTTTTAGTTAACAAGATTTTTGTGTTCAAAACCGCTTCGTGTTTAAATTGCTTGAAGTTCTAAACCAACCAGTCTTAACCATTATCCTACACGGGAGTTGAGAAAATCAAGAGCAGAAGAGAGGGCCTACCCTACTCGCTCTTATCTGGTTGCTTGGTGTTCAGTTCTCCTATCATCAACTCGCCTGCCTTCCCCCTTGAGAGCCGCTGTACTAGAGAGCTGGTTTATATTTCTCACCTTAAAATTCTTGAGATATTATACATTAAATCTTCATCGTTACTGAATGGGTCCATGATTCCTGCTAAAAGCTTGACAATGCTATGACTGATGTACAATTCTCTGGCTCCATTGACATCTGCGAGGTTCCGCAACACGCCTGTGACCTTTAAACAAAATGGCAAAAAACGTTTACTTTTAGAGTGAATTTCATATTGTAAATGTAACATTTCGTATTGTAAAATCTAAATGTAAATGATTTGTTTTAGGTCGATAACAAGGGGAGTGGTCACCCAATCTCCAGAGCTAAGAGCTCATGTATGAAACACTCGACCATGTTAGTATGATTGAGAGCCCTACACTGGAGATGGCCATTCCAGCGTCCCCGTGGTTCTTGGTTAGTGTAGTGTATGAGAGACGGGACCTATGGCTGGAACCCATAACCTCCCGCACAACAGCCCAGCGCTTTACCACTGCCCTAACGGGTCCGCGGGATATTGCTGTTTTGACCAATAATACACATTAGCCAATCATGAACAAGAGAAATTACACAGTTGCTGCTGAATGGCTTCCTTGTCAGTTAAAACCACTTTATTACATGGTGAGCATGTTTCTTTCTGTCAGATGACCTGTATACTGGAAACAATCAGGACTTATCCCACAAATAATGGTATTTTGTGGCCAATTGCACTATGTACTCTCCTGCACTGAGGAAAAACCCAAAAATGATCTCCCATCCATAACAAAAGCATGATTTTTTGATTTTTCATTTTCTCCAATCCTACCTGGACTAGTAAACTTGACATCTGTAGTTCTGGCTTACTGTACTGCGGAATCTTGAAGGAAAAGGGCAATAAATTAGACTATGGCTACATTTATTAACATTCTAAACAACACATGCACAGAAAATAAATTTGCAGCCTTAAGGTTACTGAGAACCTTCACGCACGTCCTCGGAAAAAAAATCATACTCGTCCTTAGTTTAATCAAAACATGTCTCAGTTTATTGTCTCATCCGAAAGAGTTGAAACACAAAGTTCAACTCACAAGACCAGTTTCGACAGAGACCCGAACAGAAATAAAATTTCCTCTGTCCTGGCCAGGAGTCGAACCCAGGCCACAGCCATGAGAGACCCAGCACCACATTCTAAATGTTCCGGTACAAACAATATGTACATGCAGTCAACACTCACGTCATTACATATAGCCTCTAGAATACCAGCAAGAGCTTTAACAGTCTCTAGACCAATCAGCTCCTTCTGTGCCACTGGATTGCTATTGGACAGATGTTTGAGTGCACCTGTGATGTACACCATGGCATCTCGGCATGTCAGAAGTTCTGTATTCTGGAGTGCTTGGACCAAACATTCTAAACATTTCAAATGAAAAAGATGGGATCTTACAGGGTAGCAATGGTCTGAAAAATGATGTTGTAAAATTGCTTACAAGCTACATTTTGTCAATGGAACTGCTCAGAATTCTCTGGGGCCAATTACATGGAGAATTTCTGCCTGGGCTGAGATTTCAGTGCAGTGACCATGCTAATTTTTTGTTGTGATTATAGGTGGCATTTCAGCACGGGCTGTTTCGAATCTCAGCACCATCTTGCAACTAAAGTGCATGCCCTTTGGCTTTTACGCTGGAAACAAGATAGCATGGGCACGAATTTCCAGCCTGGGCTGAAATTTTGCTGCGATTACATGGGGATTTTTTGCCAAACAACCAGGGCTGAAAATTAAAGGCCAGGTCACTCTAAAAGGGACAGGACTTTCAAACTGGGCAGAATTTCAGCCAGGGCTGAGATTTTCTTCACATGTAATCATAAATTTCTTGCTGTATGTAATTGTCAAAAAAGCTGGGCTTGCAATTCAGCCCCCTACCCCGGTTGAAATTTTAGCCTGGGCTGACATTTGCCATGTAATTGCCCCCTTAGTTACATTGCTTTCAGATGGTTTGATTAAGACTGTAAGCATAGGAAAGAATAACATCAGAAGTCTACAAAGAGTCAACTTTGGAAAACAGGGCTTGCTTTTGAGGCCATGGTCCAAATACAGGTTCAGTTACACGAAACAATTTATTAAGGAGTTACACGTCCCTTGTCTATCAAATGTAGGGGCCTCCAGACATGGCACTTTATATGGCACTTGTGGAGATTGTCTAGTGTAAATCCCACAATGATGCAGCATGACGTAAACACAGACTTACTAAGCATATCCTCTTCCATGAACATCTGATCGTTTGTGTCTGTCTTGGCTAATCTGTACACTACCATCCCAATATTATTTATATTATTCCCCGTCACCTTCATCTGAGAATAAAAATCAAATATTAAAAATATTTGGAGGTTGCATTGTTCATTTTTTATTACAGGCTTACTACCATTTGTGTTCAACCCTGAAGCATGACACCTTTTTGTAGGTTCTGTTTCAAACATGCACATTTTGTTGAGAAGTAGTGTCGAGTTTCTCACACTCTGATTGGCTGAAAAATAACGGTCAAAACAGCAGCCAATCAGCGAGCGAGAAATGTGAAACTTCTCAACAAAATGTACACGTTTGAAACGTAAACCTATGCAAAAAAATCGTCAAGCTTCAGGGTTGAACACAAATGATAGAAAATACCAGTGAGTCAAGCTTCTCCAAATGATAGAAAATACCAGTGAGACCTCCCATCATTGTCAACTGCCAAACGAAAGCAGTTTCATCCTTTTTAAAAATAAAAATAATCAATCAAGAATTGTACTTACAGATATAATAAGTTTGCCCAATCTAAGCATCAACCTTGAATCATTGATATCCAAAAATTTAAAAACAGTCTTTAGAATTTCCCCTCGTCGTCTTGCAGACTGGCTTCCACTTGACTTCCCAATCATCCCTTTTTTGTCTAAAACATTCCATAATTTCAAACAATCCCTACAGAGTTCACTTGCATTTCTCTCAGCAAATTTTTCTTCCATTAGTGCCAATAAAGGCTTCACTTGATCTTCATAATAAACTGCAAGTTCATCTTTGCTTGTTTTATCAGACTCTGCATGTTGTTTTCTACGGCGCTTGTCGCCACTGTTGGCTCGATCAGAAGATTTCTTAGGAGACTCAGTTCTTGGGGAGGTTTCTCCTGAGCTTGGCTCACTAATACTGCTGCTAGTACTGCTACTTTTTCCATTGATGTCATCATTACTAATGATATCATCCAGAGCACTGTGAGGGCTACGTTCCTTGGGGCCACTTCGCACCCTCCTGGCACTTAACACATCTGATCTTAATAATAAGGGCGGAGTAGGTGTTGGTCCAGCAGAGTTACGCCGTGCGCTACTAACAGAGCTAGGACTAGAGGATACTCTCTTAGGAGGGGAGGGGGAGAGAGCAGCAGGACCCTCCCCTCCCAGGAGATTACTTCTCATACGACTTGACTTGGCAGGGCTGGCAGGGCTAGGGTTCCCTCCTATAGTCGGCACTTGAGGGTTTGTCTGGGTGGATTCAGTAGTAGAAACACTTTCGGACTCTTGCGATTCATGAAGCGAGGTCCTTATTGGTCGTCTGTTTCTTCCTGAAGGCTGAAAATTAACAAGTGATTATGACTTACTGAGCATTAACACACAGCAGACTGGATATATGCCATATGGTAGCCATTGTGCTGTAAGTAACTCTGTAAAATACTCAAGGAACTAATGTTTAAAGGGGCACTCGCACGCTTAATTTTTGGACAACCTGTCAAAAAAATAAGTCAAATTCTAATCACCAAAAATACATTTAAGTGTACCAGGAACAACCAAAATAACAGTCCAGGTTTGTTAAATGACCTTTTAGCTGTTAAATCAATACAAATCTATAGTGTTTTTATCTATTATCAAGAAGATGGAATTGGATGCGATATGAATTATTTGCTTGTCAGGCAAGCGTGCGAGTGCCCCTTTAATACTGTTATATTAAAAATAGGTGCACTACTGTTATATGCCATTTTGGCATTTTTAACGTTACACTTAAATATTCAGTTGATTTTTCTCCCCAAGATAAAATACCCAAGTCATACAAACATCTGACTAATCTGATACAATTCCAGTTTTTTTCTGCCGATATTGCAAATGGCAAAATGACATTTATGTTTGCAAAAGTGAAGGCACTCTTTCTGGCCCTTGTATTGATTTTTCAATACAAGTTATTTAAATTTTTGACCTTCATTTTGGAAAACACCTATATTTGACAAAATACTTACTGTGGAGGGAGGGCCAGGGACAAATGCCTCTTCAGGTAATGATGGTGCACGATCCAGGGGGGTCAACCTCCTACCAGATGGGGGACGGGATGTGGACTCCTCATACTGAAACTGGCCCAAACTAGAACAGGAAAAAAGGTATTTAGATAGTCTGTCTAGCATGACAGACCCAGACAGGTTCATTGTTGTCATCAAAATGTTGATGACTATGATAGTGTAAAAGTGGTACATAAGAGTATAGACAATGCTTTGTGTTTGTGTTTTTACCGTGACAGAAATAAATATTTTGCTATAATAAGTATTTTCCACTGTAAATTCCATGCACATTTGAATGTTTCTCAGGTGAATTAGAAGTTTTGCCATGCTGATGTGAGCAGAGTTGTCTGGACTTTTATTACCATAAATATTGCAAATCAGCCACATTACAGGAACACCAACAGTTATGGAAAAAGTATATTGAAAATGACGTAGGAGATAAAGTAGACACTATAGCATGGTAGAGATAGCGAAGTAACAATAGCATTGCAAGCCATGCTGTTTTCTATTGTCCTGTTTAACCAACATAGCTGCTGTGATGTCTAGTATCAAAGAGGGCTATTGCCGCACCGGGGCAGTTGAGGACCTACAGAAAAAATTCCAGGGGGGTTGTATTCCATGGGAGGGGGTGTGTCTGGAGACTGGAAATTTCAAGGGGGAGGGGTAAAAAAAGTGACTTCCAGGGACATTTTATCCAAAAATAGATTTTCCAGGGGTATTTTGCCAGAAAAAATGGAAATTCTAGGGGAGGGGGTCCTTTGAGGTTTGGAAATTCCAGAAGAGGGGCTCTGTTTCACGAGTGGAAATTCCAGAGGAGGGGGTCTTTTTAAGGGAGGTCCTCAACCCCCCTGGTTTTAGCGTTATGAATCATGGTCACCAGAGGGGGCAGCAGCATTTAGAAATGACCAGCACATGATGAAAATGCCTTTCATGATGTACAGTAAAGCAAAGATGTAAACAAACCATGATGTCATAGTGATATAGGACAATTTATATCTGAATCTTAGCAGCCAATTGTCTGCTGTCTATGATAAAGCTTTTTTTAATATCTTGTCGGGCTCCATGCTTTAGTTTCTCTATATCCTTTCTACAGTCGTGGAAACCTAGTAATAAACTCCTGGTAATCCCAAAATTTAGTATTAGCTTCAATATTAGCCTAGTTTCCATATCTAGTCTTATCTGTCATATCTGTTGTATCAGTCAACCGTGAAACAAAAGAATAATTCCAATTTCCATTGTTTTATGGTCGACGGATGCGACAGATAAGACTCATTGAAACTAGGCCTTTTCTTTCTAAAACAAATTTTCCAATCTGGAGTTTGAGATATTGATACCAAGTGCTGCAAAGTTGAAATTAAAGTAGATTTTGTAGTACTCTTTTAGCAGGTGCCAGCTACTTAATCGAATTCAGCACTGTAGTTGTTCAGAATAATTTCAACTGAAAACAATGCATGCACAAAAAATGAATTTGGTGTGGACATGCCATGTCTACATAAATCGGCTTACATTCCATCATCGCCCTTCTATGGCCCAGTGGACTCAACATCTAATTTTGATTTATGCACATGTGACGTTAGGAGAGACACGAGAACATTGAAATATCATGAGCTGCAGGCAAGTGATTTTAAAATGTTTCAAGTGTCTCTCCTAACTTCACAAAGTGCTCTATTTTGCCAATAAAATCATAGAAAGGTGTGCTAATGCGTTTATGATATCGCGGGATCAGGAACCATTACTTTATCGATGAACAGAGCACCAATCAGAGCATGTATTATATTGTAGCAATATTATAATAGTAAAATAGTGCACATATGCTATTTTTATCCATTCTAAACACCTAGCAGCTGGGCTGTTTACAAGAAACACCTGTATTTTGCTATAAAATTTATTGCACTTTTCTTATGCAAAATTTTTGTCAAATGTAATCAAACTATGAGCTTGGTATACTAGACATTTCTTTGCTTTATGCCAAAAAAATGTATTGTGCTACAGATTTTATCTTTTAAGAGCTCATCAATTTTAGGTGCTTCAGACATGAGATCAATTATAAACTTAAATGTGTTTCTTCTGTTTACATAAACTGATGCTCAGAAATTCTGCCTCCGGGAAATTAACATGACAGCCTGACAAAATGTCTACATAAAGACGTCAAAATAACATGGTTATTTTAATTGTCCATTCTCGTTCTTCTTGATATTTCAGAACAAAACTATATCTGTAAATTAAAGTAAAAAGTTGCGACTCTTTTGTCAAACAAAACCTGTGTTTCAAGGCATAAGATTTGAGTTTTTTTGTTCCAAATACCGTAAAGTTTTGATCAAATTGTTCACGGCGCCAAATCGCTAAGCAAAAACAATCAATTGACACCCGCTCGAAGAAATAAAAAGTTACTGTACCTGAACGCTGAAGGAGGCCTTCCCTCTGCTTGCTTGACAGGACTGCTACCAAATAACGTCCTATTTGATTCGGTTGGTGTACAAGGTCGTTGTGTTTTTAGAGACCGAACTGCAGTTCTTGCTTCTGCAATAATGTCCGCGCTTGTTGGTCCACTTGCAACGTAAAAAGGTCGCTCGCTTGCTCGTTGAGTTTTGCGAGCCTTGCGACCAGAGGCATCCATAGCTGTACTCCAAAACCGAAGCCCAATTCTCCTACATTGTATTGCTTCTATTTAACACTCGAATTGTATAGTTTGTGGTCATTTAAAGCGGTTTTTTTCGGCCACAATGGCGCCCATCTGGAACCACTACTTGGTTCCTAAGAACGCTTTTGACTGTAACCTCGTTTCCATGCGCTGAGTGAGTATTTACTGCGCATGCTCAAAATGTTTAGCAAATTTTTTTTCGTCTTTTTGTTTTTGTATGTATTATGTGCTGGTTTACTTTATTTATTTTTTCTTCAGAAAAGGTAAACGAAAAGGCAAGCCTCTTGCAGGTATAAGTTCGTTCAATTTCTATATTAAAAAAGAGATCGAGGAAACACCAAAGTTATTAAAAATATATGTGTAGTTGAATTGTCTTTAAAACATTTGGGGAAGAAGCGAAAACATAATTATGAAAACATTAATATAGTACAAGGAAAACTGTAAAAAAAAACTAAAAAAAGTAAAAATTAAAAATAAATTAAAGTGAGCCTAAGTTTCTTTCAACCAGCGGTAAAACAGAAAACGCGCATGCGTACCGTGCTATAAATTCAGCACGTGAAAACATTCCGGCGAATGTTTGCAAGAAAAGTTCGTAAAACTGAAGGAATATTGGGATGAATAGCGTGGGGGCGGACTGCGATGAGCTCAAGAAAGAATATGATACGTGTTTTAATGCTTGGTATACGGATCACTTCTTGAAGGGCGATCGACAAAGCGATCCATGCAACGAAATATTTACCAAGTACCGAGCATGTGTTTTGGTAAGAGTGTGCACTAGTCAGTGGAAAGCCCGCACCCCCCTACACGGGGAATAGCGGGGGGTTAATTTGGTTTTAGATGCGGGGGATTAGTGGGTTCTAGATCGTGATTGCTGCTACGGCCGGGACCCTATAGCAGTTTTTCCCTGAGAATAAAAATGTGTATTTAAGTTTAATGTCCCACAGGGGGGCAGGAGACTAAAGTCTAGATTAGACATGGAAATGCACCTCGCGTGAGAGGTGAGGAATTAGGTGTGGCATTAGTAGGCTCAGAAATCTAATGCCCCACTATTCCCTGGGTAAGGGGGTGGGGGGGGGGCTTTCCACTGACTAGTGCATTCTGCTTCTTCTTCCTTGTGAGCCCCCTCCTTCCTTAGTAGAATATTCTTGTGAGCGTTGGCGCAGTAGTGCTGTGTGATGCCAATTTACGCCCAGCAGTGGTCACGGTTTTGTTTTTCTTTTTCCCTTTTTATTGTTAATGCTTGCTTCCCCAGGAAGTAGTGTCTTCGGAAACCTTGCCTCATTTCAAGCAGTCTGCCTAATGCCTGCCAATTAGATCGGTTAAGTGCCTAGTCACCTTAGCAGGCTGTAGCTGAGCATGACCAGTTCCTACTGCCATTAGAGAAATCTAGCTAGGAAGTATGAAGTTATAAGTTCTAAATGATAACTTAGGACATATTAATGCTGTCATGACTTATTAAGGACATAAAAAATTTTAACACATTTTTTTTCTTAAACACAGAAAGCTATAAAAGACAAGAACATAAATCTCACTGATATTGAAGAGAATATTCTGGGTACAGAAAAGGAAAAACAAACCCCGCCTGGTCAGTAGCAAGGATTGAAGACCAGAGCAAGAATATCCAGGAAATAGTGCCAATGTACGAATATCCAGGAAACAGCACCATGTACCGTATATGGGTAACTGGCTGTTCAATTTGGCAATGGAACTAACAGAGATGAAGTATAATGGTACGAGATTGTACACAGACCTACTACATACTGTGCAAGTACAAGAAAAGACTAGTACTAGTAGCCCTGACTGTAATAGCGCTGTTCACGCTGACGTAATCCCTTGTTATTAATGTGCCAACCAGAGATCGATTGGTTCACAGAAAAAGGGCGCTATTCAATCTATGGTTGGCATGATTAGCATTACAATGGCAATGTTGATAAACAGTGAATAGCTCAATATGGAACAAAAAGCTTGAAATCTGAGTCACCAATCAGCTTCTAATAACCCTGCGGTACTTGTGCACAGGAGGGCATGCAACCACAGTAAAGAATGTTTCTGCTTGCTCGAATGACAACAATAAAAGCTTTTATTATTATCAATCACAACCATGTAATCACAACAGGAATTCAGCCCGGGCTGGAAATCTGCACCCACACTATCTTGTATCCAGCGAAAAAGTCAAAGGACATGCGCTTTAGTTGAAAGATGGCCCTAAGATTTGAAACAGCCTGGGCTGAATTGACAATGTAATCAAAACAAAAACTCAGCTTGGTCACCAGGCTGAAATCTCAGCCCTGGCTGAAATTCTCCATGTAATTGCAGGCTCCAAAGTATGAATTGTGTTTAATCTTCAACAAAGAAAACAAGAGTTGCTCAGTGTTTCTGTTTCTTCACAGTCTTATTGGCTGACTAGAAAAATACCTCAACTGGTAGGAATCCAGAAAACACAAAGTCTGATTTACTTTTGACAGAATAATTTAACATAAAAAATCATTATTTAAAATAATAATTTTTGGGTAAAACAGTTTTGCTGCATCCATTCCATAAAGAAAGTCTAGGTGATTCCATTCTTTAATTTCCTCTGAATGCACTAGATTTGTCACCAGGCTTTTCAGGGCCTCGGCATCCACAGGGTCCCCAAGTCCATCTTTCTCACCATAGAACAAAGCAGTGGGTGTGGTCATGTCTTTTACATGGCAGAGGGGTGGGTTGGTCTGCAGGGGGAAAGGAAACATAATTGCAATATTTTTTAGTTGATAACCTTCTTCCCATCTGTGAAAAGCCCAGAAAAGCAACACTGCAAATGAAAGATTTGCAAAAGGGTAAATGGTCTAGTGCACTAATAATTTGGAAAATATTAGTTTTGCTGGTTTACCATCAAACGTTTTTTGGGAATTCCTTCCAACTAATGACAATGCGAGTGACTTTGACTTTTTTTGTCAAATGTTTTCTTTGATGTCCACTATGTTGCCAGAGCCCCCCCACCCCGCCTCCTCAGTTATGCCCCTGTGACCCCCCCCCCAAATCTACCACTGCTATGCTAACCTGGTTATAATGTTTCATGTTGCCAGCTTTGCCATAATCAAACCGTTGGCACTTATTATGGTACATCATCTGAAAATGAAAACAATTCATGGCCAAACTGAATTAGAAGGTTATAGCTATAAAAGCCTTCTTGTTGTCCCTTTATGATATTTGTAGGCAAGGTATTAAGTTGCTGTTGTGACTATTGTGGATGATGTTGTTGTTGTTGTTGCTGCTGCTGCTGTTGTTACTACTGCTTTTGTTGTTGTTGCTGCTATTGTTTTTTCTTGCCACTGTTCATCATGTTATTATTGTTGTGGATGATGTTTGTTCCTTCTGGATCTTACCTGACTAAAATGTACTATGTCCTTGAAAGACGTCCCCTCAAGAAAGTGTGCTACATACACCGCTACACGACTCTGGGAATAAATTAAATAAATTCAGTTACGTAGCTGCAGCTGTACGAAGGTTTTCCAGAACTATAAAAGCAATCTCCTGTTCACCCGTTGTGTACTTTCGACCGCTTCGAACTCCCTGCCAACTCTGTTTTCCTCGTTAAGATTTATATTTATATTAATTTGGAAATATTTTGTATTGCATTTAAAACCTTGTAAGTTAATATTCGCAATATTTATGATACCTCATTAATGTTGGGACTGTCAAAACCAACGATTGTCTCCATAAGATCGTAGCACAGTTTTTCCGTCCATGGCCCGCATACGCCTATCTCGGTCATCCATCGCACGAAATCACCGGGCAGAAACTCAAAAGTATAGTTGGAGAGTTTCTGGAAAAAAGAGATATACAATACAGAGCAAGTCGACTGCATTACGTAGGGAATCTCTGCAGAAACCCACCTATTGGAGAAGCTGAATTTCCCAAGGGAAGTGTTCGGAATTCACATGGGAAATCCGAACACTGCACATTCTACTACCATTGGAAATTCAACTTTTCCCATGGATGGGTTAGGCGAAACCTCCTGTGTTAGGCGAAACAAGGCAACAGAATTGACTGACGACAAGCTGACGGTACAGAAAAAGAATTCCCAACCCACGGCGACTTTTTGTAATGCGCGGCGCGAAACAATGACTTTAAGCAATTCTTGGATGAGGTTTTTGTGATTTCCAGAATAAACAATGTCGAGACAAGTGGAATCAGGCGAGGCCGTAAGACCGAGCCTGATTCCACTTGGCGAGATATTGTTTATTCTGGAATCACAAAAACCGAATTCAATAATTGTTTTATTATACATTGATTCAGTGAAAATACTTTTTTCTGTCAAGCAATTTCTTTTACACAAGCGCCTTGTTAAATAGGGGAAACATTCAAGGGTTGTAGTCCCATGAAACATTGCGCGCGTAGGATCAAGAATCAGCTAGCTGATTCTTCGAGAATCAGCATGCTGATTCCTTGGAGACCCTTAAAGTGCGTGATTCCCAAAGTAAAGCGCGCGCTTTTAGCCAATCAGAATCGAGATAGTGAGTACAATGTATAATAAAAGCTGTAATACCTCGAACAGTGGATAGACGATTTCATTTGCATCCTTGGCAAGGGCTGTGCAGTTCTTTAGAGTGTAAACTGGCGCTAACGCTATGAATAGCTTGATTTGTTTGGCCAGCGTTTTGTTATCGGAGAAACCTGGAAAAAAATCACACGAACGGCCAATGTTATCCATCTCCTACTCGCACAACCCGCTGGGAGGGAGGGGTAGGGGGTTGAAATCGCCTCCAGACTTTTTAAGAATGTTTGACTAGAGGGCGTTTTTATTCCTGGATCCAGGCAGGAGCCTCCATCTCCCATAAGCAAATACAGTATGCGTGGAAAATATTTCAGAGAAACGCGGCTTTTTTTATTAGCTAGCGGAACCAGTCAATTTAGCGCGGCCGCCGTACATTTTAAAGGGGCTCTCACACTCTCAATATTTGTCCACCGTGGACAAAAAATAAGTAAAATTGTAACCGTGACTGAAACACATGTACATTTACCCGAAGTAATCAAAATAATCCTTCAGATTAATAGAAAAACATTTCAAGTGTTAGGCAAATGCAATTCTAGGTTGTTTTGACCTGTTATCAAGAGGATGGAATTGGATTGCGATTTGAGCTAATTTCTTGCCGGAGAAGTGGCCAGCAAGCCTGGGAGAACCCCTTTAAGGAGGAATCCTCCCCTCCCCGTGATTTTAACGGAGTGAGGGCCGGTGACCCCTTGGCCCACGAGCTCGTCTACGCCCTCGAGATGCAACCGCACTCTTGCACCTCATCGTTTGTAAAAACACAGTCCGCGAAGAGCTTGTTGCTAGTGTGGCTTACCAGTAAATCCCATGAGTGTTCCTTGCGAGTGTCCGATGTAGTACACTTGTGATTGGCCCGTCTCACGTAACACATAGTCGATCATGGTCGGTAGGTCGATATCAGCCATTTCCTCCCAACTGCAAGAAGCAGGTACGTATTAATTAAAAGTGAAAATACAGGGCCAGATATTGCGACCATGTGGCCGCCAATGGCGACTAAATTTGGAGGCTTGGCGACAAACATTTTAGAGCTAGTCGCCAAATGGCACCCCATCTTTCTAAGTCCAGCTGAAATCCACGCTGACGTGGCGACTAAATATTTTGAATTGGTCGCCAATGGCGACTAAATTTGGAGGCTTGGCGACAAACATTTTAAAGCTGGTTGCCAAATGGCACCCCATCTTTCTAAGTTCGGCTGAAATCCACGCTTACGTGGCGACTAAATATCGCTTTTTGGCGACTAAATATTTTGAATTGGTCGCCAATGCCACCTAGCGAAAAATGTTAATGTCGGGCCCTGAAATATATCAAGAAGTGCCTTAGGTCATGTTTCATTAAACCACGCGGGCTGTCTGTGTTTTATATTTTTGGCCGAAATAAATCAGTAACTTAAATGGCGACCAAGGAAAAGAATGTTTTCTTTGTCGAACATCTACAAGCTCTGGTGACTTCCCCTGCCTTGCGCTACGATGTGAGGGGAGGGACAATATTTATAGGTTAAATTGGTAGGATGCCCTGGTAATGAAGTTTTGCATTGCGGTAAGACAACTGCGTTTGGCAAAAGTTTCTATCTGACAATTAACAAACAATCAAAAAACGGTGTTTGACTCCGTTGTAAACTCTCGGATCCGCACTGAATGTCCTCACTTAGGAGTCCATGAATAGGAGCTTCCATCTCCCATCTCATATAGGGTCCACGAGGCAGCGTTTTTACTCACCTATCTATTCTTAGAACACTTGTCATGACACAATTACAATTAACTTGTGAAAGCCCCTATTGTTCTAATTTAATGTATGCTCTCTAGTAGACTGCTTGCAGTCCCTTGCTCGGGGAATGTCCGTAATAAGAGATTAAAAGTCTTACTTTGCGCGCGCCTAGTGCCGGGTTAACGTCACGATAAGCGCGCACCACAGGGGGTGAATCCCCTGTGGTGCGCGCTTATAAAGGCGTGACCCTGTGGTGCGCGCTTATCGTGACGTGACCCGGTGGTGCGCGCTTATCGTGACGTGACCCTGTGGTGCGCGCTTATCGTGACGTGACCCTGTGGTGCGCGCTAATCGTGACGTGACCCTGAGGTGCGCGCTAATCGTGACGTGACCCTGTGGTGTGTGCTTATCGTGACGTGACCCTGTGCTGCGCGCTAATCGTGACGTGACCCTGTGGTGTGTGCTTATCGTGACGTGACCCTGTGGTGCGCGCTTATCCTGACGTGATCCCGGCATAAATGCACAGTACTAGGCGCGCGCAAAGTAAGACTTTTACCCTCTTATTACGGACGTTCCCCGAGCAAGGGACTGCAAGCAGTCTAGCTCTCTAGCGCAACCACTAGCAACAAGAAATAAAGTTGCAATGTATTCTAAAAATAGAGTGGCCAGGAAAAACGGGGCCTCTCAACTTTATAAGTCAGTTGGACGCTCCTACTTATGGGCATCCTGTCTCACTCCATACCACAGGGGACCCAAGCTCATATTTTGTGATTGGAAAATATGTAAGAAATTGTTAATAAAAATCCACGAAACGGAGTTTGAAAAAAAAAAATCGGTTAACTTTACCTGAAGTTAACCGATTTCTTTCAAACTCCACAGGGGCAATGAAGACAAATACCTCTGTAACTGCCACGTGAGTTTCGTGGATTTTTATTAACAATTTCTACACATTTTCGAGCACAAAATATGAGCTTGGGTCCCCTGTGTCCATACCTCCAGTCCCAGAACTCCTCTTTGCTTGGATCGTAATGTACATTTCTCCGTGAGTAATCATTCCCTCGTACGTTACCCAGCCACACGTCAAACCCGTTATCTGCTAACATGTAACCGAGGCTGTGCTGTG
Source organism: Scolanthus callimorphus (assembly GCA_033964015.1). Lineage (NCBI taxonomy): Eukaryota > Metazoa > Cnidaria > Anthozoa > Actiniaria > Edwardsiidae > Scolanthus > Scolanthus callimorphus. The sequence continues at coordinate 481,288 of JAWWUD010000092.1, read as the reverse complement.
CCGAGTCCATCACCCAGTTTGTCGCGTCTGCCAGGATACCGTGCTGCAGAAACACTGCGGGTTTGGAGGTTTGGGCTTCCTGTGGACGCAACAGTTCAGCTGTTTTTAAGTATTCACGTACACATCTAATTTGCCCCTGCGTACATACAGCCAGCCCCTCGACCACGCGATTTCATTCGGTATCTACAGCAGGCCAGGTTCCGTACCGCCACCGCGACAGTACCGCGCCGTGTCACGGCACTTTTCACAGTCCATCGTCATTCGTCACACGAAATTAGCGTTGTGTGGTCGCTTTTAAGCGCATAGAGCGAGGCCACTGGTCTTTTCTGGATAAAATTGATCTGTCCCTTTTTGCCCCAGTCTTGAACAGAGCTCCCCGGCTCGTCACCTCGCGGGGGAGGCTCTGGTGACAGCCACCGACGCATGCGTATAAGAAAATGGTGGCTTTATGCCTCATAATTACTTTTAGAGCGTTCAAGTCGAAGGCATAGGTTGAAAAGATGACTAGGAAACGAATGCCAGTGTTATTTTGACAGATACGTTTTTATAAAGCGAGATTAAGCTACTTTTATGTATGCGTGCGCGCCATTTCAGCCAATAAGAGCGAAGGCCCTCAAATGGATGTCACCAGAGCCTCCCCTGCAAGGCGACGAGCCGGGAAGCTCTGGGTAAGGGATTGGATACAGAGCCGGATGGAAAGATGGAAACAGCCAATCAGTAATATTTCTCATTGGTTCAATCAGTCCGGTTCATTACCAGTTTTGGTAATATCAATTTTGCTCATTACGCATGCATAATAGGACAAAATGGCGGCTGTAGCTGATATTAGCGTACCCTTCATAAAATGTACCTTTTCTTCCTCTAGAACGTCCCTACCCATGAACCTTTGCCTGAAAGACATGACAAGGGCAGCAGGAACTCCATATTGCTTGCGAAACTAACGAAATCGGAGCGAAGTACGAAAATATTTGAAGATTTACTGCTGCCTCTATCAAGTTTTTACACTAATTTTTGCCTGATCGTATAGGGAAAAGGCCGAATTGAAGTAGGTTCCACCCATATTTACAAAAAATGCACCCATAGGCGTGAAAATATAGTAGTTTTGCTTCCTATATATACAAGAATTACTTGGGTACCCGGCGATTTCGTGGGGTACTCGCGATGTGAAGTCAAAATCTCTTCGCCATCGGTAGATGTACTCGAAGCGAGTATCAACGCCACGTCAGAAGTCGAGCCATTTATATGTGCTGGTCTCGTGAAGTCGATAATAACTACCAGAGGAAAAAGGCAAGGGGAAGAGCTCATCAAAGATCAGCAAGGAAACGAGTTTCTGTGTTCAGTTCCATCGTCTTTGGTTTTGATATGGACCCGAGAGCTCGGATTAGAGTGTATAAGCTTAATTATCACCAGCCGACAAATGACCCAAATTATAACAGGGTAAATACAAAACCCCATACAAATATGGCGTACCCTTTTAAAGTTATAAGGCACTGACCAACTAAACTCGAAGCGAAAGTCCGCGGTTTCAGCATCGTTAAACAAAATCAACTGGTACACAAACGAAGCCTAAAGCCATATAACCGTCCGGGCACTCGAGTTTGGCAGGGATTCGACTGCGCCATGCAGTGACCAACGGCCAAGCCTTGAAACAACGGATACTGAATAGCCAGGAGTTTTCTGTTCACCTAGTCTTCTGTTTTCCATTGCAGATGAGGCTAATTTCCTCGATAGGACGACACATAAAGCCGTGAAGGGCGAAGTGAAGCAACCCCGGGGCGATGCCAAAAACCCGCTCGAATGATAACAGCCGAGACCGTTTAATTGGTTTCAAGGGTCTGTTCTTGCCTTACAAACTAAAATACATTACTTCTCTGTCAAAATACTAAGGCCTGGTAACGAGGATGATTTTCTGTGAGTCCTGTTCGATTTTTATAGCCGTCGTTTTATTGAGCGCTGCCAGTTTTGTTTTGAAAGTACATGGAACTACAGTGGGGGGAGGGGGAGAGTTCTGTAATCTGATTGGCCGAGCGGTTTGTTTACAACATATTACCAAAACTGGTAATGAACCGGACTGTCAATTGTGCTCATATATAGTTATGGGAATTAGGAGACCTGGCGAGCCTAAAGATTGCGCAAAAACGAAGCAGGGTGGGTGGGTGGGAAAAGCGAAAAGGATGTCACCAGGGCTCGGGAGCACAAAGAGACGAACGCTGAAGGATCAACGATCATGTCCTCGACCAATCACAAACCGAAAGCAATTGCAATTACCGAGTAATTCGTAATTACTCCAAGTGGAAAGAGCAAACAGCCAATATGCTACTGAGTGGCGGATCCAGGGGTGACTAGTCAACCCCCTTTCTCGAACTTATTTCTCACATACCCTTTGTAACAGTCACCCCCTTTTTTTCTCGCATGTGCAGTGAAACCTTTGTAATAGTCACCCCCCTCAAAAAAATCCTGGATCCGCCACTGGAAAGCTCTGGGAACGAGAATGCTTTTTGCGCTTTGCCAAAAAAAGGTCGTAAAATTTGTCATGAGCAGCAATTTCCACTAGGCAAATCCGATTGGATTATCTATTGAGCAATGTTTGCCCGCACAGGGAAACCGCCATCTGAAAACAAGACTCTCGTCGTGTTTGGGGTCTTATACACGGGAGACTCATTTTCAGAATTTTACGGTATATTCTAGTTTCGGGTTTCCTGTGGCTCAGGCGCGCGCGGAAAACGGCGGGACTATGGAGTTCATCGTCGCTCTGAAAAGGGTATGCCATACTTGTCCTCCTGTATTGCGACCATCCGGTATCCGCTGCATGTTAAGGATGAATCCATCTCTCGTCTGAACGTAATGTTCCTGGACTGGGTATCCCTGATTCATGATCAGTTGCGACTGAAAAGATCAAGCAAGAATAGGTGTGAAACCAGGAGAGTAACGCATTGTCGAAAGTCGCTTCGGGTTTGGAATTTTGCATATCAAGATAGAGCGGTTTTCGCATGACTGTCGTGAAAGAAATTCATGAGTAACTGTCGGAAACTATCCAATCAAATGCGATAGTATCAACAACAAACCAATCAGAGAGCGGGGTGGTTCAAATCTCTCTTTTTTCGCCACGAGAGAAGTACGTCATTGTGTAATTCTGTTTTCTCATCTGATTGGCTGAAGGATCAACGATCATGCTCTCGACCAATCACAACCCGAAAGCAATAGACCCTTTTCCAAAATGGCCGCCGCAAATTCACATGTCTTAAAATTAAACTGACTGCAAATCAAATACTGTCACTAGAAAGAGTATCCTCACATCAGTAATCCTTTAATTTTCATTATGCCAAATGCCATGTAGGCTGAGAAATCAGAGTCTGAAAATTGAAAATTTCACAGAGATTTGTATGACTGGGGGTATGACGCATACCCCCAGTCATACAAACGTCTGTAAATTTTCAAATTTTCAACGTTCGTTTTCTCGGGAGATATTGGATACAATGAAGTGAAATTTTGTAGTTTTACTAAAGTGATAATGGGTCATCTATGGGTCAAAAATCGATTTGAATTTTCGACCTGCATTTCTCGCAAAATTATGAGGCGAAATGATAAATATACAGTCCTTCCAAATGTGGTAGGGGGGATGGTCTATAATACCACCAGTCAACCCAAGGAGCAGGCGACCAAAGTGCAAGCACAGGGGGCCCAGGCAACGAAGACTAGTACTTCTTCGTTGCCTGGGCCCCCTGTGGTGCAAGAGGCGTTGAAAAGTTTACAGACAATATTAGTTCGGTATGAATATATAAAAATGTAATATTAAAACTAGAAATAAAATAAAGGAAATTTTGATAGCCTTATTGTTGCAATTTCTAAATTTTTGGCTCTGAACTTGGTAGTTTTACTATATCATTTGTGTCTACTGAGTTAATTTTGGAGCTCTGTTTCGCTCGTGTTGACCTCTTCTATCAGACGTGAGCGAGCACGCGTGATCCGCAATGTCTTGACCAGATCGAATAGAGAAGCGGGAGATTTTGGCGGAAAAATAACCGCACGAGAACAGCCCATGATCAAAATGCGGGAGAAATGCACTAATGTATGAAAAATAATCCTATCATAGATTTTCCTATCATTAAACTTTAGCTAACTTTAGCTGATTCACGATCAAAGAGAGCTCTATAATTGCGGAAATTGCCCTGGAGTGTTTGCAGAGTTCTCTCTGTGTTTTCCAGGGCCGGAAGTAATTCATTTCTTGCTATCCAATAATAATACCTTACTCTGTACCGACTCAAACGTCTGAACACTCACCACATTTCTCTCTACATCAGGATCATCTCGAAATCCCCAGCCATGATTGCCAAGGCCACGACTGTAGGCTATACTGAATCTCGAGAGCGCTAAAACAGCTAACAGAAGCCACGGGAACCCACTACCGTTCCTCGACATCTTCGTGGTGCCAAGGTTTTACAGTTGAACTCCGCGGGACTGGACTTTGGCCAATTGAGGTTTTATATGAGCTGATACCAGTGAACAAAATGCGAAGATCAACCAACACACGGATTTCGAGACAAGGTCACGGAATTTGACATCTAGCGTGACGGAAAGACGTCGTTAGATATGCAACCGTTGCGTTACCCTCGTTGCGCAATATAGTAGCAGCCCCTACAGCGCATCCCCAGAGAAGCGCGCGAAACGGTAGGTACTTCGCATATGATTGCTGTAATGTCCCGAACATGTGATTGCTGAATCGTTCCGAACTTGTGATTGCTGAATCGTTCCGAACTTGTGATTGTTGAATTGTCCCGAACTTGTGTTCAGAGTATAACCTCGTCACGTCCCCGAACTTGTGATTGCTTCAGTAACTTCAGTAACCTCGTAACTACAGTAACTACGCGACTTCAGTACCCTCGTAACTTCATTAACCCCGTAACTTCAGTAACCTCGTAACTTCAGTAACCTCGTAACTTCAGTAACCTCGTAACTTCAGTAACCTTGTAACTTCAGTAACCTCGTCACTTCAGTAACCTCATAACTTCAGTAACCTCGTAACTTTAGTAACCTCGTAACTTCAGTAACCTCGTAACTTCAGTAACCTCGTAACTTCAGTAACCTCGTAACTTCAGTAACCTCGTAACCTTAGTAACCTCGTAACTTCGTCACTTCTGTAACCTCGTAACTTCAGTAACCTCGTCACTTCAGTAACCTCGTAACCTCGTCACTTCAGTAACCCTTCAATAACTTCGTAACTTCAATAACCTTGTCACTTCAGTAACCCCGTAACTTCAATAACCTCGTAACTTCAGTAACCTCGTAACTTCAGTAACCTCGTAACTTCAGTTACCTCGTAACTTCAGTAACCTCGTCACTTCAGTAACCTCATAACTTCAGTAACCTCGTAACTTTAGTAACCTCGTAACTTCAGTAACCTCGTAACTTCAGTAACCTCGTAACTTCAGTAACCTCGTAACTTCAGTAACCTCGTAACTTCGTCACTTCAGTAACCTCGTAACTTCAGTAACCTCGTCACTTCAGTAACCTCGTAACCTCAGTAACCTCGTCACTTCAGTAACCCTTCAATAACTTCGTAACTTCAATAACCTTGTCACTTCAGTAACCCCGTAACTTCAGTAACCTCGTAACTTCAATAACCTCGTAACTTCAGTAACCCCGTAACTTCAGTAACCTCGTAACTTCAGTAAGCTCGTCACTTCAGTAACCTCGTAACTTCTGTAACTTCGTAACTTCAGTAACCTCGTAACTTCAGTAACTTCAGTAACCTCGTAACTTCAGTAACCTCGTAACTTCAGTAACCTCGTAACTTCAGTTACCTAATCACTTCAGTAGCCTCGTCACTTCAGTAACCTCGTAACTCCAATAACTTCGTAACTTCGGTAACGAGGTTACTGAAGTGACGAGGTTACTGAAGTTACGAGGTTACTGAAGTTACGAGGTTACTGAAGTTACGAGGCTACGAGGTTACTGAAGTGAATGTAAAGTGAATGTAAATGAATGTAAAGCGCATTTGGACATTAGGAAAATGCGCTATATAAATACTTATTATTATTATTATTATTAAGTTACGAGGTTACTGAAGTGACGAGGTTACTGAAGTTACGAGGTTACTGAAGTTACGAGGTTACTGAAGTGACGAAGTTACGAGGTTACTGAAGTTACGAGGTTACTAAAGTTACGAGGTTACTGAAGTTACGAGGTTACTGAAGTTATGAGGTTACTGAAGTTACGAGGTTACTGAAGTGACGAGGTTACTGAAGTTACGAGGTTACTGAGGTTACGAGGTTACTGAAGTGGCGAGGTTACTGAAGTGACGAGGTTACTGAAGTGACGAGGTTACTGAAGTGACGAAGTTACGAGGTTACTGAAGTGACAAAGTTACGAGGTTACTGAAGTTACGAGGTTACTGAAGTTACGAGGTTACTGAAGTAACGAGGTTACTGAAGTTACGAGGTTACTGAAGTTACGAGGTTACTGAAGTTACGAGGTTACTGAAGTTACGAGGTTACGAGGTTACTGAAGTGACGAGGTTACTGAAGTTACGAGGTTACTGAAGTTACGAGGTTACTGAGGTTACGAGGTTACTGAAGTTACGAGGTTACTGAAGTGACGAGGTTACTGAAGTTACGAGGTTACTGAAGTTACGAGGTTACTGAAGTTACGAGGTTACTGAAGTTACGAGGTTACTGAAGTGACGAGGTTACTGAAGTTACGAGGTTACTGAAGTTACGAGGTTACTGAAGTTACGAGGTTACTGAGGTTACGAGGTTACTGAAGTGACGAGGTTACTGAAGTTACGAGGTTACTGAAGTTACGAGGTTACTGAGGTTACGAGGTTACTGAAGTGACGAGGTTACTGAAGTGACGAGGTTACTGAAGTTACGAGGTTACTGAAGTGACGAAGTTACGAGGTTACTGAAGTTACGAGGTTACTGAAGTTACGAGGTTACTGAAGTGACGAGGTTACTGAAGTGACGAGGTTACTGAAGTTACGAGGTTACTGAAGTTACGAGGTTACTGAAGTTACGAGGTTACTGAGGTTACGAGGTTACTGAAGTGACGAGGTTACTGAAGTTACGAGGTTACTGAAGTTACGAGGTTACTGAAGTGAGAAGTTACGAGGTTACTGAAGTTACGAGGTTACTGAAGTTACGAGGTTACTGAAGTTACGAGGTTACTGAAGTTACGAGGTTACTGAAGTTACGAGGTTACTGAAGTTACGAGGTTACTGAAGTTACGAGGTTACTGAAGTTATGAGGTTACTGAAGTGACGAGGTTACTGAAGTGACGAGGTTACTGAAGTTACGAGGTTACTGAAGTTACGAGGTTACTGAAGTTACGAGGTTACTGAAGTTACGAGGTTACTGAAGTGACGAAGTTACTGAAGTGACGAAGTTACGAGGTTACTGAAGTTACGAAGTTACTGAAGTGACGAAGTTACGAGGTTACTGAAGTTACGAGGTTACTGAAGTGACGAGGTTACTGAAGTGACGAGGTTACTGAAGTTACGAGGTTACTGAAGTGACGAGGTTACTGAAGTTACGAGGTTACTGAAGTTACGAGGTTACTGAAGTGACGAAGTTACTGAAGTTACGAGTTTACTGAAGTTACTGAAGTTACGTGGTTACTGACGTGACGAGGTTACTCTGAACACAAATTCGGGACAATTCAGCAATCACAAGTTCGAGACAATTCAGCAATCACAAGTTCGGGACAAATCAGCAATTACAAGTTCGGAACGATTCAGCAATCACAAGTTCGGGACATTACAGCAATCATATGTGAAGTAACTACCCGCGAAACCCGACGAACGCTCCTCTGGTGTTCGTCGGGGGTTAGCGCGCACTTCTCTGGGGATGCGCCAAAGAAGGGGCTGTTAGCAGTCTAGCAATATAGACCCTTTTTGAAGGCTCCCATGCTTTATTCTCCTCGTTTGTCATCATTGTTTTCCATTTTAAAAGAATAACTAAATCTATCGAACACATTTCACTCGGTGGGCCCGTCACAGGCTTTGCCTGGCTATGACGTCATTGGCTTTGAAGAGCGGCCGCGCCAGTGAATGCAAAGCGGATCAGCCGAGAGAAAGGGGTATGTTATGAAGTTGGGGGAAGATGGAGGTGGAAGAATTGGTCTTCGGTGCAAATATATATTATCAAGAGTGGGATTACCAAGAGTTTTCATGTTTACTATGCATGTACGCCCGAATCACAGTCAGAAAAGTGTCTATTTTTAGAACTAGGATTCCCGCGAAAATTCGTCATCCACAGGATTCCCACTTTCTCGCCACGCAAACAGTTGTGAGATCCAGCCTAAAATTAAATCGCAGATCAATCGAAAAACCTTTAAAGTCGCAAAGATAAGGTAGGATATTCTCTATTTGTTGTGTATTGGGTAATACGAGCATTCGAACCTGAGAATTCGAATACTTTCGCGCGCGAAATTCAAATCTAAAAATATACACTTTTCTGACTGTGATGTGGACAAATACTGTACGAAAGATTCTAACTCTTGTTAATCCACTCTTGATATTATTTTATTTTTTTCCTCGAAGGCACGATAACGAATTCTGCATTCTGATTGGTTCTCAGAGCGCGCGCGCGGGGCGTAATTTTCCTATCTCTGACCTAGGTCACGGTAACCATTTGCGCGCGCATCGAAAAAATCGAATTTTAGAATTTGGAAAAAATAAATAAGTTATTTACCGGCTTTAGGTCGGTCCGTATAGGGAAAAACTGTGACCTCGGCCTGGCAAATGTTGACCTAGGCCTGTAAATAATATATATTTATTCTTCACGATGGTGTAGGATATTTATTCGTAAAATTACAGAGAATTATATAACGAATTTGCTCTGCAGGATTTTTCTCTTTCGGCGCGTGCTGGAAGACCCCTCCCCCCCCCGCCCCCCCCAAATGAGTGAAATTGTCGACCTTAAGTCATTTTCAAAAACTCATCGTAAGACAGCATAACCAATTAAAACACTTTAATAGAATAATCAATACAGTTTATCGTCCAAATCTTAAATATAGAACTAATATTTTAAAATGGTTTATGGTTATAAATAACACTGATCGTGTCCAGACGTTATAATCCATGCTTATACGCCTCCCCATTTTTTGGGGGGAGGGGGGGGGGGGCGGTCAAAACAGTGGTACTCTAGGGGGACCTGTTTAGGGGGCGGGTATGGGGTATGACCCGAAACCACCAATACATTTTTTTGGGAAAATTTCAATTTTTGACTGCAAATATCTCGCAAAATAATGACCATAATGAAAAGGTAGACTCGTCACTGCACTCTGCAACACAAGGCAAGTAAATGTATGCAATAAAATCTGTAACCCTAACCATTCGAGAAAATAATAGTTGAAAATTCATTAGGGGGTGGGGAGGGGTACTTTGTCCCGCCACCCACCACCTCCCCTGGCAAAATCGGGCTCCTAAAAGTACCATTGTTTTGACTTCTTCTCTTTGTAAACCAATTGTTCATTGCAGAGATAGACTTACAGTGCATCCACACTTGGGTAAACATGTTTCAAAAATTATCTCGTCCATTAATATTACGGATCTCTCTTGAAAATTCACGCCGCTACCACACTCCGCCTACATTCGCCCGTGTTTTGTCTAAGATTGTGTAACGTTTCTTTCTGAAAAACCATAACGAAGACACATTTTAGGCAACAATCTAAGGCCTACGGCAAACGCCGTGCCAGAGTCGCGCCGTTCCAATACAAAAACAATAGAAATTTCTTGATTATAAAGTCTAATGGAGCGGCATCCTTTGAAAAAGGAAAGGTTCGACAGAAGAAGAGCGGCTGAAGTTCGGCGTTTGCCGTAGGCCTTAGTAATTGAGTATACTTTGAAGGACGATTGTTTGCATCTCCAGCTAATGTAGGCCTTGATACGTTCATTTGGCGCCGTTTCTTTGATGTTTTGCAGCGTTCCAAGAAAATTCCGTGAAATCGGCGGACTGTTGAAATTCACGCGAGGAAAGGAATGTAGGCAAACTTGTGGATGTTTGTGGGCGTAGCAGCAGGAATTTCAAACACAACGCGAGTTCGGAGAGATTCGTGAAACATCACAATGCACCAAGTCGCACCTGAGGTTTAAAGTTGTTGAGTTCTGAAAATGATGTTTACTTGACGAGTGTGAATACATTGTTAGTTCCTCAGTCATCTGCTGTTATTGTTCACGTTCGATCGTATAATCAGAATAGACCTCCTCGGCTTGGGCGTAATGTTTTGCTCATTTCAGATCACGTGGCATTCCCATGAGTATACTTTCTATGTTTTTTTGCTACGCACCGAAGGATATATGAATGTGGAATCATTCCAAACAAAGAGAGACTACTCTTGGGAATGACACGTGATCTGAAATGGGCAAAACATTACGCTCAAGCCGAGGAGGTCTATTAGTCAAATCACACTAGTGGTCTATTGTCAATGCTGCATCCTGATTGGTTGAGCTACTAGTAGGCTAAAGGTTATAGCCTACTAGTAGCGAAAAGTGTCGGATTTGAAAGCCAGAAAATGGCATATGGACAGATCAGAAAACGTTTTTGGCAATACAAATTGACCTACTAGTGTGATTTTACTAAAACAATCATTCCTTTCGTCCTCATCGGCCAGTAAAACGCATGATCTCTCACAGGGAATTTCTGCAAAATCCCATTTACTCAGAGCCCATTGCGGCTCAAGGAAAGATTGTTAAATACGTGTAGAAATAGCAGAATAACAATCTAAAATACAAAAAAACTGCCTAATCTTCTGGCTGCAATCGGAATGTACGATAGATAGAAGATAGCCAGTAAAACACGCGTGATTTCACAGGTAATTTCTGCAAAATCCCATTCCCCAATGGGAAAAGTCGGAATTTCCCACGGCACAATGATGAGAAATGTTGGGCTTTCCCATGGCTATACATGTGAATTCCCCTTCTATTATTGTGCCATGGGAAATTCGGCTTTCCCATGAATGATTTTCTGCAGAAATTCTCTGTATTTGCGATGGACAATTTGTTTGCGAAACAAAGGAAGTCCATGGAATGCGTCAATATCTAAAAGATTAACATCAAACATATTCCTTTCACGGCCATATTGAAAAGATTAAACCTTCTCGCTGGGTATAGAGCTGATTTCAGGATGACTGTCGTGATTTAGTTGCGTTTGCGATTGGTTTGCTTTCTCATTTGCAATTGCAATTGCAATTGCAATTACTCTTGTTTCTGATTGGCTACTGATTGCACAATTGCGTTTACTTTCACGACGGTCATGTCTGAAATCTGCTCTAATATGTATACTTATTCAGATCGAGTTTCGGCTTCGATAGAAAAAAACCCGAGATCTGAATAATTATCTATATCATACGAAGCTGAATTCATTAATTGTTTTATTATTATCTTTGACGTCATCGATGGAATAAATCGCTCTCCTTTTAAAACATCAAGAATTCGCCGGTGGTGCTCAACCAATCAGAAGCGGGAAAATATGTTGAATGAATAATAATATTCATAACACTATTCCACATTAAAGTACAACGCATTTTGGAGCATTTTCATTGGTCGAGAGTCATCACGTGACGTGGATAGTGCCCGCTTTTGCGGGGACTATCAACCAATGTCGCCCGTTTCTCTCAAAATTAGTGTTGTTCAATAAAAATCAATAGGGCTTTTCTGTCCCAGACAGTTTGCGATTTCAAATATTTCTCTCATAAATGTAATCTTCATATTCCATACAATATAAACTTTATGAAATTCTATTCGTTGAGAACATAAAATTTCCTTGATAACGCTATTCCACGATATGCCATCGACAGAAGAGGCCTATTGTTTAGATATCATCACCACCTCATTCCATTAGATTATAAACAAAATTAAAATTATAAGGACCAGCGCCAAACTTTACCACCTCAGTGATCACACAAAAAAACCCTTTCCATAATGCATTGCTTTGATTTTCTTGTTTACATGATTCATTGCAATGGTATATACCCCATGGTATAGCTTACTACCATGATATATTTCCCGTGGTATATCTTACTACCATGGTATATACCCCATGGTTTATCTTACTACCATGGTATATATCCCATGGTATATCTCACTACCATGGTATATATCCTGTGGTATATCTTACTACCATGGTATAAATCCCATGGGATATCTCACCACCACGGTATATATCCCATGGTATATCTCACTACCATGGTTTATACCCCATGGTGTATCTCACTACCATGATATATATACCCAATGGTATATCTCACTACCATGGTTTATACCCAATGGTATATCTCACTACCATGATATATACCCAATGGTATATCTCACTACCATGGTATATACCCCATGGTATATCTCACCATAGAATATATCCCATGGTATATCTCACTACCATGGTATATACCCCATGGTATATCTCACTACCATGATATCTATCCCGTGGTGTATCTCACTACCATGGTATATATCTCATGGTGTCTCACCACCACGGTATATATCCCATGGTATATACCCCATGGTTTATCTCGCTACCATGCTATATATCCCATGGTATATCTCACTACCATGGTATATACCCCATGGTGTATCTCGCTACCATGCTATATATCCCATGGCATATCTCGCTACCATGGTATCTCACTACCCTGGTAAATATCCCATGGTATATCTGACAACCATGGTATATATCCCATAGTATACCATCTAAACTTTGTTTCCTTACCACGTTATACAGAAATACATTTAAATAAACCCATTTAGGCACAGTTCATTGTGGGAAGCAGTGCAATATCTTCAAGCGTAGAAAGGGTCCTGCATTGTGATTCGGGTATTTTCGCTGGCCGCTGGATAACATTAACACGTTTATCTCTGAGTGCTCTCGATCTCAATGACGTGGGATGGTACTTTCTCTTGATGGCCTTCTATAAACCTGTTGGATGGAACGAGAAAGGAAGTCTATTAGTGAGGAAGTCAAAACAATTGTACTTTTTAGGTATCGATGTCTCTCAAGCTCGGAGGACGGTAATGAATAAATCAGAGCTCAACCGTCTGTTGAACTTGCGACTATCTCTCTAGACGGTGCCCTAAGAACATGTTCTCTAAAACGAATTGATGTCTGTCTAGCTCGGAGGACGGTAATGAATAAATCAGAGCTCAACCGTCTGTTGAACTTGCGACTATCTCTCTAGACGGTGCCCTAAGGCCGAGTACGACCAAAGAGAGAAATGATGATGATGATGATAATGAGGTACTCGATTTGAGGATGGCGGGGTACCATCCCCCCGGGGGGATTACTCCCTCATATATGGTACAGATAGACTGCTTGCAGTCTCTTCTTTGGCGGCGCTGCTTGTTACCAGACACCTAGACTCTCTCGTGAGCTGGAAATATGAGCGCAAACAAACTACAATGTAGGACTAGGACTTTATTCTCGATTTACGGACGTTCGCCAAAGACGGGGCTGCAAGCAGTCTATGGTACAGACAGCCAGATATTTTCATTTGGCATCGTATACATATATCTTATAGATGTTTTTTTCATGTAAAATGTCCGCCAGTATTACATGAAAAATTATTTAATGAGTTGTTTATTATACGACGAACAAAAATATTTCTTTTCTTTTACAACCACACGATCGGAAGCCATTCAAGTGCACGCGCAAAACCGGTTAGTAACTGGTTTGCTACAGTGTAATAGGGCTTTCAGCCGTGATAATACGCCTCCATATCTGCACTCAATTTTGCCCTTAAATGGAATAATGATGTCACAATCGTATAATAAATGAGTGTACATGGAGGAAAAGGTCCAAATAAAACTTATTTCAAAAGGAAGAAGCGCAATTAAAGAGCCTGTGTCAGCCACTCCTTTGTTATTATTTTCGTTTGATATTAGAAGATGAATTACACTTAGAAATCTCTTAATAAACATCTAAAAACAAAGTTTCATATTTGATTTACCAACTTCAATCGAGAACATTGCTCTATATTCTCTAAATCAGCCGATGGAAATGAATGCTTTCTCCGACATGGTATGTTGCTATGCTGTCAAAATGGCGGCTGACACAGACTCTTTAAGATGTTATTATGTCATGTCTTTTCGAAGGAGGAAGCACTCAACGTGGTAAACGGGTAAGTACCGCCATATAGGGTATGGTTTTTGGGCTCCTGAGGTTTGCGGTATGGTATCGTTTTTCACTTCTTGTTTGGTCTCCTCCGATAGTGTATGTATTTCGGTATGGCTAATCTACACACAAACTTCGATCAAAGTTGTGTCGCATTTAGTGATAAAGACTGTTAATTTCAAAACCTTTACATAATTATCGTAACCAACTTTAGGTCTGCGGTAGGGTATACAATTTAAACTCTAGGTCTATGGTAGGGCAAAAAAAAGCGAGGGAAGAGTGGATACGACGTACGCTACGAAAAAAGCTGTCGTTTTTAACTCGTTCAGTTGAAGGAGTTTTTGTGGTGAGGGCCAGTGTCGTGGGCTCGTAGCCCCAGTATGGTCCCATCCCAATCCGATGAACTTCGGCAAACTACGAACTACGCCCGACTTCGTATATGCAATTCAAAAACCTATCGATCAATTTTGCTCGATTTCTGTTGGATTGAAGTTCACGACATTTGCAAAGGCCAATCCGAACGCCTCCTCAATTGAAGTTTTTTAAGACGGCCAAAAAAATTTCCAAAGTTCTATGTTGGTTGTGCTTGTCTAGTTCACGGTCTGTTGGTTTGACTTGCCTGTATCTTTCATGCAAATTTGGATGCTTCAACATTTCAGCATGCGGACGAATGCTAGAGAAGCACGACCAACCGAGAACTTTGACAACTTTTGTTTTGCCGTCTTAAAAACTTCAATTGAGCAGGCGTTCGGATTGGCCTTTGCAAATGTCGTGAACTTCAATCCAACAGAAATCGAGCAAAATTGATCGATAGGTTTTGGTATTGCATATACGAAGTCTATTAAAATAATGCTAAAACTGGTACAAAATGCGACGACTAGAACTGGAGAAATAAGACATACTACATTACGACTTATTTTTTGGAGAGCTGCCCTAAAAAAATAGAGAAAAACGCAATTAAGATCTGCAGTTCGGGCTTCCTGTGCTGGGATCACGTGTCACACGCGCTGTGTCCCTTGGGAGTTGACTGTATGAATATAACAACGAAGACAGCTCATTAACTACGAACTTTGGCGTGAAACAAATGGAGTCTGGCAAAACACATGGAGTAGTGCTAAACATCAGGATGTCTTGAACTTGTGTGCCGAATTTGGTGGAATTTCGGGCAAGTGACAAATTAGGTACTAGTGGCACTTTCACCTTTAAAAACCTTTAATATATAGATTTAGCCACTGGCTAAAAGCGGAGCTCCCGGTTATAAAATTTTCTGTGCGAATGAAAGGGATTCCCATGTGTACATGGTTTATACTATAGGCTTTTTAAGAAAAAATGTCTCTTGATATGTATACAACAGTGTTTTCTTCGGTATGTTGCTGCATTGACACAATACAAATACGGGACGAAAATAAGCATCCTGTCAAGTGAGATGACCTCCTTCAGAAAAATTAAGGTATTAATTCCTCCAAATGGAATGATTCAAAAGTGCAATAAAGAGAATATTTTTTTCAAGCATAGATTGCGTCATCGATGACGCCATATCACCTGACCACTTCATTTTGCTCATCTTGTGACCTAGACTAACTACCCAAGTTTGGTTGTTTTAAGGTCTTCCCTTCACGAGATATTAATTTTCAAGCATAGATGACGTCATCGATGACGTCATATCACGTGACCACTTTACTTCGCTCACTTGGTGACCTAGACTACACTACAAAAGTTTGGTTGTTTTAGAGTCTTCCCTTCACGAGATATTAATTTTTCAGGCATAGATGACGTCATCGCTGACGTCATATCACGTGACCAACTCATTTTGCTCATCTGGTGACCTAGACTACACTACCTTAGTTTGGTTGTTTTAGAGTCTTCTCTTCACGAGATATTCATTTTTCAATCATTGATGACGTCATCGATGACGTCACGTCACGTGACCGTGCTACAGCATCCCCCTTGTGGCATAGACAAAATATCCCAAGTATGGCTGTCTTAGCATGTTCCCTCGAGGAGATATCTTTTTTTATTTGCATACCACAGGGTTCCCATGTGTACACGGACGGACGGACGGACGGACGGACGGACGGACGGACGGACGGCGTACGCTATAGGTTTAATACCAGAAAAATAAAGAAAAAATCATATCTCCCGAAGGGTAGCTTCTATGGAAGCCAAACTTGGACAAACTTTCAAAGACCATAAGAGGAACTCTACACACCAAAGTCACGTTCCCTCACGCCATCGATGACGTCATCAAAATGATCCATAATGCCCGTGACGCTCAGAAATCAACTCGATAGTATACGTTTTTCCCTTAGGTATGGTGCTCCCCATTGCGAGCCTTCGGCCCGCGCTGGAGCTCCGCTAAAAAGGTTCACCTCGAAAGCCTATTTTTGCTCTCAGCGAGCGATCGAGCGAGCGAC
Organism: Scolanthus callimorphus; assembly: GCA_033964015.1. NCBI lineage: Eukaryota > Metazoa > Cnidaria > Anthozoa > Actiniaria > Edwardsiidae > Scolanthus > Scolanthus callimorphus. The sequence goes on along the minus strand of JAWWUD010000092.1, from coordinate 464,775 downwards.
CGACCGACAAAAACGGCGACAAATAACAAAATTGAGACCCCGTTCACACAAGACCGGTACAAAATCGGACCGGTACAATTCTGGTACGGTACCGTCGCGCGTTCACACGGGACTTGCGGTACCGGACTGATTTTGGCATACGGTACCGATCTTGGCCGTGTGAACACTGTTGCAAAACGTGCCAGAATTGTACCGGTGCCGTATGAACAGGCGGTACCGTACCAGAATTGTACCGGTCCGGTTTTGTACCGGTCTCGTGTGAATGGGGTCTGATTGACGTTGGTATGACGTGTTTGATTGTAAAAACAAATTAAAGGTAAATTCGTTTAATGATGTTAATTCGCACACCAAAATTCAGCACGACGACAAATAACAAACGTCAATTGATGCGGGTATGACGTCTTTGATTGTATCAAATCAAAGGTAAAAGCGCTTATGATGTTAATTCGCACACCAAACAATTAGCCAGGAACAAAATAGGCGTCACATTCGACGCCAGCGCCCCACCTAAATTCAACACGACGACAAATAACAAACGGCAATTGACGTGGGTATGATGTCATTCACGCTTTGAATTCTAATGTCAAACTGCAAAATGATGTAAAAAAAGGCAAAATAATAATAACTTGGTCGGACATTTTCTGTGTATTTTGAGGGCTGAAGTGCAGGATTTAGCGGATAAAATACGTTTGCCTGCAGCTCCGGCAAAAATATATTTATGCCCGCGAAAATCAAATTAATTAGTAGCAATTTACAAACCACCAAAATAACCTTTAATTAGTGTTAATTGGAATGGCGGTTGACTTTGAAGGGTAGAAGTTTCAGCTATAAATTCGATTTTTTTGAATTAGAACTTCACTGATTTACCAGAAACAAGTCTAGTATTATTCTTCGAGTCAAGGAACGCGGAAGGACAACGTAAAAAGTACGTTTTTGACATTTAGATTGATAACCGATATTCCGGGGTTCGGTTAGACAGAATACACGTTTCGCTTTCGATTTGTAATTAGAAATGTCTTCAGAAAAGGAAAAGCCCACAAGAAATTCAGGAATTGCGACCGATGATTATTGCGATGAGAAAAAGACAGTTCCGAGCTCAGCGACACCAAGCACCAAAAAGAACGCGATCCAGAACTGGTGGAGTATGACGATAAATCGACTCTTAGAATTCCAGGTAACTTGGACAGGAATGCAGAGAAAAAGCCGAAAGTCAAAGCATCTCACAGAATGGAAGTCCTGCGAGAAACAAAACCTCGGCAGAGGCAGCGGCCCCGGCAAGAGTCGCTGATGTTTTTGCCGCCAATTCCCACTAGTAGAGTCTGTTAAGGGAAAAAATAGGTCGGATCGTGCACTTGTGCGTAAAGGCGTCAAATTTGGACCAAATGTTCCTTAGGTGAAATAAATCAGTTTTCGGGAGGGGTGCCATCATTTCGACCAAAGGGGGGTAGGGTAGGGGCAATTTTGTCTATTTCCTAATTTCCCAATATTTCCTTGGTATTAAAGGGTTATAGATAAACAAGACCATGACAATTCTTCCTGTATGGTGCCCTTCACATTGGACTAGATGGGGGTGCAACAAATGTCCGGCAAGGGGGGAACGGGGAGTTTCGGGTCACATTTTCGTGCTACCCTCAGAGATCATGATTTCATCGCACAATCACAAAATTCGACCTAAATATTCCTTAGGTAACATTTAACAGTTTTCGGAAGGGGTGCCACAATTTCGGCCCAATGGGGAGAGGGTAGGGAGAATTTTGTCCATCACCTGATTTACCCTATATTTCAGTGGTATTAAAGAGTTATCAATAAACAAATCCACGGTAATTATTCATGAATGGTCCCCTTCATATTTGACTAGACGGGGTGCTACAAACATTTGAAAAGGGGGAGGGGTGAGTAATGGATGAAATTTACATGCTATGCGCTTTTTAATTGCAATTTGATTGTACAGTTACCAAATCATACATGAATGTTCCTTAGGCAACATCTAACAGTTTTCGAAAGGGGTGCCACAATTTCGGCCAAAGGGGGAGGGTAGGGACAATTTTGGACTTTACCTGATTATCCCTATATTTCAGAGGTATTAAAGAGTTATTGATAAAGAAAGCATGATAATTCTTCTTGAATGGTTCCCTTCACATTTGATTAGATGAGGGTGCTACAAACATTTGTTGAGGGGGAGAGGCGGGTTACGGGTGAAATTTACATGTTACATTGTTTTTTATTATAATTTGATTGTACAGTCACCAAATCCGACATGAATATTCCCTTAGGCAACATCTATTAGTTTTAGAAAGGGGTGCTACAATTTTGGCCCAAGAGGGGAGGGGAGGGACAATTTTGCCCATTGTGATTATCCTTACTTTTAATTAAAGGTATTAAAGAGTTATCTATAAACAACAGCATAATAGTTAGAACGATTCTCTTTGCATTGGCTAGATTGGATGCAGAGTATCGATTACTCTTTGATACCTCTGAAATATAGGGATAATCAGGTAAGGTACAAAATCGTGCCTACCCTCCCCCCTTGGGCCGAAACTGTGGCCCACTTTCCAAAAACTGTTAGATATTGCCTAAGGAACATTCATGTCGGATTTGGTGACTGCACAATCAAATTGAAATTAAAAAGCGCATAGCATGTAAATTTCACCCATAACCCGCCTCTCCCCCGCGACAAATGTTTGTAGCACCCCCATCTAGTCAGATGTGAAGGGAACCATTCATGAAGAATCGACATGGTGTTGTTTATCAATAACTCTTTAATACCGCTGAAATATAGGATAATCAGGTAAAGTACAAAATTGTCCCTACCCTCCCCCCCCTTGGCCCGAAATTGTGGCACCCCTCCCAAAAACTGTTGGATGTTGCCTAAGGAACACTCATGTCGGATTTGGTGACTGTACAATCAAATTGAAATTAAAAAGCGCATAGCATGTAAATTTTATCCATTACTCACCCTTCCCCTTTTCAAATGTTTGTAGCACCCCGTCTAGTCAAATATGAAGGGGACCATTTATGAAGAATTACCGTGGATTTGTTTATTGATAACTCTTTAATACCACTGAAATATAGGGAAAATCAGGTGATGGACAAAATTCTCCCTACCCTCTCCCCATTGGGCCAAAATTGTGGCACCCCTTCCGAAAACTGTTAAATGTTACCTAAGGAACATTTATGTCGAATTTTGTGATTGTAGGATGAAATCATGATCTCCGAGGGTAGCACGCAATTGTGACCCGAAACTCCCCCTTCCCCCCCTTGCCGGACATTTGTTGCACCCCCACCTAGTCCAATGTGAAGGGCACCATACAGGAAGAATTGTCATGGTCTTGTTTATCTATAACCCTTTAATACCAAGGAAATATTGGGAAATTAGGAAATAGACAAAATTGCCCCTACCCTACCCCCCTTTGGTCGAAATGATGGCACCCCTCCCGAAAACGGATTTACTTCACCTAAGGAACATTTGGTCCAAATTTGACGCCTTTACGCACTAGTGCACGATCCGACCTATTTTTTCCCTTAACAGACTCTACTACACTGGCCCTTTGAGATTAACCGGAAAAAGTAACTTCCAAAAACAACCCAGTAGACATGAAGTAAAAGTAGATGAACACGGATCGGAATCTCATCATCTGTTACAAGTTCTGCAGGACGCATGTTCAAGTCTTGGCAAGCCAAAACCAGTTGCCCTGACAGATCCTAGACATGCTACAAGCGCTGCCGTTGCCCCAGAAAGCGGCTTATCGAATTCTAGTAAGGCAATGACACGAAAAGCCAAGAAACCAAAACCTCCTCTGCTATCTCTATATGAAGAAACATATAAACGTTTACCTCTAAAGCATAAAAGACGGAATAAAGAGAACTTATCGCCACTTCAATGTGCACCGCTCGAAGCAGCACTGCTTTCAACTACAGACGCGAGTCCAGAGCAGTTCTTGAACGAAGAGGAGCGAGATTTAGCTACTTCGAGAGGAATGCTGTACAGAAGGCATCGGCCAACAAGCAACCAACATGCGGCAACTAGCACCACACAAGTTCCAGCAAGTTCCAGTTGCGGTGAAGCAAAACCTGCTGCCTTGACAGAAACGTCGCAGGCTAAAAGCACCGCCATTGCCACACAACGCGATTTATTGAATTCCTTGGAGGAGGAAGAGCGAGCTTTGGGTAGGTCGGGAGGAAGGAAGTTGTACAGAAGGCATCGGACAGCAAGCCACCAAGATGCTGCAACTAGCATGACACCCCATCTGCCATCCCTTTCTGTGAGCCCACCGTCGCCAAATGAAGATGTGGTGAAGCTCCAGCACACGAAACCTCGTAAACACAGACAGTGTCCTCATCTTCGATTACCACAACATGAGCACTCTCATCCGTCACCATCTCCCTTATCATCACCATCATTACCGGTATTTTCGTTGCTGCCATCAATGCCATCACCATCATCAAGTTCACCATCACGTTCAACACCATCATTATCCTCATCATTACCATCAAAATCACCTTCATCACCATCATCATCCTTATCACCTTCAACATCATCACCATCCATATCATCATCACCATCATCACCCTCGACTTCATCCCCGTTATCATCATCATCACATTTTCTGCCAGATTCACATTTCTTTGGCGACAAAAGGAGGCGGTATCCTCGAAGGTTGCCACCTTTACCTGTCACACCTCCAAACAATGTGCCATCATTGCATTTGCCATCATCATCGTTATCACCTTCAACACCATCAGCATCCTTATCATCACCATCCTTATCACCTTCACCTTCATCGCCATCGCCATCTTTATCACCATCATCATCATTATCATTACCTTCACCTTCATCTCCGTTACTATCATTATCACAGCATTTTCTGGCAGATTCACAATTCTTTGGCGACAAAAGGAGGCACTACCCACGAAGGTTGCCACCTCTACCTGTCACTCCTCAGAACCCCTCAGAACCACTGCCTTCGCCATCAACATTGTCAACATCATCATCTTCCCCACCTTCCCCAATAACCCCTCCCTTACATTTGATACCATTTCCCAAGCGGTCACCATTTGATTGTTTATCAATGCCAGCACCACCATCATACTCCTCTGCCAGGCTACCGCCTTTGGCGATGACACCTGGAAACAATTTGCCACCAATGCCTTACTCCTCCTCGTCCTCACCACCACCATCAGCAGCATCTGCATCTCCGTCCGACAAAATGGCATCGTCAGGTTATCTCACAGGTGAACAAAGTGGTGCCAACAATACCAAAAAGTTAAGCAGTTGGAAAGAAAAAGAACTAAACGGAAGAAGAAGAAAAAGATCCATATATATGATGGACCAAATCTTGCTCAAACTGGGAAAGAGGACAACGAGACGGCGAACACAGTAAAGCATAAGCCTCGCCGCAATGGGCAGATCGAGCAACAACAAGTAGAAAAACTGTGGAGTCGCAGACAAAAGCATGTTTATCTTAGCGTAGACTACGATCATGAGAATTCAAGTGAAACGACAAGCTCAGTGTTCTCTGAAGAGGAGACTCTTCAAGACAGACGAAGAAATCGAAGGGATGCTACAACTACACAAGGTGGTTACACAAGTAGAAGAGCCCCAAGAGGCGTAAGAGGAGGGTCTACCAGCCTATTTCACCAAAGAGATGAAATACAGGAGAAGCTGAATACGGATTCTACAAAGTCAATAAGATTTAGTTATGAAATAGCAATCGGTCAGGCTTATGAGGAGGATGAAGTTGCAGTTGAATTGCAACGCTTGGACGTTGGAGAATCAGTGCATGATAAAGACTTTCTAGAGTCAGCAATAGCAGACACTATTGCAGTCGGCACCGCTGATGTTACCTTTGATAAAGGATATGAAGGCTGCGATGAAGAGAGCTGCGAGATGAAAGAATATTTGCAAGTATCCCAGGGAAGGAGACGTCCCGCTTTGTGCGAGGAATTAGAAAAGACCTTGAACTTGATAAAAGTAAATGGTATGAAGTTTGATTTATACACGTTGAGGATAGAATTGATAGCTCTGTTTGAGAAGATGAATACATGGAACAGAATCATGAAGAGAAAGTGACAAATCTATAGGCAGGGCCCGTGGTTTGATGCGGGATTTTTTCTGAAATTATGCGCGATTTTTTCTGAAATTATGCGCTAAAAATACAAAATTATGCGCTAAAAATACAAAATTATGCGGGATTGCGCAATATTTTTTTCCTAGTGCGGTAACGTATTTTGTTGTTTTTAGCTGTTTTGTTACATGGATAATTGACTTTAACAACTCTTGTTTGTTTATAAAATACTTTGCGATGAGTTCCAAAAGCTGCGCTTTATGACGCTACATTTTCTTTCAGGTAGATGTGTTTCACTTGTAATAAAGCTTATTCTTACAAAAAAAGCGTTACCTTTTTCATGCGACAATGATCATAGCAACGCACTCCTATTAAACCATGAACTGAATGGTCACGAGAGTTACATGTAGACTATCGGAGCTATTGTTACGATCTCTCGTGATCACAAAAACATCGTCGCGCTTGTTTGCCGTCATTCTGCGCATAATTCTCAAATTTAATCCCGATTGCGAGAGCGATCTGCACTATCGTCGGAAGTAGTGTAAGAGCTTTTATGAAACTGGAAACGTGGGAAATGCGTGACACGTTTCTGTCGTAAAGAATCCATGCACAAGCGTAATGTGATGTGATCAATGTGAACTGCATAACGTCGCGTTTGGCTTCCTCTCCCGCTTGTTTTTACTTTGCAAAATATCCAAAGCGCAAACGTGTTTGAGTCTATCTTGCGCAGCTAGAAATATTAGACGTTGTTTGGCCAATTTTTTAACTAGGTACGTGTTATTTCTTGTCAACATCAGTTCCCAGCACGATTAGCATCGAACGCCTTGTTGTTATTTTCATTTCTATAGAGTTGTTTTGACGTTGGACACACGATTTTAGAAGAAATGTATCACTTTTGTGAGAAAAAGTATGTAAGAAAGTTTGAAATTCACCAAGTAATGATGCCTTTTCAATTATGTTCTTAAAATTTTGGGAAATTATGCGCGATTATGCGGGATTTGGCGGATTATGCGCATTATGCGGAGAAAGCCAAATTATGCGTTTCCGCACCAGCGCATCAAACCACGGGCCCTGTATAGGGATATACAATTCATTGCTACGAACGCAGTGAACAGCGACATACTCACTGAAAGGAAATGCACAGGTCAAAGTAATTTAGAATGTTTGATGAAAAAAAAGAGAATGTTTGATGGAATGGTTATACTTTTTTAAATGGAGAAATAAAATTGCTGCCTTGAGGGGCACTTCAAATTTTTTCGATATACTCCAATCAAAACGGGGTGGACGCAGGTTTTTATCCTCATTGATGACTATGAGTCACAATGAGGACACTGGAGGAGCCTGCGATGTCACTCGCTCACCCACGTTCTGTAAACCCTATCACGGGCAACATTGATCCAATATTACATCTTGAAGGTACTTAACCTCCACTCCCTTCCCCAAGCTTCTAATTTATTTCACCCTCCCCTCCCACACCAGACTTCTTATCCTCCCCTCCCCTGTTGCACCCACAAGCTGTGGGGTCAAGCAAGTAATCTGTGGGACTTATAAACGCAACTAAAACTGAAGGTTTCTCTATTGCCGTATTTCTTTCGCCAATGTAAATGTAGGACTGATTGCCGCTAAATTTGTACATGTGGAAGCTTTCCTGACACAAAGCATGCAAAACTTGGGTAAATGAGTGATGTGCTACTGATGGCGTCATCAGCGCATGTGCAAAAAACTGGTTGTTTTAAAACACATAACTTTACATTCATTTAAAAACCCACACTATATAAGGACCATTTGACCTCTGTAAATATCCTGATAATTTGCAGCATATCATTATCAACCATTATTATTATTAATGCTTTTCCAAATATCAAAGATTTTGAATATGTCGCACACGGCAGATCAAACATGCAAAAAGACATCAACAAATTTATATGATTATTTGCTTAGCATCAATTATGATTCCACAGCGTGGCTTTGATTGGAAAGGGGGGTGCCAGATTTGTCCCAGTAGGACTACTAGGACCTAATCTTTAGGACTACATTTTGCAGCTTTAAGCCATTTTTGTATTGCAAAGCGGGTGCGTCCGCATCCAACCCACCTCCCATGGATTTTCCACTGCTACACATACCTGTATTGTATAAATCTCCCTAACTGTCCCATTTGACAGACTTCATTGGTGAAGTGACAAGCAAATAGCAACATATTCCTAGGGTGAACTTTCCAGGCGAACCTCATAAACAGCATGGAATATATACATAATGCTGCAATCAAGAATATCAGATAAAGCATTACTTTCTTGTAAAATAAGGATCCAGAGCTGGCAATTACTGCAGCCAGTTATTAGACATTGTATGTCGATCAAAATCACCAAATGTCTGACCAATTCTAGGTTGCTTTGACCTGTTTTAATCAAGAGGATGGAATTGGATTGCAATTTGAGCTATGTTCTTGTCAGAGAAGTGGTCAGCAAGCATGTGAGAGCCCCTTTAAAACAGTGACACAGATGTCCTGAAAAATTGAGAAATTGCAAACTATCCTAAATAAGATTGACAGCATTACATCTTGAAAAACTAATTGTTTAACAATAGACAGCAAAATCTAAATTTAAATATAGACATATTCAACTTTGAAACAGTAACAAGTGACAAACGCACCCCCTGACAGGGCCTCATAAACGCTTGCATTAAAATTATGTTTCTGGTAGATAGAGCAGACTTCAGATGAGTGTTGAAAACTAAACATAAAGTAAATCACACTAGACAATGAGAACCAAAACCCATTGAACAACAAACCAATCAGGGGATGAAGTACTTATAACATGTGCAGCTACACTGATTCTGATTGTCTGACTAAACAAAGGCCCATGATCTCAACCAATAGGAATGTAAAGACATGTTCTAAGAAAACAAGAGTCACTATGTGTTTTGTTTTCCTTGGCATTCTGATTGGCTGACTAAACAAAGACCCATGATCTCAACCAATAGGAATGTATAGACATGTTCTTAGAAAACAAGTCACTATGTGTTTTGTTTTCCTTGGCATTCTGATTGGCTGACTAAACAAAGACCCATGATCTCAACCAATAGGAATGTATAGACATGTTCTAAGAAAACAAGAGTCACTATGTGTTTGCGTTTAACAGCTTCATTCTTTTTTAACTCAACCAATAAAAATATAGCATAAGAAAATTTGTTTTTCCTATACATACAGCAACAGGATTTTCTTAATCCATTTCTGAACCAATATAGATATGACATATCTATAAGAAACTTTTGTTGATGCATATACATACAGCAATAGGATTTGGGCGGCCTGTGGGAACGATACGCCATGGGAACAGGTCTTGCTCGATGAGCAGGTCTACCCTCTACCCCTTGTAGGTTTACCCTTTTCCACACTCTTGCTTCTCACTCTGACAAGTTTTGGTAAGTAATGTATAACGTGTATTACAAGATATTTTGTGTGTGTGTCTGCGAAAAAAAAAAATTGTACATGACCTGCAAGTCCGAAAAAAATTCTTACACAACCTGATCCCCGGAAAAAAAAATCAGACGCAAAAAATTGCCACCCCCCCCCCCCTCCCCCAATTTCTACTGGTCCACCCCTAAGAGAACAAGAGACACTATGTGTTTGTTTTTATTCGCATTCTGATTGGCTAACTAAACAAAGACCCATGATCTTGACCAATAGGAATGCATAGAGTTAAAGCTTAGAGCTTAAGCTGTTGCATTGTGACCAACAATTTTAAAAACATCAAATTGTATTCGATTCTTGACTTTGCTTTCCGGCCAATCAAAATCTGAGCCAATGAAACTATTGTGAATTGTGTTTTTCTTAGTGCAGTGAACTGGCTTCCCTCTGAACTGAAACCACACAAACTCTCAACAGCAAGCGAATGCACTTGGTAAAACAGGGTAATAATCTGATTGGCTCATAAGATTTGACTGGCAGAACAACAAAGCCAAAAACAAATCGATGTTTTGAAAACGTGGGTCGTGATTCAACAATTTTAGCTGTAATATATTACTAACCAGTTGTCATCTTTCCACTTATATACTCTGGATCTTTCTTCATGTCCGCAATAGCTGCTAAAGGCAGACCCCAGTTGGCCACTGGAAAGAAACAATGAAATATGATAAGTATTAGGCTTTTTGGTACATATCATCAGCAATTGTGATCCCGGGATGGTGGTTGTTTTTTTTGTGGGTGGTGAAGGACATCTGTATGTATTAGACCCTGTCCACACTAATGTGTTTTCGTTTGAATCCGTATACTTTTTGATACGTTTATAAGCCTTCCGTCCATACTAACATGCTAATCATTTTCATTGAATCCGTATCAGTTTGAAAACGCTCTTGAAATTGAATAAAAACTTATCCGTATACATATAGTTTTAGTGTGGATAAAAATGAAAATGATGACATCAACTGTACCACTTAATTTGACACATCCTTGCACTCATCAATATCAAATAAAATTCTGATTGCTTGTTTGGAGCTAAATGACTCCTGTCCAGACTAACATGCATCAAATCTGTATAAGTTTGAAAACGAATACTTTTGAAAACGTGTAGTGTGGACAGGGCCTTAGTTTTCCTCTTGACACAAACAATATTGCACAGAGCTGCTGTACTGAAAGCATGTGGCATAAAATGCAAAGATGAAATTATAGCACCCGCAAATTATTATACTGTGAAGATCAAATGTGGTATAGACAATATAGACATAGACAATCATTATGGGCACCTTGTAAAAGGAAAAATATACATTGTTGTTGGCCCAATAAATTATTTCACAGTAGTAAATTTAAATTGTTCTTCCTTTTTTCAAAATAGTCAAATACATATTTTGAAAAAATGATTTGAAGGCTGGATGGTGGTTGATCATAACCTTAAAATGCTGATCTGGGAATAGCTTTTTTTGTCTGAAATGATTTGACTCAATTAGGACTTGCATAGATCTTCATATAGAGGAAGCAGGAAATGTTTTTGTCCTCTGCTGAATCCTTACATGTTGGGCCGTTTCTGCCCCTTTCTATTCCATGAGACTATTATTACTAAATACAAAGTTTAGTCAAGGCTATATATTCTGTGTTTTACGATTTTGACCTTGTCTAAATACTTTTCAAAACTAAACTCCATCTTACAGTTAAGACACTCGAACCATGAACACTTGGTTACGTTTATACTTGCTATTCTCACTGAAACTGTTCGAAAATGCAATGAAGTTTTATAACCTTGGCAAAAGTTAAAATATATTTCATTTCAGAATCTGAGTCTCCCAAAACTGCAGAAAAAAATGTGAAAGAAATGTATAGGTGGTGTTCATGGTTCGAGTGTCCTGGCTGTAAATAATCAATAAGTTCTTAACTTGTTTTTTTTGTTTCTGATTAGCTCTTTCATCATTTGTTAGACCCCCCAGCCAGTTTGGACTTCCATGTCCATCAGCCTTTGTTTTAAAAGACTGGTAGACATAGACAAAATACTGGTCCTACCAGAAACTTCTAGTCCTGAATTTAACAATATTTTTGTTTTATTCTGACAGTCCAAAAAATGTGCTTGTGTTTCATTTCTCGCGTATACTAATTACTTAGTACACAGTTGTGAGATGTCTGATCTATAAGACATAATAAACGATTGGTCCGATACAGTACTATGTATTAGGAATTGATGTACACGAATATACAATACGTGAAGCATATTTTGTAGTCAAAAGTTTCTATCAAGGCACATAAGCATGGCGGACGATAAATCGATCTAAACAAGCTACTACTGAACTTGACAACTGTTTTCTTGTCTACAAATAAGCGGGGGTATTCTGCAGTCGCTCCGATTGAAGCCCTGTTACATACCATTAACATTAGAAGAAACTAAGATCGAAAAGACCTGCTGCTTCAGGAAGTGCTTTAAAGTGCACTCAATTTACCGTCGAGGCAAGAAAGGAATCTGGACGAAAATAATTTAGGGATCAAAGCTTATCTTATTCTAGGAATTGCTCTTGCCGATCTTTTCAGCTAATTTTGGAAAATCGCTACCATATATTTCCTTAAATCAAGAAAATCTAACTAGTATAATACTTACCCGGGCCCCAGAAGTGCTGTTTATCCATAACAGGGAAGAAAGAGAAACATAAATCAGAGAAAACATAAATACATAGTTAAAACCAAAACCATTGCGTCACACAAACTGTGTAAGACTTGGTGCCAACTCGAGACCGCCGTTTCAACTTACCGTGCTGAAAACAATGCAAACAAACACTGTTAATGAAAATATTAATAAGTATAAACAAAAACATCGAGTTCCTTGTTTGTATTTTAACCCTACCTGCATAGGTATTCCCTAAACTCCTTGCTTTTAACGTAATCAAAACCTCTTCGAAATAACCGTGTCGCCGCCATGTTGATTACTGCTCTCGACTTGGCGTGAGGGTGATTGCGGGCTCAAGTGTAAGACGAGAACTTTTTGGGGGCGTGTAAGGGGGCCGTTGCGCGATCGATGAAATTTACAACCGGCATACACTTTTATTAACAGAAGCTCATAAGTAGGAGCGTGCATCCTACGAAATGGGTGGGTCTCACATGTGTTTTATAGCTTGAGCCATTTTTAGAAACAGTTGCGCGCGAAAAATTAGAATTCTTCCTTCAATAAGAATTCTTCCTTACATTTGACGTCACGCGTCATCAAAAATTCAGATGGAGCTCTGCTTTTAGCCAGTGGCTAAATCTATTTTTACTTGCAGTTCTTTTCGAGATGGAAAACCGGGTGAAAATGTTATCTCTTTACATGGTTTCTGACTGTACAAGTTGAGTAAACTAAAACAGATAACAGATGGCTTCAGACATCAAGAAAAATAACTTGAAAACAATATCTAAACGACTAAGGGAAAGCAGAAAAGAACCGCGGCCTCGTCGCTTCTTCTCACGGTTCTCGCACAGCGAAAGTTCATGAAGGACTACAAATTTATGCACCATGGTGGCTACGGATGGATTATGGAAGCATAAAGGATTTGCAACGAAGTACCAGGACTATGTGGATGACTTGATTTCTTTTTGGTACACTGACAGAGGAAGTTCGCTACATACAAACGATCCAAGCAGGAAGGCGAGAATGAAAGTTTGTCAAAAACTTTACAACGTGTTCGCCGAAAAAACTGAACACATTTACTTACAACTCGGTAAGCCGGGACTATGAACTTTTTCAATTCCCAAGTCGACATGGATGTTTTTAGTTTCTTCTTTTTGTTTTCATTTGTGTGAAATTATTTTTTTGATGCACGAAATTTGTCAAGTTTGTTTTTTGTTTGCGAGAACTGGAGTCGGTGGTAAGGACGTAGTAGCGTTGAACTTGTACTTGAACTGCTTGAATGAAGCACGACTTGAAAGAGTTTGATCAGGCGTTTATTAAAAGGTATACTTTATAAACGACAGAAGTTTATTGCTTACATTCTATAAACTATTTGAAAACAAAATGAATGGTACCGGTGCGAAAAGTAGGCACTGCATGATGGCACTCTGCGAATCGACAGGAAACTCGAGGAAACAGCAAGCGTTTTCTAAAATTGTCGGCCAACATGTGCCAACGGAGCACTGCTTTGATTTCCGTGAAATACATGGCAGTCGAGGATGGCATCTGCTTAACAACCAGTCAGTCTGAGGGCAGAAGTTAGCTTATTAAAAGTTGTCGATGTTCCTCTTGTAGCGTACTGCTTTGCTCTTTTTATTTGCCTATTCATTTGCTGTTCGCTAACAATCATAACAATTTTTAGCACTTCGTGGATATGTACGCCTGCTAGCTTGTCACTTCATCGTGTGCTTTGCTATTTTTGCACCCTGGCTCTAAATCACTAGACTAGTAAAAATATTTGCTTCATTTTGGGGCAAAGGGATGCTATGTAAAAGCCGTTCTTGTCGGTCGTGTCAGAGGAAGATTTCGTATTTCGTGCGCCTGCTGCGTGTATGACGTAATTTGTTTACTTCTCTCTGATTGGTTGATTTTTCGAGCGAAAATCTAAAAATAGCCCAAGCTATAAAACACATGTGAGAACCACCCAATAGGGGATGCACGCTCCTACTTATGAGCTTCTGCTTTTAACCATTAGAAATTGGGGGAGGGCAAGGCCAATCCCTCCAAAAAAAAAAAATCCAAGCCAGTAAAAAACATCATGCAAATTCCAGTTTGTGCAAGAATTTTTATTTGCGGAGACTCAGTCATGTTTTTAAGGATTGTCTTTTCTCTAATTTTTTTTTGGGGAGGGGGAGACCGACTTAAATGTAGCCTTTAAGGTGGTTTACACGGGATAGTCATGCATGGCCACGCCAAATGTTGTTTTCAACGCAACAACTGGCTTAACGCGACCTTTACCTTTGCCAGTGTATGCATTGCTACGCGAACTCAAATTCAATCATTGATGCGATGGGCGATTTTTAGCCGTCAATGAAACCAAAACGCATCTGGATTCGGCCTCTTCAGTGGGTCGAAATTGACCATGCAACATATTTCTAAGCTATCCTTTGGCTTCTTGCCTCGAATGTTGATTAACATTACAGTTTTTTTGCGTGAAATCGCCAATCGCAACAGTGAATTTTGAGGTTTTAGCGCGAGCTGCTGACTTCGCGATTGCCTCGCTTCCAGAAATGTTGCAACTTCTTACAATGTTTACGCGTAAAGTTTTTGTTGCGGCGAGTTACCACTGTATGCATTGCTACGCGACCTCTAAATTCAATGCTGCGATGGGCGATTTTTAGCCGTCAATCAAACCAAAACGCTGGATTCGGCTGCTTTACTGGATCATTATTGATTGCAAAATCAACCAAAATGGTTTTAAGCTATCCTTTGGCTTCCCTTGCCTAGAATGTTTAACTCTCTGTTCAAGAAAATTGATATTCAAATTTTCTTGCGTAAAATCGCCCATCGCAACAGTGAATTTTGAAGGTCGCGTAGCAATGCATACAGTGGTAATTCGCGGCGGCGTTCGCGCCCAGGGGGGTACTCGGATATAAAAATGACGGGGGGGTCCGACGTATTTTTTTGGGTATGAAATTTGTAGTAAAAGTATTTTTTTGGGTTGAAAATTTCACCAGGTATTTTTTTGGGAGTTGAAAAATCCGTGGGTATTTTTTTGGGGTTGAAACGTTAAGTTGATCATCAAGATACTGCACTTACTTAAGCTGAAGCTATTTCCAGGAAACATAATGGGACCGCCCTTCATGTGTATACTGGTATTTTTTTAGGCTAAAAACATGTGGCATTTTTGGGGGTATGAAATTTTGGGAGCAGGTATTTTTTGGGGTATAAAATTTATGGCTCAAGTATTTTTTTGGGTATGAAATTTGGAGCTCCGTCGGACCCCCCCGTCATTTTTATATCTAAGTACCCCCCCTGGGCGTTCGCGACTTCTGCAAATCGTCCGTGTTCTATCTCTGCGACAGCTGCAATTTGTTCACGATAGCTGTTGCATAACATCTTTGTCCACACTGTTGCCGAGCGAAATGTTGCGCGGAAAGTTGTTTTGTGCCATATGTTACATTTCGCATTTTGTTGCGGGGTTTTCCGGCGGCGTTTGCGACTTCTGCAATTCGTGTTGCTGGAATCGCCCGTGTTCTATATCTCTGCGACAGCTGCAACTGGAGTTTCGCGACTGCTACGACCTCGGTTTCAATATGTTACAGCCTGTCGCAGAACGACTTTGTTCACGAAGCTGCAACAGTACCCTGCGAGCAGTGGTTTCCTCCTCTCTTAGACCGACCGCAGGGTACTGCAACAGCTGTAAATAGATGGAAACCTAGCCTGCGTAGCGGCTCTAAAAGGGAAGGGGAGGGGGTCGGGGCGAACGAAAATCGGAAATAGCGCGGGCCGCAAGGGATTCCTTCCTCCCTTCCCAGAACCCCTTGCGGCCCGCGCTATTTCCGATTTTCGCTCGCCCCGACTCCCTCCCCTTCCCTTTTAGAGCCGCTACGCAGGCTAATGGAAACCATGCGAAAAGGAATGACAATATAAGATTTACAAATCATTTATTAAAATTCAATTACAATTACTATAGATATATATTATCAAGAGTGGATTTAATCCACTCTTGATATTATTTAATATTTAGTGTTTATTGTGATTTATGTCTGTTCTACTAATTACTCTTCTTGGTGATATTATAAAAATAGACTTTATTGAAAAGAAACATTATAAATGTTAAACTACGCTTCTCCGTCCCAGAAGTCTTCAGTCTGCTCTCCAGGTTTATACATCCAAGTCTGTGGAAGATACCTCTTGTGAATTGTAATGCCGTTAATGGCCTTCATATCCTCCTCTGTCAGTTCAATGTTAAGTGATTCTAGATTTTCTTTGATACGGTTACTTGACGTCGACTTGGGCAGAACTGGGTAGCCTCGCTGCATGCCCCAACGCAGAGCAACCTGAAAAAAGAAGATTAAGGTGACACAAGGCTACCTAATTCTCAGGAAAACTTGACACAAAACAAAACTATCCTATATGGTCAGAAAACGTGTACTAATTATTAGAGATTTTCGGTCGCAACTATACGGCATCTTCGGGCATAACATTTCTTATAAATTCACTCCAAAGTTTCGCCGATCTGATTTGGGAAACGACTTTCCAAAACAAAACAAAACATACCCCTCCTGCTCTAATACGCTTGTATATTTATCTGTTCGTTGGAATTACTTTAGAGTGGATTTCAGATGACTGTCGTGAGTAATTCGCAAATACTTTTTAATTACTCCTATAGGTTTTATTCAGAATTGGTGTAATTACTTTGCGATTGGTAAGTTTCACTACAGTCATATGAGAACCGCTCTATTGTTATAGTTTACATTTGTCAACAGTTTGCCAAATGTATTTTATAAGTGTAAATTTTCAAATGCCTGAAGAGCTCCGATAGATTTTACGAACCCTTTACGAGATGTTTTATACTAGGAGACGGCTTTGACATTTTTCGTAGGACGTCTAGTATTGAAATTCGGAAATGCGTTTAGGACGACCGTAGACTAGCTAAGCGCGTAAAGTTCTCCTGGAAAAGTGAATTCCAAAAACAAAAGTGTCAAGTTTTGTCATAACCTTCGCAAGTCTTGACTTTAGTCGTCTCGTCTTTATGCTACACGGTTAAGCCGTCCGGCAAGATACGGTCGTCTACAAGGGAGTCTGTTGGAAGCAGAGACGCGGCCGTAAGCCGCCTTAGACGGCTTAGCCGTCTAGTATAAATTCGAGAAATATGGAAGACGGCTTAGCCATCGGACGGCTTGTCGCATGCGCGCCCTTATAGACGACCTTATCATATTGCTGGACGGCTTAGCCGTGTGGTATAGAGCGGTTTACATATTACTGTAGCGAAACCACTTCGCAAAGTAATTACACCAATTCTGAATAAAACCTATAGGAGTAATTACAAAGTAATTGCGAATTACTCACGACAGTCATCTGAAATCTGCTCTATAGACATGATAAACACGAGACGACTAAGACGGCCTTACCGCAAATTGCGCAGGTTATGACAAAATTCGATACTTTTTTCCCTAAAACTCACTTTTCCAGGAACTATATATGCTTAGCTAGTCTATGGTCGTCTCAAACACAGTTCCAAATTTATACTAGACGTCCTTTAAATGAAAAATGTTAAGTAAACATATGGCCAATGACAACTAATTCTCACGGACAATTCAAAATTCACAATCTCAACATTGATTCTCGGATCCTGTGCTTCGCATGTCCACCAATAGGTATTGATGATGGAGGCTCTCCTGACTTCTCATATTATACCTCATTCTCGTACCCAGAGTTCCCCGGCTCGTCACCTCGCGGGGGCGGAGGCTCTGGTGACAGCCACCGACGCATGTGTATAAGAAAATGGTGGTTTTAAGCCTCATAATTACTTTTGGAGCGTTCACGTCGGAGGCATAGGTTGAAAAGACGACTAGGAAACGAATGCCAGTGTTATTTTAACAGATACGTTTTTATAAAGCGAGATTAAGCTACTTTATGTACGCGTGCGCGCCATTTCAGCCAATCAGCGAAGGCCCTCAAATGGATGTCATGCCTGAAAACCCTACCCCTTTCGGGCCGAGCATCCTCTTATAGTCCAATATAGGGAGTACCCCCCCACCCCAGGTGTCACCAGAGCCTCCCCTGCGAGGCGACGAGCCGGGGAGCTCTGGGTTCGAGAATGATTATACCTGTGCTACAGTGCAGTTGTGTTTCTGCGCAATCTCTTTGAGTACTGGCTCCTCGAGCACCTTAGGTTCGGCTTGTTTTGTCTCTTCAGGGTAGGGACGACCTGGAGCACCCAGCGGGGAATACCCCTCGAGCAAAATGCCTATCAAAAGTCAAGTGAAAGATATTGTGAGGAATGTATTTGTAGTGCGTGATAAAGACGTAAATCACCTTTAGTTCCCTGAGCTTCGTCTACATGGCCTGACGTAGCCAGGAATTTTGGTTGGAGGGGGGGGGGGGGGGGGGGGGGGGATAGTGACAACATGGGACGAAATCTTTTAAATCTCCTGCAGCAAATACAGTAAATGTATGGGCTACAAGGTTTTGTCATCCCTATTGGACACAGGGTCTGCAAACCAAACATAGATGATTACAAGGACATCTGGATAGTGACAACATGGGACGAAATCTTTTAAATCTCCTGCAGCAAATACAGTAAATGTATGGGCTACAAGGTTTTGTCATCCCTATTGGACACAGGGTCTGCAAACCAAACATAGATGATTACAAGGACATCTGGAAGTATACAGGAATCTTCAAACAATACGAAGACATAGACCGATTCGACGTAATTTTGTATTTGTCTGATTGGAACACTTTTTGAACCGATGAAAGATCTCTCTGCAAGTAGTCAAATTGCCAAGTTTGGGAGTTGTAGCCTGTTTAGGAGCGAAGTTATGAGCCCGCGACTACGTGATTTTTTTACAGGCGTTTATATGGCTCTTAGTCATACTGTGGCCCTATAGTCATACAAACCTCTGTAAAATTTCGAGATTTCATAACCCTGTACCTTTTCTTCTGAGCAAGATACGAACTTCAAGCGTTTCATGTTGACTAGTTTCAAAGGTTTCTTCCATCAGTTCAAAAAGCTTTCCAATCAGACAAGTAGATCAACTACCTCAAATTACGTCGAATCGGTGTATTCCAAAGTAATACCATGCATCTAACCTTTGCTATCGCAGAATTCCTTCAATTTTGGTTGAGGAAGGTATGGATGCAGCTCGACTGAAATAACAGCAAGAACAATGTATATGTAGTGTTCATTCATATGGATCGGACTTGTGTACTCATTCATTTCTTGTGTTTCTTACTGGACTGTTACAGATATTGTGTTACTTGTCAGGCGCGCAAGGTTCATGGGAAGAATAATAAAAAATGATGGAAAAGATTGTATTGCAACATCGACATTGAACCAGTTCACTTAACAAATGTCCCCTGATTTTCCGTGGTATGTCCTCTTATATACCACGGAATGACTTAATAAAGTAGTCAAAATGTTTTGGACTCACAAGGCGAGTCCAAGTGGTTCCGTAGTGCATTTTGACCAGTTTATTACACCATTCCATGGTATATAAGAGGACATACCACGGAAAATCAGATGCCATTTGTTTCATACCACCGCAGTAGCAGGGACATTTGCATACGCATGCGCGGCTTAGGTTTATTGAACTCCCTCATGCCTCGGAGAAGGTTCATGACAGCTCAATGTTTACGGGATTTGACCGTGATATGTGGAACGAAATTGAAATGAATTACTCCAGAATTCGCCTAAAGGTTTTTATCTATGTCTTTGCTGCCTATTCTATGGAAAAGAACATGCAATAGGTTCGAGTTGTTATCATGGGACGTTCAAAGAAACTCAAGCTTCGTCAATATTGCAGCCATGTTGTCTTGTTACATCCCGTAATTGGAGGTTACTTGCTCCTTTTAAAGGAGAACCTGAATCATTTTACATACGGTAAGTTTCTCTATGGTAAGCATTGGGCATGTTTTGAAGTCAATCTTTTTTTTTTTTTTTTTTAATAGTTTTTATTGCATTTTTACATAGAAAACTGCCAACATATAACTATCTACGTGTACATTTTGAACTTACATAAACAACAACAACAGGCAACAAATAATAATAAAAAAAACAGAAAAAAAAAGACAGCCTGCCAAGACAGATTACAGATGTGGTAGCAAGGCTTCCCACTTAGCGAGGTGAAACGTTATTTTTTCAGCGTTTTCTGCGACTTTCATTTCAATGCGTTGGTAGTAGCTTAGATAGTTAATGAAACTTTTTAGAGTAGGTGGCTTATAGCCACTACGGAACTTGTAAAGTAATAGTTTGTAAATGAGTATTAAAAAGTTGATCAGTGGTCCGTTTTCCTGTGCTTTGTCAACGCCTAGTATGATTTGGGTAAAGTCTAGATTTGGAAGTTTTATAAGGGCTTTTTCAAACAGCCATGTCTTAATTTGGAAATAAAAGTTCTTAGATTCCATACAGTGCAAAAATAAATGATCGATCGTTTCGTCAAAAATAAGGCAAAAAGAGCATCTGGGAGAGTCTACTAATTTAAATTTAAACAAGGCCTTATTCAAGTATAGTATATTATTAAGTATCTTAAATTGAAAAATTCGTAAATACGTATCTATAGTACAGTTATACAACTTACGGTAAACCAACTTCCATTCTATAGGTTTGCCTAGCCTGAGTTCGACATTATGATGTGACGTAGGGACTTTAAATTGCTTACTAATGAAAAACCAATAAATATGTTGCGAAGTTAGTTTCGTTAGCGGTATAGCTTTCTCTCCCAGATGCAACACAATGCTCTCGCTTTCATTATTCTCTGGACTTTGACTGTGCCAATCTCTTTGTATAATTTTTTTCCACTCGCTTGGTAGTGAAAGTATTAATGCCTTCCAGCATAGAAAAGAACCTTCCCCTACCCCACTATTACTTATTACCTCCCATGTTTTTAAACGACCATTATGGAAAATATCTTTTATTTTGATGAAACCCTTTGCTATAAAGTTTTTGTAGGTTGTAACATCGATCCCTTTTATGTATTTGTTATTCCAAAGGGCTTGGCACAGGATAAGATCTAGGTCATCATTTGGGTTGCAGTCACTGAGGTCCGCCCAATCACCTAGAACCTTCTTATAAAATTCCGGCAATTCCTGCGGAATTAATTTTCTGTTGAAGTTTAAGCCAATACACTGAACGCCACCAATTGACTTCAGATATAAATTTGGTATTAATTTCCAATTTTTAGGCTCCTCGTCTAACAATCGTTTGGCCCACAACCCCATATGCGCCTTTATCTTTATATTGAAATCCAAAGCTCTGAGGCCACCATCGCAATAATCACCAATAAGGGTGTCGTGTTTAATTTTTGGTTTTTTCCCATTCCATATGAAATTGCTAATTTCACTTTGCACCTGCCGTATATAAGATTCTGGGACATAAAGCTTGGAGCAAACGTATTCCAATTTTGAAACAGCTAAAGATTTAACAATTTGAATTTTTCCACAAAGAGTGAGGTTTCTCATTTTCCAAATGGAAAAGACAGACTTCAGATTTTGTAGAGGCCTGGTCAAGTTGTTACTGTAACGAACATTGTTATTATAAGAAAAGCATATACCAAGAATCGTCGTACCTTTGGTGTTAAAATCTATCCATTTAAAACGGTAATGCCTACCATCAAGCTCTTCACTTCCATGAAGCCAACCAATTTCTGATTTGCTAGAATTAATGCGCAAAGAAGAAAACTGATAAAAGACTTCCAGTGTCTCCAGTACCGCGTCTAGGGAACTCAAGTCCTGTAACAGGAATGTCGTATCATCAGCAAACATAATGATTTTCTTCTCAATACCTCCTAGATTTATGCCTTTTATTTGATGGTTGGAACGTACTAGGATTGCTAAAATTTCGATCACTAAGATAAACAACTGAGGGCTAACCGGATCCCCCTGTTTTGAGCCACGCCCAATAGGGAAATGAGCGCTTGCATGACCATTGTTAATTACGCAACTCATATTATCTTTTAGTATAACCCTTATCCATCTAATAAGATTTTCGCCAAAACCAAATTTACGTAAAGTTGCAAAAATGAAATTATGATTGATAGTGTCAAAGGCTTTTTCGAAATCAGCCGCAAACAGGAGTGTCTTAATATTTTTATCTTTAGCGTAATAAAATACGTCTTCTAACATTCTAATTTGATCGCCGATTTGCCGACCTTTTACAAATGCAGCTTGATCTTCGTTTATTATGTTAGGTAGAACTGTGGTCATTCTATTACTGATTGCTTTGCTGCATATCTTGGAATCGACATTGATGAGACTTATAGGTCGCCAATTTTTCAAATATCTCGAGTCCTTGTCCCGCTTTTCAATTAAAGTTATAATGGCCTGTTTCTGAGTGGTTGTTAATTCACCTCTGGTAAAGCATTCGTTTAAACATTCAATCATGTCTTTCCCGAGGCTGTCCCAAAATGCCATATAAAACTCTTTTGAAAGTCCGTCGTTCCCAGGTGTTTTTGATGATCCCATCTGCTTAAGGGCTTCAAAGCATTCATTAATTGTTAATGGGCCCTCACAGTAGGATTGTTGCACTTCAGTGAGTCTAGGCGTACTAATTGTGGACAAATACGCAAGACATTCCTCTTCTGTTTTACTATTGTTAGACGAGTAGAGTGAGCTATAATATCTCTTGATCTCGTTTAGTACTTGTTTTGGTTCTGATATGATCCTATCGCTATCATCCTCATCTACTACCATCTTCACATGTGTTTTTGCTTTATTTCGTTTCTCTAAACTTAAGAAATATTTGTTACTTCTCTCGCCAAATTGCTGCCAATTAGATCTCGACCGAATAATTAAACCCTCTGTTATGTAATCACTGTAGGTTTCGAGTTCATTCATCAATTTTGCATGCTTTGAGGATAAACTGTCATTTTCTTCCCAATTATCTGTTTCCTCAATTACTTTCAACTCTCTTTCAATTTCGGCATATCTTGATCTTCGTTGTTTGGCTTTGTCTTTTGTAAATCGAATTGTATATTTACGTATTTCGTACTTGATTAATTCCCAGCGGAGCTGAAGGCTAGACACATGGGCGGTATTGAGCTCTTTTTTCACTAGTGTGATCTGTTCTCGCATATTTTCAACATAATTTTTGTCTCTGATTAGAGAGTTATTAAACCTCCAAAAAGCAGGACCGTGTTTGTCATTTTGACATGTTGAGCTTAAGGAGATGAAAATGGCAGAGTGGTCCGTTGACGGGGCGACTATTATATCGACATTTTTAACGTCATGTTGAATAGAGTCCGATACGAAATAATAATCCAGCCGTCTATGAATCGTAGAAGTCTTCCCTAGTGAATCTCTAGGGCCAGGGCCCCTCCAGGTATACCTGCATGTGTCGGGATTACGCGCTCGCCATATATCGCAAAGATCGAGTTCGGCCATAATTGCCTGCATACTTTCGATTGACTTAATTTTCAGGCGCGGACTCCCACCCTTAGCTTCCAAAAATTCATCAAAGTAAAAATTGAGGTCTCCGCCCCAAATGATCGCTGCTTCCTCTGGGTACTTTGCCTCAACTATATGTCTCATTACCTTCTCGAATAATTTCACTTGTTCGTTTTCCGTATTTGGTGCATACACGTTAATTAATAAAAAACACTCCCCCTGTATCGTGCAATGCATTGCGATAAAGCGGCCTTCAAAGTCATTGTAAAACGAGCATACTTTATAATCTAAGTTTTCTCCGAAGACAATAGCGACACCTCGGCTGTTTGTCGATCCGTGTGAGTAATAAAAATCACCTCTAAATTCGTTCCGCCAGACTCGTTCGATGTCACTGGAACTATGGGTTTCTTGCAACATAGCGACGCCTTTTTTAGTCCCGTGACTATTGAGCCAATGGAAAATCTTTTACGCTTTTTGTATTCCCTTATCCCCTTGACATTTAACGAGATGACGGAAAAATCTATAGACCTAACCATTTATTTTGTTGAACGCAGATTCGAGTTTCGGAAGCATATAATCCTCTTGAATTCTATTTCCAGTCTCGGCTAAATAAAGGCTGCTTAAATAATAAATAGTAAACTGTAATAGCGGAGCTCCTGCGCGGGCCGAAGGCCCGAGCAAGCGGAGCACCATACCTAAGGAAAACATAGGTCCGCTAACGCGAACGGGAAGCTATTTGCGATTGCCATGAGACATTGTACTCCCCCCTCCAACCAAAATTCCTGGTTACGCTTCTGTATACGTACTTCGGTCTATTTAACAATTCAGGGGCGTAGCCAGGGGGGGCCCGGGCCCCCCTCCCCTTTCTCGGGAGATTTCCCATACATTTACTGTATTTGCTGGAGGAAATTTGAACATTTTCGTCCCATGTTTTCACTATCCCCCCCCCCCCCCCCCCCCCCCCCCTCTCCTTCAGAAATTCCTGGCTACGCCACGGCACTTAGACCTCGAGGCCGAATGTGCTATGATGAATATAGCCTCCTCCGCAGGCATCTCCGTGTGATTTCCGTGTGCTTTGCATCGTTTTGCATCGCTTCGTTGGCGGTTTTGGCAGAGCGGAACCTGAGAACGAGTTCAAACCCTTTCACGGCCCTTTCACGATCACACCACCGGAAGTCCAACCAAGCGCGTCGAAGAAGGCTCGAAATAGGTGTTTCAAAACACAACGAGACGCCTGCGGAGGAGGCTATGATGAATAGACCATGAGGCCCAAGGCAGAATGGTCCAGGGGCGTAGCCAGCACTTATGAGAGGGGGGTTCCAAAATTCAAAAAATAAAAAACTCCACATCACGCTACGGTACCCAGGTTCACGCTAAGGTACCCAGGTTCATGCTACGGTACCCAGGTTCACGCTACGATACCCAGGTTCATTCTACGGTATAAGGTTCACGCTACGGTACCCAGGTTCACGCTACGGTACTCAGGTTCACGCTACGGTACCCAGGTTCACGCTACGGTACTCAGGTTCACGCTACGGTATAAGGTTCACGCTACGGTACCCAGGTTCACTCTACGGTATAAGGTTCACGCTACGGTACCCAGGTTCATTCTACGGTATAAGGTTCACGCTACGGTACCCAGGTTCATGCTACGGTACCCAGGTTCACGCTACGGTACCCAGGTTCACGCTACGGTACCCAGGTTCACGCTACGGTACCCAGGTTCACGCTACGGTACTCAGGTTCACTCTACGGTACTCAGGTTCACTCTACGATACCCAGGTTCACGCTACGGTACCCAGGTTCATGCTACGGTACCCAGGTTCACGCTACGGTACCCAGGTTCACGCTACGGTACCCAGGTTCACGCTACGGTACCCAGGTTCACGCTACGGTACTCAGGTTCATTCTACGGTATAAGGTTCATGCTACGGTACCCAGTACACGCTACGGTATAAGGTTCACGCTACGGTACCCAGGTTCACGCTACGGTACCCAGGTTCACGCTACGGTACCCAGGTTCACGCTACGGTACCCAGGTTCATTCTACGGTATAAGGTTCATGCTACGGTACTCATGTTCACGCTACGGTACCCAGGTTCACGCTACGGTATAAGGCTCACGCTACGGTATAAGGTTCACGTTACGGTACTCAGGTTCACGCTACGGTACTCAGGTTCATTCTACGGTACAAGGTTCATGCTACGGTACCCAGTACACGCTACGGTATAAGGTTCACGCTACGGTACCCAGGTTCATGCTACGGTACCAAGGTTCATTCTACGGTATAAGGTTCACGCTACGGTACTCATGTTCACGCTACGGTACCCAGGTTCACGCTACGGTATAAGGCTCACGCTACGGTGTAAGGTTCACGCTACGGTACCCAGGTTCACGCTAAGGTACCCAGGTTCATGCTACGGTACCCAGGTTCACGCTACGATACCCAGGTTCATTCTACGGTATAAGGTTCACGCTACGGTACCCAGGTTCACGCTACGGTACTCAGGTTCACGCTACGGTACCCAGGTTCACGCTACGGTACTCAGGTTCACGCTACGGTATAAGGTTCACGCTACGGTACCCAGGTTCACTCTACGGTATAAGGTTCACGCTACGGTACCCAGGTTCATGCTACGGTACCCAGGTTCACGCTACGGTACCCAGGTTCACGCTACGGTACCCAGGTTCACGCTACGGTACCCAGGTTCACGCTACGGTACCCAGGTTCACGCTACGGTACCCAGGTTCACGCTACGGTACTCAGGTTCACTCTACGGTACTCAGGTTCACTCTACGGTACCCAGGTTCACGCTACGGTACCCAGGTTCATGCTACGGTACCCAGGTTCACGCTACGGTACCCAGGTTCACGCTACGGTACCCAGGTTCACGCTACGGTACTCAGGTTCACTCTACGGTACTCAGGTTCATTCTACGGTACTCAGGTTCACGCTGTTCATGCTACGGTATAAGGTTCACGCTACGGTACTCAGGTTCACGCTACGGTACTCAGGTTCATTCTACGGTATAAGGTTCACGCTACGGTACCCAGGTTCACGCTACGGTATAAGGTTCACGCTACGGTACTCAGGTTCACTCTACGGTACCCAGGTTCATTCTACGGTATAACGTTCATGCTACGGTACTCAGGTTCATTCTACGGTATAAGGTTCACGCTACGGTACCCAGGCTCACGCTACGGTACCCAGGTTCACGCTACGGTACCCAGGTTCATTCTACGGTATAAGGTTCACGCTACGGTACTCATGTTCACGCTACGGTACCCAGGTTCACGCTACGGTATAAGGCTCACGCTACGATATAAGGTTCACGCTACGGTACCCAGGTTCACGCTAAGGTACCCAGGTTCATGCTAAGGTACCCAGGTTCACGCTACGATACCCAGGTTCATTCTAGGGTATAAGGTTCACGCTACGGTACCCAGGTTCACGCTACGGTACTCAGGTTCACGCTACGGTATAAGGTTCACGCTACGGTACCCAGGTTCATGCTACGGTACCCAGGTTCACGCTACGGTACCCAGGTTCACGCTACGGTACCCAGATTCACGCTACGGTATAAGGTTCACGCTACGGTACTCAGGTTCATGCTACGGTATAAGGTTCACGCTACGGTACTCAGGTTCACGCTACGGTACTCAGGTTCATTCTACGGTATAAGGTTCACGCTACGGTACCCAGGTTCACGCTACGGTATAAGGTTCACGCTACGGTACTCAGGTTCACTCTACGGTACCCAGGTTCACGCTACGGTACCCAGGTTCACGCTACGGTACTCAGGTTCATGCTACGGTATAAGATTCACGCTACGGTACCCAGGTTCACTCTACGGTACTCAGGTTCACTCTACGGTACTCAGGTTGACTCTACGGTATAAGGTTCACGCTACGGTACCCAGGTTTATTCTACGGTATAAGGTTCACGCTACGGTACTCAGGTTCATGCTACGGTACCCAGGTTCATTCTACGGTATAAGGTTCACGCTACGGTACTCAGGTTCATGCTACGGTATAAGGTTCATGTTATGGTGGTTCACGCTATGGCAAAAAACGTTTTAACCCTAGATGGAAAAACTAGCGTTTGAAGAAATTTGCTACATTTTATTGGAGCTTTTATTTGTTGTCTATTAAATATTTACAATTTTAGTAGTCAGTCGGTCCAGAACAGAGGCGAGGGGGGGTTCCGCCGTGGGAGAGGGGGGGTTCCGGAACCCCTGGAACCCCCCCCCCCCCCTGGCTACGCCCCTGTGGTCTATTGATATCATAGCACATGAGGACGAGAGGTCTAATTGCTTTAGTATAAACCAACTAGTTGGTCGGTTTTGGTAATGAATTCCATTATTTTATGTTGAAAAAATCAAGTTTTCTTGCAAAGAAAGGTGGTGGTTTTGCCAGGTACGGTCTATCACTAAGGGAAGCGGTCAAAACATCTGTACTCGACCGGGACCCGATTTTATCGCGGGAGGTGGTAGGTCCCGGCTGTACCTACCCACCCGTTTTTTCAATGCCCAATTTCTCCATGCTCAATTAAGGGGTGTTGGATTTTATTGCATGGATGCGTTGCTCTCGCTATGAAGATGACGGTACTGGGCTAATCTTTTGTATTCATTTATTATTTTACGAGATATTCGCAGTTAAAAATGGCTAGTTTTTCCTAAAAGAAGGTTGGCTGCGGTATACACCACCCCATCGGGTCCCATTCTAGTACAGATGTTTTGACCACTTCCCTAATAGACCATTAGTAGCTCAGCCAATCAGAATGCAGGATTTGTAATAGACCATTAGTTGGTTTATACTAATTTCCTTTATATCTCGGTCCGAGCCATCCATCAATTGAGAAGTGGCGAATAGCTCAATCTGCAGAGGGCCGGGAAAACAAATCAAACCGGGTCGACCGAGGTTCGACTCCCGGTATCGGCTATTTTTTTCTTTTTCTCCCTTCAATTTTTTTTCTAGCATTATTGAATCAACATAAGAAAGTAAGCGACTTAAAACTGCAAAACAATTGCAAAAATAAATAAATAAATTTGCGATTCACAAAGACCGAATTGCTCGATTGCCTTGCGAAGTCTGATCACGCCAACGAAGCCCCAAGCAAGTTTCTGAGAGGCCACTGTTGTGTGAGTAATAAGATTCTCGTGCGGTATTGTTTTTCACAAAGAAATCGGTCGAATATTGTGCGAATTCTTACATTTTCAACACTTCAGTGAGCTTTATAACTTCAAATTATTGTAAAGAAGCCGCAAAGTGAAGTTGGCTACTGCGAGAGACAGTAAGGACAGTTATCGTTGAGACTCAAAGCTTTTCTCAAAGCTCAAAGCTTTTCTCGAGTTTGGAGAATACATCGACTCATTGGCAAATCCATTAGCATCTAAACAACAATGTTGGATGAATAACAGCCTCGATTTTCGCCTTGAGGAAAGTGAAGACGCGACGAGTCTCAAAACACAGTGAACTTGCGTGACACGAAGAGCTGGGACAGCTATATATCTACTTTTTTACTAGTGCTTACGTCATCAAAGTCCCCGTGGCGCAGTTGGTTAGCGCGTGACTCGCCGAATCTCTTGAAGTTAAGGCGTTCCGGCGAGGTTAGTAGTTGGATGGGTTGCCAGTTGGCTATTAGTAATCAACCATGACGGGTGGGGAGATATACCGAGGAGGGGAGGGTTGATGTCAAAAGTAGCCAGGGGGGCGTATGATCAAGGGTTCAAAGGTCGTTCCCTGGACTTGAAAAGCAGTAAAATCAGTGGCAACCGCCACGCAACCGCCACTCCCCCCTGTCTGTTGCAAAGTCATAAAAGTCAACTGGAAAGGGTCCTATTCCAAACACACTGCAGCACGCACATGAAACAAGCACTAATAACTAATAAGCAGGGAGGGGAGGGTTGTTAGTTATACTAACGGTGAACTTCATGGAGAACCATCTATTGAACCGGAAATGGATACATACATAGTCCGAGGGTGACGACTAAGAAGCAATTTGCATACTGCAAATAGCTTCAAAAACGTATAGTATACTATCGAGTTGATTTTTGAACGTCACGGGCATTATGGATCATTTTGATGACGTCATTGATGACGTAAGGGCATGTGACCTTGGTGTAGAGTTCCTCTTATGGTCTTTGAAACTTTGTCCAAGTTTGGCTTCTAAAGAAGCTACCCTTCGGGAGATATGATTTTTTCTTTATTTTTCTGGTATTAAACCTATAGCGTACGCCGTCCGTCCGTCCGTCGTCCGTCCGTCCGTGTACACATGGGAACCCTGTGGTATACAAAGAAAAAATCATATCTCCTCAAGGGAACATGCTAAGACAACCATACTTGGGATATTTTGTCTATGCCACAAGGGGGGTGGTGTAACCCGGACACGTGATGTGACGTCATCGATGACGTCATCAGTGATTGAAAAATGAATATCTCGTGAAGGGAAGACTCTAAAACAACCAAACTTGGGTAGTGTAGTCTAGGCCACCAGATGAGCGAAATGAAGTGGTCACGTGATGTGACGTCATCGATGACGTCATCTATGCTTGAAAAATCAATATCTCGTGAAGGAAAGACTCTAAGACAACAAAACTTGGGTAGTGTAGTCTAGGCCACCAGATGAGCAAAATGAGGTGGTCACGTGATATGACGTCATCGATGACGTCATCTATGCTTGAAAAATCAATATCTCGTGAAGGGAAGACTCTAAGACAACAAAACTTGGGTAGTGTAGTCTAGGCCACCAGATGAGCGAAATGAAGTGGTCACGTGATGTGACGTCATCGATGACGTCATCTATGCTTGAAAAATCAATATCTCGTGAAGGGAAGACTCTAAAACAACCAAACTTGGGTAGTGTAGTCTAGGCCACCAGATGAGCGAAATGAGGTGGTCACGTGATATGACGTCATCGATGACGTCATCTATGCTTGAAAAATCATTATCTCGTGAAGGAAAGACTCTAAGACAACAAAACTTGGGTAGTGTAGTCTAGGCCACCAGATGAGCAAAATGAGGTGGTCACGTGATATGACGTCATCGATTACGTCATGTATGCTTGAAAAATCAATATCTCGTGAAGGGAAGACTCTAAAACAACCAAACTTTGGTAGTGTAGTCTAGGCCACCAGATGAGCGAAATGAGGTGGTCACGTGATGTGACGTCATCGATGACGTCATCTATGCTTGAAAAATTAATATCTCGTGAAGACTCTAAAGCAACCATGTAAACCATGTACACATGGGAATCCGTTTCATTCACACAGAAAAAATTATAACGAGGAGCTCCGCTTTTAGCCAGTGGCTAAATCTATATATTAACAAAAATGCAAACATGGTACAATTATACACAAAACAAAACAAAACAAATTGTCCTATCTAACTAAGAACTGGACTGCGGCCGAATACTTTGTGTAAGAACTTTCCCTCAGAGTCGGAGAGGCTCCATTTCAAGACGTTTGCATTTTTCTTACCGGTCAGATTCACCTGTACTCGTCTGGCAGAGTATTTATGTTGTAATAGGTTCCAGAAATCGAAATCGAACGGCCCAATACCTTTGCCTCTTGTCCGGCCTCCTTGGCTTTCTCCATAGCCTTTATCAAAACAACTCGTTCCTTCTGCACCTCTCTGGGGTAATCTTGAGTTATATAAGCACCTTCATATCTGGTGGAACTGCTTAAACACTTTTTATTTGTGTGCACCATATCTCTATCTTCTCTCGAGACGAAACGTGCAATAATTGGTCTTGGGCCGCTACTCTTCGTTCGAAGTCAATCTTGATAATTCGCGTTTGCGATTGTCGAGAACACCAGTGAAAATTCTATTTAATTTCAGTTTACAAGTAAATTATATTGAATGCTCCGAGCCCACTAAAATTCCAGCAAGGCCATTTCTCCATCTTAAATCTTTGTTGATTGTTCTCAACTAACCAAGGGTATCATTAAGAAACGATTAAACTAGCCATGAAAATTCGCTGATCATATGAATTATACTATTGAACTCAAATGACTATTGAACCTGTTCAAATTATGCGTAACACACTTGAAGCCGATACCACCACAGAATGACAAATATATCGTATTTATGTATCTGAACGATGTCGCAATACTATAAGGTTGTTGAGAGTGCAGATTAAACAGAGATCGCTTTGAGTTAAATACGTAATAAATAACAATATTTCGCCATCAATTTTTCTTGCATAATTTGCAATGGTGGCCTCCTCTTTTATGTGCTATAGAAAAATATCGAGCTCATTTCTCCATCTTAGTTTTAGCATGATTTTAACCAGTAATGATCCAGCTGTTAATTTGTTAACATTTTCTTGTGTTCAAAATTCGCTAACATAACTAAAACTTTTTTTCATTGTAGTACTTTTGTGATTTTTGTTGCACATGCAGGTCTTTAACGACTTTTAGTATCAGTAATGTTGACATATTTCATCCATCTTATTTTTCCAGATCTTCTGATTTTAACAGGGGCACTTTCACACCATCAATGTTGTGATTCTAACTGTGACAGAATATGCAACTAAAGAGCTATAGGGATGGCCTCTAGGCAGGATAGGGGTTGGGTGTTTTGAGTGAATACCTTCTTTGTAATTGGAAGTGTTTCTCTAGCGTCTTAAAAATGACTTGTTCTGCCAAGAAATAAACTCAATAAACATTTCCATTTGTCGTTCGTCGTAAATTTTGTAATATTGATTGTGGCAGTCGTCCAGTGCTATAAACCTCGATGGGTGGGTGAGGGGGTCTTCAAGGTTTTAAAATATTGTATGTATACTATCATAAATTACTTTTTCTTCTGAATTCAGCAATGGCTTTTCTATGGTAGTATATCGTGGTGCTCAAGCTGCATGCTATCATCGTCGTTTGAAACAATTCCGTAACACTGCTCGTAACATGGCTTAAAAGTGGAGCCAGAACATGTCCTGTCGACATCTTTTGTTGCTCACAGAACACTAGAGCTTATCGTAGAAATATTTTGAATTACAAAATAAAGAAAAAAGAAAAGTGCGAGCTGAAAACTTCGCGCCATTATGTCAATTCCGACTAAAACAATGGAAATTGGCGATTATAGCGCCCGGAAGCACATTGAATTGGTCAGCGGATTCGTCCATGCGCAGTACAGAAGTCCCTGCTACTTACCACCGCAAAAAGGCAAAAATAAAAACAAAAACAGCACATGCGCAGCCAAACGGTGTCTTTGTTGGTTCTTTTTAGCGCACGGCTGAGATCCAATCAGAATTCGAGAAACGCGCGTGTTGTGGCATAAATGGTCTTCATCAGGCAACTAAGGATCAACCCTGTTAGCAGGCATAAGAGGCTGTTTTCATCACGAAAATCCGCCTTCTTGAATTTTTGGAAGTGAACGAAATCAGTCTGGAACGAGCAACAAGCGGGCGCAGCGCGCGTGCAAAAAAAAAAAATCTTAGATGGCGCCATTCTCGAACCCAGAGCTCCCCGGCTCGTCACCTCGCGGGGGAGGCTCTGGTGACAGCCATTGACGTATACGCGAGATTTGATACAGAGCCGCTGAGAGAAACACCTTTCAGCGCATGCCCCAACGTTTAAAATCAGCCAATCAGCGAAGGCCCTCAAACAGATGTCCCCAGAGCCTCCCCTGCGAGCAGACGAGCCAGGGAGCTATGGGTTCGAGAATGAGATGGTGCCCGCTCTTCGAACTTTGGGACTTCTGCGATCAAAACAGCCTACAGCGCCTGTTAACACGCTACTGAGGATCGGTCACATGTCAAGTCCGTGTCACATGACAGATGTCTTCTGACCACAGGGGACCCAAGCTCATATTTTGTGACTTGAAAATTTGTAAGAAATTGTTAATAAAAATCCATGAAACTCACCTGGCAGTTAGAGGTATTTGTCTTTATTACCCCTGTGGAGTTTGAAAAAAAAAAACGGTTAACCTCACCTTCCTATACTGAGGTTAACCGAGTCACAAAGTATGAGCTTGTGTCCCCTGTGTTCTGACTAGGCTACTTGCAGTCCCTTCTTTGGCAAACGTCACGGTAAATCGGGGGAAAGTCCTAATTCAGGAACACTCTCTCGTGAGCTTGAAATAACAAGCGTGCAAACAAAAAAACAATGTAGGACTACGACTTTCGCGCGATTAACAGACGTTCGCCAGAGAAGGGACTTCAAGGAGCCATATCCTACGCAACCCCTCTCGCTCCTACCTTGGTTGCAAGCTGGTACTATAGTGGCGGTCTCCAGTAGACTGGTCACTTTCTTAGATGAAAAGTTGGACACACCAATAGCTTTACATAAACCTTTGGTTACAAGCTCCTCCATGGCCTGAAAGAAAAACAATTGCACAATTGTAAGTGTAATAGTTTGATACAAATTTCATTCCTTTATTAATAGCTGCCTTAGGGAGCAGGGGACCTAATAGACCTCCTCTGCTTGGGCATAATGTTTTCCCATTTCAGATGACATGGCATTCCCATGAGTATTCTCTCTTTCTTTTTCTGCTACGCACCGAAGGATATATCATATGGAAGCATTCCAAACAAAGAGAGAATTTTTTAGAGAATGCCAATGATCTGAAAAGGGCAAAACATTACGCCCTAGTTGAGGAGGTCTATTTGGGCCAGAGAGGTAACGGTCACCGCCTGGTATCACCCCACCCCCTCTGATTTTGAACACCCAAGTTCTTTCCTAGGGGGCTGTGCAAAATATGAATGCATTAAACGAGATTCTAGGACATTGCAGATTGTTTGATGTGGTTCTAATCGAAATTGCTTTTATGACTAAGAAGCTATTTAAAAAAGAAAATTATAAATATTGAGTTTTTGGAAAATTTTAGGTGGTAGGCAGCTGGCTCTACTACCCCTCCCCTAAATTGGGTCCAGCCAGATGGTATTTGTTTTGACCTCTTTCCTTCTTGGGCATCTGCTGGAAAGAGAAAGTGTGGATGAGGAACAGTGAGCATGCAGGAGAATAGCCTGAGTAGTACAACTGATTAGGGGGGGAGGGGGGGGGGATGAGGATGATTAGATAACACCCTGTGAAGCAAGCAAACGACATCACATGGCATCAGTACTGCAGGCTTATCAATCTAGCCCCCTTTCAAGTGAGGAAATGCCTAGCAGAGAGTTATTTAGTACTTCCAAAGAACTATGGGTCTTTTACCCACTTCCAGTATTTCAAATGCAGCGACTTCAATTGCTACAAAACGCATGCACTGGATTGCAAGGACGAAAAGAAAGAACAAAACAAAGTACAAAAAAAGAAAGAACAAAAGAAAAAAAAACAAAAAAAAATAACTAAAGGGTCTTTTTCTCACTACGAGGGAACTCTAAGCAATCATAATACACAACTCCTCGACAAAGAGAGGTTGGAGGACAATTAATGGCTACATTAAGTGGTGCAAGTTGCTGTTGCACAGCTTCAAATCATGAGGGCTCTTCCAGCACAGTATATACATGTCTGAGAACTAAGCGATTGCACAGGAGACAATTCCCTACTCTTACAAATGGTGCAATGGGTTTTTTAGCGCTCACTCTTATCATTAACGGTACATTACCTTCCAAGTCTGTTGCATGGCTTGTGGATTATAACCTACTACGCCATCTGCTTTACATCTGACAAACCCTGAACCCTTCTTGAATGCCATGGGCAAGTGAATCTACAAATAATAATAATAACAACAACAACAATAATAATAAACATTTATATTTATGCATTAGGGAACAACTTTCTAGACTTTATCAGTGCAATAGAGCACACGTGATGTTGGGAGAGACAGAAGAACATTGTAAAATGTACTTGTGTTATTAAGGGGGCTCAATGCTAATTTTGGATTTAATGATGTTCAAGTGACAATGGGGAACGTTTAATGAAAATGTTACCATGAACTATTCACATATCTGTAATCAGTATATACAAATGGGCTTTTCGTGTCACCATTTAATCGTGTCCAGCATCACATGATTGTGTGAAACGTTGCCATAGTAACAAACGATTCATGTCTATCAACAGTTATATTTATAGGTGGCCTGCCTTTTAAAAGGCAACCAATTTATTATTAGGAACAACATTACCAATGAATTTGTGGATATATTGTTCATAACCTAAGGTGCTTTAATTGTTCCCCATTTTCACTTGAATGTGGAAAATGCAAAAATTAGCACCATGCCCCCTTCAATTGGTTGCCATGAAAACAAATACTCTCAATATTTTGAGGATGGCCAAATAAGATTACTGCAAAGTTTGGTTGCCTCAACTTTATCCCCAAAATAATTGGAAATATGATTTTGTTGCATATTGTCGTTTGTTAAAAAAATTTAATTCTATTGCATCAAAAGGGCAAAAATAATATTATATACCATAAAACGTCAAACCATGCCATGAACCAATGCATCATAATGAAGACAATATTTCTTGTATTTTCAAATTTGGCAAACTAAACTAAACTAAAACCACCCAATGGCACTTTCTTTACTACTTTAAGACACAATTTGACATGAATTGCTTTGTTTTAGTCAAGAAAATCATTGCGACTTATGAAGCATGGTTCAATTGATACATGGTTTCACGAGCATTGTTAATTGAAACAGGTGTATATGATTTGCACATACCAGGTATAAATCCAGGTAATCTAGTTGTAAGTTCTTTAAAGATTCCTGGCAGGCAGGCATGACATCGTCAGGTAGATGGGAAGTATTCCTGGAAAAACATTAAAAGCAAAAATCTACTGCACCTGATAAAATGATGATAATTCCTGACCCACCTCACCTCATCATCTTTGCTTAGTTCAATGGTTTCAGGAGGAGGGGATGAATATTTTCTGGAACCACACAATTAATTAAATAGCAGCACAGTTCAGGGTAATGGATGGCCAAGACTGTAGCCTGCTTGCAGGCGTTGGTTTTTTGTCACGAAAACCCCCAAAACCCCAGAGTTCGTAGTCATGGCCGCCATCCGGCACGCGTCCAAGATGGCAGCCACGACTACGAACTCTGGGGTTTTCTGGGTTTTCGCGACAAAAAAACAACGCCTGCAAGCAGGCTACCAAGACTGTAGACAGGCTCCATGCCAGCCATGAGGCATCTGCTAAATTGAAAATTTTCTTAAAAAGTGTACATTATGTGTTCTCACCAAAGTTTTGAGGTTATAAATACATCCTCTCTCTTGACTTTCCCCATGGCAAACACTTCTTTTAGGGCTTCTCCAATCTCAGCTTCATTACCATAAACATGAGCACAGTCAATGTGACGATA
This sequence comes from Scolanthus callimorphus, assembly GCA_033964015.1. Lineage (NCBI taxonomy): Eukaryota > Metazoa > Cnidaria > Anthozoa > Actiniaria > Edwardsiidae > Scolanthus > Scolanthus callimorphus. Next base: position 428,023 of record JAWWUD010000092.1, on the reverse strand, counting down.
ACCAACTTCAATTGCTTGCTTCACGGCCTGTGCTACTTCACCTTTTGCACTCAGCCAGGTACTAAAGACAAACAAACATACAAAATTTGTTTTTAACATAGAAATACAAAACCATCTAGCTAACAGCAATATAAAATTAAAATCTGCATATCTTACCCTAAAGCTATGGCAGGGATTTTTGCACCAGTATTGAGCTTGAGAACAATTTGCTTCATAGCCTTCAAGGGAAAAGAATTATCAAAAAATACATTATTAATTAGTGACAAAAACCAATAAACAAAATGTGTGTTATCTCTATGATGCAATTGCCTCAAACATCTAGGTGAACAACTGAGGGAGGGACGCCTTATTTTTGATAGTGGGTGGCTTTCAGGGATAGGTCTGATGGTGGCAAAATTAAAATAACAATAATTCGATTGCATACTGAAAAAATAAAAATAGCCTAGGGTCTTCTCACTGTCTTTAAAAGGCAACAGCTATCTTGAATCTAGCTTCCAGCTTCAAAAATCACCCCATGCAAGCAGAATTCCGAGCTTGAAAAGCCCCTCCCATTCTGAGTTTTTTTTTTACCCATGTGGAAATTCCAGGTTCCGCGATTGGAGAGAGTAATGGAGAGGGTACCTAAACCCCGAGTTAGGATTTCGAGTTGGATTTTCGAGTTGGACTTGGAATTTTTTGACTTGTTACTGTTTTAGGGGATAAAGCCGCATTGGATGTTTGACTCTTCTCGTCTCGAGATTTTATTGGTGGCAATGTCGCCACTAATAACGAGCATGGCCTTATAGTTACGTTTAAGCATATGAAAACTATTCAGTTTGAAGAACGGAAGCTCCACATTCCTTTATAATGCATTCCTGTGTTTTTATTATTACATATTACACTTATCAAAGAGCGTTTTATTTCGGAATTTCACAAAGGCACTTCGTGCTTCAGGTGTACAGTGCGCTGATAAATTTCCGACCCGGCTCTGTTAGCTGGGTTTTTAATCAAGGCATTCCAGGTGAATTGATACAACTATATGGCGACTGGTCAAGTGATGCATTTAAGTTGCAATTTAGCGTTGAGGCAAAGTTGGCGTTGGCGCAGCGCCTTCGTTTTTCTGTTCAGTCGGTTCATTAGATATTTTATCTCCTTTGCTTTGGCAGCACCAGTTACATGTATTACTCACGTAAACAACAACTAATTCATGTTTAACTGTAAATTGTTCTAGTGTTAGTCCACAGGGGGGAGGGAGCGGATAAAAAATATGGAATGTCCCAGTTAATAAAATATCACTGACAGCGCTTTGACTCCTGGATGTATTTTCCAGATATCAACGCGAAAATCCAACTCGAAATCCAACTCGAAATCCTAACTCGGGGTTTAGTATACCTCAGTAATGGATAGTAAATGAAACAGTCATGACACATGTTGTACCGGGTCGTGACAGGCCGACTGCCATCGCCGAACTCTTATTCAATTCAATTCAAACGATACATTTTGCGAGCCTTTTCAACCGAACTAACCTTCAAACCAAGCCTAATCTTTTCTTACCATTATATTTGTTGAGAAAAGGTCTATGGAATCCTCCCCTTCTTGTTAGAGTCGAATTCGAAGAACCGAGAGATTTCCCATAAGCCTGTGCGAGTCGGCACAATAAAACACAGGAAACCCAAGTTCTGGGTCACCGCTCTTCTTCGTTTCTATGTTGTACGTACAATGTACAACTTGTCGTATATTTTTCTCGTGATTTACATGTCCATACATTCTCTGTATTTTACCGTTAATTCTTCACACAAGTCAGTAGCCTGGGGAGCCTATGGTCTTTCATCCGAATTCACAACTTGTCGCGCAACATTTTGTTTTGATGATCACAGGGATTTATTTTTTCACTCGCTGGAGCCAACGGTCGTCCAGCGGTCAAACTGTGCGCATGCGCGCTTCAAATCAAGATGGACGCTTTCATAAATCAAAAGTATTACACAATCTCGTACCCAGAGCCCGTGCATCTTTGAGCCAGCGGCAAGATTCAGGGCTCTGGAATAATCAATTTTTTTATACCCAAAATCTGGGTACTCTTCAGTGCGCATGCGTTTGACCTTGCCCGTTAAGCCTGGTGCACACTAGTGACATAACGACATAAGGACGTTTTGTTGCAACGAAAAAAGTACGGGAAAATAATTGAAACAATCAATATTTTCCATGGATTTTCATTAGATTACTTCACCAAAGCAATCTTATGTTATTTTTTGACGACTTCAACTTCTTGAAACCACTAAATTTTGTTCGCGTGACATTTTTCTTATGTCGTTATGTCGCAAGTGTGCACCAGGCTTTACTAAAATCATGGATTTATCACACAGTTCTTCAATATGTTATAGGAATTTTTCACATTTTACAGTCGTGGTTATAAAACCAGCCAAAAAGAGCTTTAAAAGCATGAATTACAGAGATATTTCACTAAGTTTTGAGCAGGTTTTGTTTTAGCAAAACAGCGCGCGTTCTGCTTGACATCGAAAGTGGCGTGATCTTCGTCAGCAGCGCGCGCGCGACAAATTTTGTCAACAACTGAACATTTGCCTCAGAATGAAGACTTTTGTTGCATGATTTGTCTTGTTATAACGCTAGTTTTGGAAAATTGATCTTACGAAATGCTTACGAAAATTCATAAGAATAGATCTACAAGTGGAAAGACTTTGAAGCGCAGCGTTTGATACCGGAATATGTTTTAGCCCAACAGGTGATGCTTGTGTGAAAAATATATTCTGTTAGATTTCCTCAGAATTCAAATCGCGCGCATGGGCAGTGGAGAGAAATGACGAGCCAATGAAAATCGTCGCACGACTTGATTATTCCAGAGCTCCGTATCTTGGCGCTGGCCTAAAAGATACGCGGGCTCTGGGAACGAGATTGAAGTATTACAATACTTGCCATTAGAAACAACGCGTCTCCCAAACAAAATGGCCGACAAAATGACCGAAAAGGACTGGAAACCATCGACAACTCTATCATAGGGATTCCTGTGTGTTTTATACTGATCACTTTTAGGAACGCCTGCTGATATTTGCAGCAGACTACAACGGACCATTTGCACAGTTGAATTTTTCACGGATTTTCAAGCATGCTAGTGTTGCCGCTAGCTTTTCGCCTATGGATTTGCGAATGTGGAATATAATACAAAGTACAAAGGAGAGTACAAGTTTTTATACTTTTAAAACACACCTTTAACAACAACAACACTGCTGCAGAGATGACTCCAACAAAACGAAACGCGGTTTTCAGAAATTTTTTAACTCGCTCGCGTCGCGTCAAAAATGGTCGGATATTTTTGAGCTCTGGATATGTTAAACCTCGACTATTGGTGCTTTTAACTATTCGTTCAAATTTATTTTTAAGAGCCGCATTTGCTTATTCGAGCCGATATTCTAATAGTGGTATTTTACAAAAGTCCCTCCTGTGCGAAAAATCTTCTTCGCGCACAAGATAGGACTATGAAAGTGGAGCAATATCAATGTGCCCTTATAGTACCTTCGAAGTTAATCCATTTTGTACGATTTATAACCATTATAACTTTGGGACACACACATTCCTTTCCACATTTCAGAAACATTTTTCTAACACATGATTTGTTTTCTTTGACTTTTCAAGATTGAGGAAATATCTCGAATTTTTTTCACCGTGTTGTAACCACTTTGCACGAGAGCGAATAATTGAGCCTCTCGTTAAATATTCGTATTCCTTTTCGTATTCAGACTAAAATCCGTTGTTGTCATTCTTCCGTAGTCTGCAAATATCAGCAGGCGTTCCCATAAAGTGATCAGTATAAAACACACAGGAATCCCTATGATAGTGTTGTCGATGGTTTCCAGTACTTTTCGGTCATTTTGTCGGCCATTTTGTTTGGGAGACGCGCTGTTTCTAATGGCAAGTTATTACAATAGAGTGAGGAAGAAAATGGAAAATTTACGATTATAGGATTAGTTGGAGCACATCAAAGAATAATTTAAGATAGTTTCTGAACGTTATACATGTTCTATTTGAAAATCTCGTTTGTTTGTTACAAAGACAGCTAACGAAGTGTAGCCGTAAGGTAAGAAGTTGATAGCAATCTTAGTTGACGTTGTTGACTGCTGTGTGCAGAACCCAACTTCGTCAAAAATTTTGAGATTCTCCCTCATGTCGCAGGTAAATATAGAAAATGTATGAATAAATCCTGAGAGTGACAATGCATGTGAAATGCAGTAAATGTATAAAAAGTTTGCAATCATTGACTTGTGAGTCTCAGTTGACAGCTATTGGAGTTTCAATGAGAAGCACCCAACAACTAACATGCAACAACAATGTAAACAAACCACACAGGTGCCCCATGGAGGGCATGATGTGTAGCAATAGACCCTTATCACGCTAATATGGCTTAATTATATATTATAGTTATCAGGAAACGAAGTCCAGTATCCAATTCAGCACATCCGTATTAGTAAAAATGCAAACTTTGGTGAAGATTGGTTGAATACTCACCAAGATATGATTTTTCTAAATTGATGATTTTTACAATAAAATGTATGGTGGTAGCGCATCGATGCGCTACGAGCCTCGTTTTGATGTTTTTTCCCATACATTTCTTTGTAAAAAATATGCCAGAAAGCTAACCTTTCAAAATTCATATCTCCACCAGTTTTTGAGTAATTCTTCCCAAACTTTGCAGCTTTTCTAATACAGATGTGCTGATTTGATATATGGACTTAGTTTCCTGATAACTATAAGATATTATTAATCCATATTAACGTGATAAGGGTCTATAGCTTTAAACTTTTTTTTGTTAAATAAAAATATAAAAGTAAATTGATATGAGGTAGAAAATTAATATGAGTAACTTTCTGTCGTGTACTTGTAAATATTTAGCTTGTCCATTCAGGAGTTTCCTTGTCCTAGCCTATTTTCATGTGGGTTTTCATCAGGAAGACAGGTCGAAAATACAGCTTTTTGGCAGGAACTTCATGCTGCCTGCCAAACTGCCAAGCGTATGAACTGAGCATTTACACACTCATTTGACCACTACGTTCCATCAGGATCTTCTCGGTCGTTTTTCAAAATGGCAGTTGACTTGGGACAAGACCCTGGGGGAGGCTGAGTCACATGACTGTTTCGAAAAAAAGGACAACCTCGTTCCCATGTCTTCAAATAGTGGTCATGTGACTCAGCCTCCCCCAGGGTCTTGTGCTCAACCAACCACCATCTTGAAAATTACCCACAAGACCCTGGGGACGAGGTTGTGCCTTCCATGGACAATGCTGAGTCCAATTGGGGCTCTGGGTATGAGATTAGTTTATGCATCCAGTTTGACTTCTATTTTTTTTTTGTTACAGTTGACAATAGCACATAGGAAGCTCTATAGTACCCAGCTTCAGGAAGCCTTGGCTGACAAATATACCTGCCCTATTTGCCAAGAAGAGTAGGTATAACAAAGAAGCTCAGGCAGGATTTTAGATGTGAAACTTCACTTTTCCCATTTCCCTCGTGTGGCTAAAATTGGTATGGGAAAAACAGACTCTCTTGTTAACCATGAGGATTATATCAACATGTCTAACCTCCACGTCCATTTGAGTGTTTGTTGTGCTCTGATGTTTATGGGATACAAACTTAATGAAGATGATATGATCAAACGACCTGATTATAATGTACGCTATGCGGTTATTACTTATAAATTACTGTATACAATGACATTTGAATTTGTCATTGCAATATACCTTAACTTTGTACTAATTCACCCCCTTCATCGCATGCTACGGGACTTCAGAAAAATGGGTGTAGCTGAGAAAATTGACATGACCGTGTTTGTCGAAAATGGAATACTATGCCTGTTGTTTATTTCTGTCGCAACATATATATCTGGTTTCACAGCTCTTATCTCATTTTATACCATCGCTGCAATGACTTTACTTACGATAGTCTCTGTAGGCCTGTACTTCAGTTATGCGCCACCTGTTATTGAAGAGCTTGTAGTCACTAGGGGAAAACCTGACGCCAGTTTCTCCTACAAGTACTACTGGAGAATTCGTGCACTAACACTTCTGGTTTCTGGAGTATGGTGTGTGTTCTTTTCATTAGAAGCTAAATATGAATGGGAAACACCAGTTGCAGTTGTATTTCCAATAATATTTCAGCCGTTGCTGTCATAACGAGCCAGAACGCTTCCGGAAGTTCGATTTTAGCCCACTACGGTTGTTATGGCTGATGTCATAATCCAATAAAAAATCTGTCTTCGAGTAGGAGATTTGCGGTTTCATTTAGTAATGAGATTTGAGTATTTACCACAGTGTCGCGTCATGAAGCAAACCTCTGTTTATCATGTTTATTTCGAGGGCTGGACTTTAGAGGACATGCGCTGAAATGCGAATCACGAGGTTAAATGAGGGGAGCAATCTTTAGAGCGGCTTTCGCTCGCATTCACTTTTAGAGTAATAACCAACTTCACTTTGATGGTCAAACAAGTTATCCGGGACGTATGAACAATCAATTCATCTAGAGAGACTTGCTAACAATCGGAATTTGAAACGTATTGTTGTTGACCAGTTAATATTTGGCCTCGTGGCGGCGGCTAGAGACGTTTTCCAAATATAAATATGCAAAGGCACCATGGATTCTGGTCATCTACCATCGGAGGAATAATAATGACAGGGTAGGATGGCTATATAGATTTACGATCCTTGGTCTGGAAGTCATTCCTGCGACCGCGCGGAAACCCAAACAAACATGGCCGCTGAAGCCTACAGCGAAGGATATTGCGCTACCAAACGAGATGAAATTAGTTGGAAGACTCTTAACATTTTGAGGAGAAATATTCTGATTGGGATTGGATCGATATGGAGGAGGATATAGTCGATTCGCTATCTTGGCTGGCAAAGGCTCGTCGTGCTTTCATGGCTGAATGCCTTGGGATACAGAAAATTAAAGCTTTCAGAAATAATTATCTTAAACTGTATTCTGTATCTTAGCTGGTTTATCCGGGCAAAGGCTCTGTCGTGCTTGCATGGCTGAATGCCTTGGGATGCAGAAAATAAAGGCTTTCTGAAATAATTATCTTAAACTATACTCTGTATCTTAGCTTGGTTTATCCGGGCAAAGGCTCTGTCGTGCTTGCATGGCTGAATGCCTTGGGATACAGTTTAAGGCTTTCAGAAATAATTATCTTAAACTGTACTCTGTATCTTAGCTGGTTTATCCGGGCAAAGGTTCTGCCGTGCTTGCATGGCTGAATGCCTTAGGATACAGAAGTTTAAGGCTTCCAGAAATAATTATCTTAAACTGTACTCTGTATCTTAGCTGGTTTATCCGGGCAAAGGTTCTGCCGTGCTTGCATGGCTGAATGCCTTGGGATACAGAAAATAAAGGCTTTCTGAAATAATTATCTTAAACTGTACTCTGTATCTTAGCTGGTTTATCCGGGCAAAGGCTCTGTCGTGCTTTCATGGCTGAATGCCTTGGGATACAGAAAATAAAGGCTTTCGGAAATAATTATCTTAAACTGTACTCTGTATCTTAGCTGGTTTATCCGGGCAAAGGCTCTGTCGTGCTTTCATGGCTGAATGCCTTGGGATACAGTTTAAGGCTTTCAGAAATAATTATCTTAAACTGTACTCTGTATCTTAGCTGGTTTATCCGGGCAAAGGCTCTGCCGTGCTTGCATGGCTGAATGCCTTGGGATACAGAAAATAAAGGCTTTCGGAAATAATTATCTTAAACTGTACTCTGTATCTTAGCTGGTTTATCCGGGCAAAGGCTCTGTCGTGCTTGCATGGCTGAAATGCCTTGGGATACAGAAGTTTAAGGCTTCCAGAAATAATTATCTTAAACAGTACTCTGTATCTTAGCTGGTTTATCCGGACAAAGGCTCTGCCGTGCTTGCATGGCTGAATGCCTTGGGATACAGAAAATGAAGGCTTTCTGAAATAATTATCTTAAACTGTACTCTGTATCTAAGCTGGTTTATCCGGGCAAAGGCTCTGTCGTGCTTTCATGGCTGAATGCCTTGGGATACAGAAAATAAAGGCTTTCGGAAATAATTATCTTAAACTGTACTCTGTATCTTAGCTGGTTTATCCGGGCAAAGGCTCTGTCGTGCTTTCATGGCTGAATGCCTTGGGATACAGAAAATAAAGGCTTTCGGAAATAATTATCTTAAACTGTACTCTGTATCTTAGCTGGTTTATCCGGGCAAAGGCTCTGTGGTGCTTGCATGGCTGAATGTCTTGGGATACAGAAGTTTAAGGCTTTCTGAAATAATTATCTTAAACTGTACTCTGTATCTTAGCTGGTTTATCCGGGCAAAGGCTCTGTCGTGCTTGCATGGCTGAATGCCTTGGGATACAGAAGTTTAAGGCTTCCAGAAATAATTATCTTAAACTGTACTTTGTATCTTAGCTGGTTTATCCGGGCAAAGGCTCTGCCGTGCTTGCATGGCTGAATAACTTGGGTTACAGAAGAAAGTTTCCTACAGGTTGTGCATGACTGTCCGTAGACCTCTTTTAAAGCACAGGCTTCAGTGTTCCAGGTTTATCTGCTTTTCAGTTGGTCTTGTCTAGGGTTTTTTCGCAAGCATTGTGTATACAGAGAAAGTATAGCGCGTCAGAAGGTAAGTCGTTGGGCTCTGCGATTTTACGATATCCACAGGCCCGCGAAAATTAATCGTACTTTGGGGTATTGTTGCAATGGTGTGGCCGGGAAACAATTTCTAAATCTAAATCTTCAGTCAGGAAACGCAACAAGAGAACACAAAGCTTAGCTTTTTATGATTGCTAAATTTCTGTTTATTCTTCAAACATATACAGTATCAAAGTTTGCCGGGAACTGTTATTCTTTCCAGAATCCCAAGATCAGGTTCTTTATACATTTAACATGTAACTATATCATTCGCCGGGACCGTCAAATGCGTTATCGGAAATATCGTAAAATTGGGGTTTCATTGCAGTTTTTAGTGGAACCTAAAAATCTAAAGTAATGCATTTATGCTTGATTCTTTACTACATGTTTCTTTTGTGTAGGAATGTTCATTTTAGATCAGTCGTCCGTCGTCGACGGCCTGAGGTGCAGTTTTTATTACAACGAAGCGATGCCCCGATATTCAATTTTAAAGGTCGGAAAAGTAGACTATCGATGTCTCTTGCGAAGTGACGAGCGTTAGTTGCGAGGCAATATAACAATGACAATGCTGACAGATAGAACGCACTTTGTTTCAGTTCAAGTGGCTAACACTTGGAGATTACGACGCCTAGGCGTTGAGCTGGAATGTTGTTATTCACTAGAAAGCTGGGTGCCACCCGCAGAGATACGAAAAAAAAAATCCACATCTCTGCGGGATCCAGGGCACTTAAAGTTGGTAACTAAGGAGCTGTGGCTCCTTATGTTGGGGATTCTTCCAAGTTTTTCCTTTATGTCAGAAAACTTACACCTTATGGGATATAACCTTTTCATTGAACAAAAGGGTGACCCAGTTATGCTCACATTGGCGGCACTTGCAGTTAATCAACATTTAAAAATGTCATACATAGATACCGTGCATATTTTAGCCTTTATAGTTTTCGAAATAATTGCTTCACTAGTAGTAATTATGGGTGTAATTAGTGTACTCGAAGTCACAGGTTTATATAGGAAGATAGCTGTAGGTATCAGGGAGATATTTCATTTTGTCATATTTGAATCCTTCCTGCCTTTGTACAGAGGAAAAAACAAGGGCTGTCGGTTTCTGATTGAAGTTACTGTCTTGGGTATTTTATTACCGATTATTTTGTACTACATTAACGAAAACATCCCGTTAAAGTTATTTTTCGAGATCTTCTCCTTGGGTATTTTGGCGTCGGTATTTGTGAGCGAGAAACCGCCACATTTAGTCACGTGGGATGACGTTTGTGTTTTCCTAGTAATCAAAGCCCTCTGCATCTTGGCAACGTGTTTGCGCTTTGTTGGAATTCTTTTTATACACTATCTAATAGTGGTCCTTATTCCAGTCTCCATTTTTCCACCGAACTAGAATCTGGAATTTCTTTATATGAAAGGTGGAGATCATACAAATATTAGGACACAAACATGAGCTATCTACGTCTATCTATACGTGATTTAGCTATCAATATATTTTGCCTCCGGTTTTTTTTTTCAAATTCCCCAATAAAGTCTTGTCATGATAAGTACCCCTTTTGCAAGGGGGGCGGATCCAGAAATTTCTGAAAGGGGGCAGAAAGTGAAAACATGGGACGAAAATTTGCAAATTCCCTTCATCATACAGTAAATGTATGGGAAAATCTCCCGGGAAAAAAAACTAAGGGAGGCTAAATTCGATTTGTAGATTTAATGTATCTACTTCGGGCCCCAGAAACGCAAATACGTAAGGTAAACTTATCAAAGCATTACCCGAATGCCGGGTTACGGTTCATTCTAATCGAATTTTGTAATGAATGGTGAAAATATCGCAGTATTAAATATATTATCATCCGCATGAAATCATGAATCTAGCTTTTTCTAATGATAAAACATTCCTCTGAATCGTGCCGTCGTATATAGTATATATATTCATTTTTTGTCGACGCTTTAGAGGACGTATGTGGGATTCCATATAGTCATACGAAGTATACTAAAGAGGATTACACGGGACTGAGACTTTCGCGGAAACTTGGTCATAACATATCATCATCACGGCGGTCGCGCAACCGAGTCGCATGTCTAGCAAGGGCTAGGGTCAGACACATTATGCCGGCATAATTTTGAGCATAATACCATAGTCAGAGCATCGAGCATAATGCTGGCATAATGGCCGAATTTTCAACATAATTTTAGCATAATGCTACAAACTTAATATTTTCCCTATTTTCATTTAAAAAATAAGAAAAAATATCGAATTTGGCTTTGAATTTGACTCTGCCTGATTATTCTGGTCTTTCTAAGGCTTGGTTCTTGGCCAAGAGGCTTGGTTAATGTTAGATCACCTTTTGTGAGTTAAAAATGTTGCGTTTTAAGCTTTGAGGACTCGTTTGGGTGGGGTCAAAGGAGACATTTTTACCAGCATCACACGAGCATAATGGTCCGACACGAGCATAATTTTCGGCATAATGGGAAGGTTTTTAGGGTGACGCTAAAAAGCATAATGGTCAAATTTCCGAGCATAATGTGTCTGACCCTAGCAAGGGCCAGTCCTGCCTGTCAGCCGATGCAGGCTGCCAATTCAATGACGGAGACCGCCCCTACATCTCTCTTTAGGTTGTCAATGAAGGTGGAGACACAGGCATCTTCGGGCAATTTTGTCCGAGACTATCTCGGGAGGTCTCCGGGCGTACAAGATCTCACAGTACGTCGCTCTGACCAGTGGACATCAAGGAGGACTGAAGCGTGCTCACTCGTTCCAAACCGGTTAGACCGCTGTGATGTGTGACCGAAAAAAAATAATTCTAAACGGAACAATCGGTTTGTCCTGACCAATGGCAAGCACCCCAGACGTTTCCGGGGTCTTCTTGGCATGCTTCCAGTTTCACTTTCGTTCATTTTGCAGTCGAAATGGCCTCGTCCCAAATGGCACAAAGATCTAGAGCTTTATAGCAGCCAGCTCTCGGAAGCTTTGGCTGACGAATACACCTGCCCTATTTGCCAAGAAGAGTACAACGAAGAAGCTAAGAATCCAAAGATGCTTCCACATTGTTTCCACACTCTGTGTAAAACATGCATAGAGCAGATTCTAGCCAGAAGTGCCAGAAGTATCAGTGATGAAATACGTTGCCCGTTCGACCAAGAGCCACGTTCCATCCCAGGCCGAAATGCCGACAGTTTACCCACAAACCGAACTTCGTTGAGATTACTGGAGTTTTCAGAGAGTAGACAAGCAAGGCATGGTGTTAAAAATGCCCTGGAAAAGTGCAGACAGAAGGTGGACGAGCTTGAGAAAGTCGAGCTTCGACTTGAGGAAGAAAGGTCGGTTGCTTTAGCAGAAATTCACGATTACTTTAATAATGTGTTCCAAGCGCATGTGTATGAGGAAAATATAAGAATAAGTGAAGAAATAAATGCTGCATACAAGGAAAAGAAAGAATCGTTGGAAGCATTATTACAGTTAGGAGATCTGAGACGATGCATTGATAAAGTATGTGCGTTACTTGAGAAGGACACCGAAGGGATCGTGACACAAAAAGACGCCTTGATAAATGAAATGAATCAATTATACGCGCAATCAAACATTGAAGATGACAGCAAAGATGCACTGGGAATTTTGTTCGTCCCGAAGCAAGAGAAACTCGGCAAAGTGATTAGGCAAGGAAAAATTTCAGACAGAGGCGGGATTTTCGATGTGAAACATCTCCTTTCCCATTTATCTCGCGTGGCTAAGTTTGTATGGGAAAAACAGAGGTTTATATTAGCGCGTCCAACGTCCATGTCCATTTGAGTGTTTGTTGTGCTCTGATGGTTATGGGATACGTACTAAATAAAGCACATATATACAAACGACCTGATCGTCATCCACACTATGCGGTTATTAATTTTAAATTTCTGTTGACAATGACATTCGAATTTGTCATCGCAATGTACCTTCACTTTGTACTAATTCACCCCGTTCATCGCATGCTACGGGACTTCAGAAAAACTGGTGTAGCTGAGAAAATTGACATGACCGTGTTTGTCCAAAATGGAATCATGGCGAAGAATCCCATACAGCCGATTTGGCCAGCGGAAATCGAGTCGCGGGCGCATATATTAAGCATAAAGCACGAAATATTATTCCTTTGACACAAAATTCATTTAGATCTATCCAGCCTGAGAATTTATACTGCAGGTTGTATTTATCGTCGGTTTAGTATGCTTTCTTCGCCAATTTTAGCAAGAATTACAGCGATTTCGCAATAACGGCAATTTACTTCGTTGGGCTGCCTGTGTTATTAATGTTTGACTCAGAAAAGGCCCTGTAAAATGTCTTTCAGCGCCCCTATTGTTCCCAAGCCATCAGGAAAAGCAGAGAGAGTAGTAATGGCTATTCGAGCGAGGGTTCGAGCGAAGAGGGAACAATTTTGGAGAAAAACTCGAGGCGTAGCGGCTCAGCGAGTCGGAGCTGTCCCTTTAAATTTGGTATACACGAAAAGCGATTTATTCTCTATCTTCGGAGGGATTTGGAACTATCCAAATGGTAGCTTTTGCCAACATTTTCAAGCATTAAACCAAGATCTACATGTGTACTTTCGATTCAGATTTGTGGGAACTTAGGGACCGATCGTTTATTACGTCCACGGGGGGGGGGCGGTGGTTTTCTAAATTTATTGAATGCTGAAATTCGCACCCCCCTCATTAAAAAGGCGATACAAAAATAACCCCCCATAACATCGATGTTCTAAAAATCTTACCCCCCACCCTGTAACCAGATCCCCGTTTGAACTAATGGAAGAAAATTTACAGAAATTTCTCTTTTTGTTGCGCGCGAAGCGCGCCCTAATTTTATGCATGATATGAACGCATTTCACCAAACCTCAAAGAAAATGTAGATGAACATTCCATTTGCTGTGTGTAGTAACAAGATCGCAAATGACGTGCGTAAAGCAGGGTCAAAATGACGAATCTCTATCCTCGTAAAGTGGAACTCACGCTTGCCTAATAATTAGGCCTTCTTTTTTTCGAACTGAGACAGCTCCGATGCTTATTACTACAGAGCGTCCTTTTGGGGAGAGTTAGTTTTTTTCTCCTGGCTAAGATATATTTTCTTGTAATGACATTCGTAGCCATTCCATTGCGCACGCACTCAAAAGATATTTTGTACATTCCGTTGCGCGCGAAGCGCGCCGAAATTGGCGTAGCGAAATTGGCGTAGCGCTGTATGCCACGACGCGGCTTGTACATATTATTATTTAGTTTGAACCACAGTGTCTCTGAAAAAATTACCCCCTCTTTTGAGAGAGGGTGCCAAAAAATTACCCCCCTAAAATCTATGTCTTCTAAATTTTTACCCCCACCCAAATTCCACCGCCCCCCCCGTAGACGTTATAAACGATCGGTCCCTTAATGCGAACTCCGTAGACCACGTTGGAACATTTGTTTGTAGGCTGTCGAAGTGTTTTATAAGGGGATGTATGGCGGATTTGGTCCATATCAAGATAGTTCCCTTGAAAAAGTGTCGACATTCTCCAACTTCCTTATAAGGAAATATCTGCATACCATATTTGGAATCCCCGTAAGTTTTTCACTATTTCTATTGGCCTAGAAAGCTTAAAACTCAACCAAAACACAAATATACTCGAGGAAAGATGCTATGTGCATTTTCCACTGTGTTGCTCACGGTCAAGAGCCTGGCAACAAGGTAGACAAGATACCACAGGAAGCCCGGTCAATCTCTAGAAAGGCGACGCTGCTATCTTGATATGGAATTTTCTATCTAAATACATTTGCTTCGGGAACAAATTTGCACGTTTGCAAGTTCATTACAAAACATATCAAGAGCAAATTCAGGTATGTAAAATTGTTTTCAGATTTGTGGGAACTTGGAAAGTGTTGCTAGCCAAGAGCAAAAAGAAATTAAAGAGTAGAACAGCCGAAGTTTCACTGTTTTCTTTGTATTTGTGAAGCGACGCGTAATTTAATACAAGTACCCAGATTAGCGTAGTGCGCATGACCTCATGCGACCGGCGGCCATGTTGTATTGAATTCTACGCCATGAGTATGCATGTTGTTTATTTCTGTCGCAACATATATGTCTGGTCTCACGGCTCTTATCTCATTTTACACCATCGCTGCAATGACTTTACTTACGATAGTCTCTGTAGGCCTGTACTTCAGTTATGCGCCACCAGTTATGGAAGAACTTGTAGTAGGAAAAAAACTTGAAAATGCTAGTTTCTCCTACAAGTACTACTGGAGGATTCGTGCACTAACGCTACTGGTTTCTGGTGTACGGTGTGTATTCTCTTATTTAGAAGCTAAATATCAATGGGAAACACAGGTTGCAATTGTGTTTCCAATAATACTTCAGCCATTGCTGCTATTGGGGATTCTTCCAAGTTTATCCTTTATGTCAGAAAACTTACACCTTATTATGGGATATAACTTTTTCATTGAACAAAAGGGTGACCCAGTTATGCTCACATTGGCGGCACTTGCAGTCAGTCTCCATGTGTCATACATACATGACACCGTACACTCGCCCTTAATTCCCAAAATAATTGCTTCTATAGTTGCAATTGGTATAACAACCTAAAATCAATTTTTGCACTTTTGCATAATTGTTCTAAAATTGGGCATTTTCCAGGAAAATCATTCAGTGTTTTACCTTTTCTGGTCATTTTACTTAAATTCAGTGCTTAACAACAGCAACAAATTTAACAAATCGGTCATTTCTGCGAAATATACCCTCTCTGGGTTGCCTTGCTATAGGGACGTTTTTCAGACTTTTGATAAATCACTGCCTCGGAAAAAATATTTTTGGGTCAAAACAAGTATTCCGAAAAATGGGACCTATGATAAATGTTATGATAGGCCTTTATCGGTCTTTTTAATGAAACAGGCAGCATACGCTATGCCTATGTATTGGTCGTTTTGATCGGTCTGGGGTTAATGGTGTTGGTCAACTTATCCGAAAGGGACTTTTTTGTATTTTGTAAATCAGCAAATGCGTAATTAACCCTCTATTTGACCGTTTATGCGCGCTCCATCGCGTTTTTTGTTTGCCATTAGACACTGGAACAACAAAACGTTCATATTACATACTTTAGGAATATCAGTGGTCGTTCTTGCAAGGAAATAGTCCGAAGACGAGACATCACTGAATTAGTATTGTTTTTATTAAATGTGACGGATCCTGGCTATCAAATATCGAAAACCATTACTGAAAAAGGGGCAATTAACATTTACATCATACTTTACCTGAAACCTTGAAAAGGGGGCCATTCGACGTTCCAAGTAATTCCACAAAATTTGCCGAAAAGACAAACAAGGATGAGCAGACGCAAATTTTTGCGCTCTGTCAAGTTCGGACAAATTTGTGTAGAGAGGCGTGTAGGAGGACCAGCACAAATTTGTGCTGTTCTACCTTGTTCGCCTCTCCACACAAATTTGTGCGCTCTGTCAGCTTTACACAAATTTGTGCTAAAAGGAGAGCATAGATGAGCTGCACAAATTTGTGCGAAAAGGCGAGCTGCACAAATTTGTGCGCTCTGCTGCGGGCTCACACAAATTTGTGCGAAAAGGCGAGCGAGGCGAGCTGCACAAATTTGTGCGCTCTGCTGCGGGCTCACACAAATTTGTGCGAAAAGGCGAGCGAAGAAGAGCTGCACAAATTTGTGCGAAAGGGCAAGCGAAGAAGAGCTGCACAAATTTGTGCGAAAAGGCGAGCGAAGAAGAGCTGCACAAATTTGTGCGAAGAGGCGAGCACAAACGAGCTGCACAAATTTGTGCGCTCTGCTGCGGGCTCGCACAAATTTGTGCGAAAAGGCGAGCGAAGCGAGCTGCACAAATTTGTGCGCTCTGCTGCGGGCTCACACAAATTTGTGCGAAAAGGCGAGCACAAACGAACTGCACAAATTTGTGCGAAAGGGCGAGCGAAGAAGAGCTGCACAAATTTGTGCGAAAAGGCGAGCGAAGAAGAGCTGCACAAATTTGTGCGAAAAGGCGAGCACAAACGAGCTGCACAAATTTGTGCGCTCTGCTGCGGGCTCGCACAAATTTGTGCGCTCTGCTGCGGGCTCGCACAAATTTGTGCGCTCTGCTGCGGGCTCGCTCAAATTTGCACGAAAAGGCGACCAGCACTTGTAAATTCTATGTCCGGTTTTCACAACTTAAGTCGAGCAAGAATGAACTACACAGATTGCGCACTCTGTCTTGTTTTCATCAATTTGTGCGAAGAGATGAGCAAGGATGAAGCATTCACACAAATGTTTCTGCTAAAGGATCACATGTTTACACTAAGACTCCTTTTCATTTGCGTGCTAACGAAAAAGCACTTCTTTTTGGTATATGTCAAATTACGATGTTAGCTCGCCTTGACGAAAATCATCAAGCGATGAAAAAATTAAGTAGCAATGCAAGTGTGACAATCTAAAGTTTATTTCAATAGAGAATGTGGATATTCGTTAATTGACTACGACGCCATCTCTTAATGAGTGTTTTGAAGTGGAGTAACAACGGGTTGGTAGTACAAGAGCGGTACCGTGATTTAGCCACTATATAGCGTCTTTCTCGGGTAAATATTTGACTACATAAGCAGTAGGCAGTTGCATTAGCTAGCCTGTTTAGTTGTTTTTTATGTATTTAACTGTAAATGTAAGAGAAATGGCGAATAAATTGAAATTGGAAAATTGAAATTGCATTTGACTTAATATCCACACCTCGAGTTCTTTGAGGACGGCAGTCTGAAATTTCCTCTAGCAGGGAAAAATACCAGTGTCTCTCCCAACTCGTGTCTCTCCCAACATCACGCGTGCTCTATTGCGCTGATAAAGCCATAGAAAGTTGTGCTCTAATGCTTAACTAGTAGTATCGTCGCTGTATATCCGACCCTAAATTGCTTTTGGGCAATGCTCAAAACTTCTGGCGCATATCATTTTCAATGCTAAAATAAAAGATCTTCCGTACTTGTAGTATCTAAGTGGTTGCTAGCGACTCCATTTTCCGAGAGGAGAGGATCAAGAAGATGACCAGGGGAATAAATGGAATGGCCCTGAATTTGCCCTTCAATGACTTTTAACGGCGTACCAGAGTGAATGTTAATATACCTTTTTACCGATACGGTGGCCATCTTGAATTCTAAAGAATGGGATGACCAGGGTGCAAAGTCACCAAAAGGTTGAACGACGTGATTTTTTTCTATAATTATCCGCGTGGGTATTCATTATCGTAAAAGGCTGTTTGCTTTTAGATGTTTACTCACTTGAAAGCTTTGGGAATAACTTAAAACTCATCCAGATGGCTGTGCATATACTATAAAATTTTTCAGCGTTTGCACCATGGGCATCCAATAAAATTTGTTGCTTGAACTATAGAATCCAAGATGGCCCGTATCAGTAAAAAGGTCTATTGTGCTACAAGTAGCCTAGCTCATTCGAAGTCTAGGGTGTCCTCTGAATCCTGGCTCTCAACTTCCTTGGACGCAGCTGTGTGCCGCTTCTCTCTGGGGATCACTTGCAACGACGACACATCACCTTCTTGTTGAAGTGCAGGCAGACATGGCATCAGCTAAAAATAAATAAATAAAAAATGCCTTTAGGCCTCGAAATATCCGGAGTTGAAAAAATAACTCAAATTTGCCCATAAAATGGTCAAATAGGTTTCATAGATTTGGTCGTAGCAAGTTCTGGTAAGCAACCAACACCCACTTCTCTAGTATGTGACTGGCAGTGGTCGCTTACGGGAACCCTTCTCGTAAGCGACCAGCTCCGTTAACGACCACATGGCTGACCATCCACGGTACTACAGATGTTTGAGGTTACTGAGAACCTTCGCGGCACGTCCTCGGAAAAACAATCATACGCGCCCTTAGTTTAACCAAAACATGTCAACCTATATATCGTTGGACAGCTTATAGAATGGACTAGCGGGCTATGGCAAAAAGAATTCACTTATTGATGCCTGTAATTTTTGTTAAACCATTGATGAAATATTTTGTTGTGCCATTTTCACGAGCTAACGCTGTCGAACTGTTTGATCCTGACTCCCAAGTAACATGTTGTTTTAATCCTTAAAGGTGTTTCTGAAAAACCGTGTCTGCGTTTTTTAAATTTTGTTCAGTTCAAAAGTTCTGAACTTTTAAATTTTTAGAGCGTGAAAATTCTATAAAATTTTACCTTCGAAATTTGATAGTTCCATAACTTTTGAACAAAGCAAAATTTTAAAAAAACGCAGACACGGTTTTTGAGAAACACCTTTAAGGATTAAAACAATGTGTTACTTGGGAGTCCAGGTCCAGCAGTTTGACAGCGTTATCTCTTGAAAATGTCACACCCGAATTTTTAATAAAACCTTTAAAAAAATTATATTTATGAAAAAATAATTTCTTTTTGCCATAGCCAGCTAGTCCATTCTATAAGCTTTCCAACGATATATAGGTCAACATGTTTTGGTTAAACTAAGGACGTGTATGAATTTGTTTTCGAGCACATGCGCGAAGGTTCTCAGTAACCTTAAGAACGGGGAGTATTGTATGCAACCTGACCTAAATCGTGTAGAAATTTTTTTGCAGTTCTTTCGGTTGGTAAGAAAAGGTATTGTAAAATCCAAAAGAGGTTGAGCAATTTATAGATGGTTATCTGACATACAGTTAGATGTGGGCAGGTTCTCTAATATCTTTAAAATGAGCATTTGTCTCTTTTTGGGGGGGTGGGGGATGGGGGTGTAAATCATAAAAATTAAAAAAAAAACAGTTGTGGGTCACCATTTACTGTGAACTACTCAAAACATTAGCAGATTAGGTTCTTACCCAATCTAGTTGCACTATGAGTTTATATCCAAACCAGGTAATATCAGTTTTTAGTATGTACCAAATCAATGAATAGTCATTTCAGAGAATAACCCAACTAGTTGGACAAAAAAACGTGAAACATTGTGTTTAAATATCACCAGAAACCTTGACAAAACAAGAGCGGCCGCCATTGTTTTCATGCTCTGCAATGTAATAGCTCCAATGAGAGCTCTGAGCCCATTTTCCACATACACATAATCAAATTCTTTTTTTTCATTGATGAATTGATGACCTTATGCTTGAAATGTATATTGAAATATGTATATTAATTTAGTGACTGTTGGACGTTGCTTTGCGTTGTTTTAAATGTCAATAAAGTTATAATTATTATTCCGTCCATTGGATAAAGGTATCCAGAGAAATTCTGTTCTGTTTCTGTTCCTGAAAGTATGGATAGTGTTATCCCAGGGTAAACTAGCGGATAAATTTATCCAACCTCGCGATCGAGGAGTGGACTCAATTCGCCACATGCCAGCCCTTCTAAACATGTGCATAACATACATGTACAGTCATTTGCATCTAAGCGTGAACATGACACTATAAAGTTTGCTAATTGTATGTGTAAACATCAGAGTTAGTCAGCCAGAACGGTTAACAGAAAACATTTTGGTGCACTAAAGCACTCCAAGTTTACCATAGTTATGCAAACATCACCATTCTGGCTGACTAACTCTGATGTTTTAACAGCCAATTAGCAAACTTTTTAGTGTCATTCGCCTTTGTCACATAAGCGTCATCTTGGATTTTTCCGCCGATTTATTCAGCATGGAAACGAGGCCAAATGGGGTGCTTACCATTGGTCACGAAAAACCGGTAATTTCGGTTGGGATTCCAATGGCACAGCATTTCGGTTGGTACGAGATGTTCAGCTTTAGTGTTTAGAGGTTACCTAGCCGTTCCAGTTGGAACAAACCGAATGATTTGTACTTTTGGTACTCCAACCGGTTTTATGACCAAATTAGGTAGCCGAACCAAAATGTGAATGGCAAGCACCATTCCACTCGGTATTTCATCCCAACCGGGATATTTTGTACCATTCGACGCTGATCAAACCAACCGGTTTTCCTTTACCAATGGTACAAAAGTTGACTAGGCTACCAAAAAGTACTCTTTAATTGTTTAAGAACCAAAAAGTAGACTGGTTCACTTTTTTCTGCTTTGCCGGGTCATTCTGTCATTCTGCAAACAAAATGGCGGCGCGTGACAAAGGCGAATGTGTTCACGCTTAAACGACTATATCAGTCTTTTGTACTTTAATCGATTGCACAAAACGGGGCCGACTAAGTGGCTAATGCTTACTCATAGCAGGGAATTTACGTGACGTTGATGATTCAAATCTGATCGATCAAAACGACGATAAACGTAGCTTGGAGGTTTCAGCTTTGATGATCAAATAGGTTTCTGGTATCGCCGATTTCTTAGCCTAACAACGTTTAATACTATACTTCACAAAGGCATAACCATGACGTGAAGGTAGAAGTCTTCAAGCCAGACATGCCTACAATATGCTCTAAGCAGGATACAAATGCTATTTAACTTAGTTTTAAGGAGCAGATCATACCTGCATATAGCGTCATTTTCTTCATTCCTTACGCGGTCGAAGATTCTTCTTCTGTTGAAATTGTCCGTTGGAATTCCAGGAACTTGACCGTTTGAACCGCTCGTGAGTGCTGATTGGCTAACCAGAAACATTCTTCTTAGTGATTGGCTAACAATATTGGGAACGAAGTTGGGCCAGCGGTCACGACCCACCGAAAAATGGCGGTTGGGAACAAGTCGAAGGTTTTCAGGGATAAATCCATGCATGTTCTTGTCGTTTGTTTGGCTGTATGGAAGGGCGAATTAATAAGCAAATCGATTATTTGCAAAGTTTCAATATCCAGGCTAAAACCGTTAGTTAAACCTTGGAGAAATTGATTAAGATAGACTCAGATCTGGATGGATGTGGGATTATGCTAAACTGCAAAGCTGAACAAGCTTACTTATGATCTGCAAAGAAAGATATTTGAGAGATTGGAGAGAAGGATGTTTTGCTCTAACCTGGAAATGAAATCATGACTTCTCGATGAGGTTTACATGGCTCTTAAATGGAGATCGAAAGCAATTTAAAAATCATGCCATGCTTGCTGTTCTTGAAGCTTGAACAGAGTGGTTTTTGGCTGTAAAGCTGCATACCGAGCGTATGGCGATGTAGTTTGTTGAAGTATAACAAGGTAAGACTTAAGACATCAAGTTGGCAAACTAACAATCGTTTGACATCAACAAGTTAGGGTTTTAAGTGACATAAAAAAGCAAAGTAAATGTAAACATAATATGCATTCCTACAGGATTCAATCTAGCAGCTGGCTACTGGTAGAACTGATTTATTACTGCATATTATGGCATATATGACATTAAGAATAGACCTAGTGGGAGCCTCCCCAACACAAATTTCAGGCACCAATAAACTTGAATAGGCCTTATCACGGTTTCCGCCGCCATTTTGTTCGGTAGGCAAGATGTGCAAAATCCCACATAAACTCTGTAAACGCAAAGTGAAATCGTTGCGAAAATATAGCACATATCAACAAAGTACTTAGCGTAAAATAATTCTACTTGGCCAAACAATCACTCTATCAAATTTAAGCTTCCTACGCTCTCTATAAAGCGAGCAATTGTAGTTTTTATTTTTCCACATCTACCCTTGTATTTTGACAGGCTTTTTACGCATCGATGCACACAGATTTTACAGGCGTTTGTATGAAGAATTAAAAACGTAATTACTCGATTCATACAGCAGCTATAACCTCCAAACTTTTAAGGTAAACAGTTTCAGCCACTCTCTCAATGCTACGATTCATATTTTACCGATATGTTTGATATTTTCGCAACGATTTCACTTCGCGTTTACAGAGTTTATGTGGGATTTTGCACATCTTGCCTACCGAACAAAATGGCGTCGGAAACCGTGATAAGGCCTATTGAGGGTATGAAAGGACGCAAGTGGTAGTCGCCTCAATAATTCACAATGTAATTATTTCATACCATAAGGGACTGGTCATAAACTAGAGGGTAGGAGGGCTGGTGCATTATTTAGGTCTAGATGTTTTTGGGAAGCCCTGCCCTGACAAGATGCATGAAAAATGTTGGCCCTCCATGCAGTGACATATTTAATGGTGACTTTCCCCCATCATTCACCAGATTTAGATATTGCTAAAAAGACATTTTTAAAATCTACTTTCAGCAGGTTATAATAGCAGTGCAAGATTCAATATGTCTTTCATACCCGAAAGTTACTTCATCTGTGTATGTTTTACATAGACATTATCTTGCTCAAATCCCAGATAATGATTATCTTGCCAATTTGAATATTGCTTACATTGATAGGTATTGGCAGAAACATATAAGTGAGTTGAAACATGTAACCGCGCAACAACCTGCGAACAACTTGCGATCAATAAACACTATATTTGGAAAGCATCAGGTTCTTCATTTAGCCAATCAGCAACAGGAGGTTTGATTCATCATATTTTCTAAAAATAATGCGTGTGAACTCCTCACAACAGATCAAAAGCACAAAATGAGTAATATTTCATATCTCAGAGCTTAGTTCACTGTTTTAATTCCATGCTCAAAATCTATTCTCGTAATATGATTGGCTGATTTGCCATAGTAAATAAGAGTGTGCAGACAACGCTGTTTGCATCAACACGCGTGCGTTCACTTCTAAGGGAGCATTCATTATTTATGCCAGGGGGTGGGCTGGCAAGATTTTTCCTTCAGCCCCAAAAATTCTTGACCCCCCTACAAGTATCAAACAATAAAAACCTCAAAACCCCCTTTGGCAATTTTTATAATAATGATACCCCCCACACTTAGATCAGGACGAAATGTTGGGACATCCCAATACCAAGTAGATCATTTCCTGTATTTTTAGGGCATTTCCTGCGTGCATGAACAGTTTGTTGCAATTTTACAGGCGTGCATCCTCTTGTATCCATATGTTGAATTAAAGCCTGGGGGGTACTCCCTTACAAGAGCTATACGGGCATGTGCCGCTAAATGGGGTCCTGATTTCTTCCTCCGGCCAATAGAATGGGGTACCGTTTAGGAACCGTCCTATAGAATGGGGTATGATAATGAAGACCACCCAGTAAAATCTTCAAGGAAGTGACCCGGCGGTCACATACTGTTTTATTAAATGTAAAGAATTCAACAAGTAACATTCTATTACAGATAAAACCGTAACAACAACAATTTTGATTTACAGTTATAATTAATTTCTCTTTAGAACGGGGTCTCATTTTCGGTGCAAAAACAATTGAACAGGGTAGCTTTTCTTCCGTCATAAGACGTAGATGACCCCTCACAATTGTTTTCATTTTTTCTGGTGACCCCCTACTTGAACGTGCCGAATTTAACATGCCCCCCCCCCCCCTTAATTCTTGCCAGTCCACCCCCTGGCATAAATAATGAATGCTCCCCAAACCAATGCAAAACAGTTCGAATGCATGTGCAATCCCCAATGGTCTTATATGAATTTTGATTGGCTGCACGCAAGGGCATTGTTTTCCAAATATGGTGTTTAGTGATTGCAAGTTGTTCGCTGGTTGTCACATCAGATTCATTTGTCAGACTCCAAACTAAATATAAAAAGTATCCTGATTTCTAAAAATGCGAATGACTTGTTGTCATGGAAACGATACTTGCTGTGAAAGACTCCAAAGTAGTTATAAAATCGTAAATTTGTTTTTTTGTCACCTTCGGACTAGCATAGGTAAATCTAGGATTCTATAACAAGGCCGTACCAAGCCTCCAAAACTCAAAAACTGGGGGGGGGACATATCAACAACTCAAGTCAGCTTTTAGGGATAGTTTAAATTCTCTTCGGCATGAAGTGTGCCAAAATTTAGAACCCAGCATGTGAAATTACCTCAAGTTTGAGGGAACTTTGATATGCAGGGTGCAAAATGGGGAGTTTTAAGGATTGATTTGGGAAAAACTATGGGGGCACAGGCCCCTGACCCTTTTTTTACATTACAATGTTTGCTTAAAAAATAATAAGCCAAATTTTTTGACCCTCCCTTTTTCACCTGCATGAAAATTAGAGGCCTTCCCCATATTTGCACCAGCCCACCCCCTCTAATTTATGACCAGTCTCCCAGTCCCTAAGCTATCAGCAAATAGTTTAGATAACTATGCCGAATGTTGAATGTAAATCGTGAAATTTCAATACAATCAATAATAATCCAGTACATACATTTTAGGCTTAATCCAGACATAAAAATATGTAATTGTACCAACCCCTTCCCCTTCATCGGTGTTCTAATGGTCCATCCTTAGATAAGCCAGGAAGTCTTTTTGAAGTTTTGATGTTTGAAAACTACCTGCACATAGCATTTCTGCAACCAAAATTGTTTAGTTTAGTAATGGGATTTTAACAACCTTGTAATTTCTAAGGGATTAATAATGGCTATTATGTTACTTTTATCTTCAGTAACCACTTTTTAATGGCACACACTATCCTTGCAGTTTTTCAGCGTTTAATAATGGTCATTAGAATGTTGTTACTATTATTGTGTATTCTTGCTTATTTACATCAAAACACGGTCCAGTCATTATTCATTAGATAACAACACGTTTTAAAGTCATTTTTTTAAAATTAATGTTTACCTTTTCTACCTAATAAATTCAAGGAACCTACTGCAAACATCACAAGACAGGGACAACTTACATACCAGCAAGTGCAGTACGCTGGATAATGGACGATCTAATTGAACGCGTGAGGCGTAATGAAACTGATGAAACCACCCAATTGAGACAAGTGATACAAGAAAGTGCTCAGCTGGAAAATGGCGAAGGGCTTCAACCGGTGAGTAAAACACACCCATTACAGGTTGATAAAATGACGTTCATATGTAAAATATATGGGTGAGCACAGATTGTATGGAATTGCATTCTGTGGACGTGCAGCGTGTAGTAAAAAAAGCGTTTATAAGAGAAACAAAATTGGATTGAGTGTAATAAAAAAGTTTTCAGACTTTTGAGCGCATCCACTTGCATCAGTAAGCCAAAATGCTACTTTTGACGTTATGTTCGTTGGTTGTTTTGTCCATTGCGCCAAAATGGACACACTTAGACCACCAAGCGCACGCTCCTATATATAAAGGACGCTCTTATCTCAAATAATCCTGTTTGATTTGCGTGAGTATGCAGTACCATAATTATTACTCAAACAGAGCAGTGAGATGTACCGTGCCGCGGTCCGCAACGTTATGCTTAAAAAAAAAAACAGCAGGCCAGGTTCTGTGCCGCGTCCTTGTCGCCATCGTACCTTTATCACAAAGCTCCGCCCTCGAAAAAGTGGACGCAGTTTTGGTGTGGCCATTTTCTGGGAAGGCCATGAGAACATTAAGACGACTTAAATTGGAAATCTGTAATAAATATTGAATTGTTCCTCAGTTGTAAACAAAAGAAAATACTCATATTTCATTAGCTGTTGTGACAACATTGTACAGTAAAACTAATCATCGAAGAAACAAATAGTTTGACACTCACTCGCGCAGCGCTTGTTCGTAAAATATTCTTTTACCAGTAATATCCTCTATGTATTATTTATTTATTTTCTCGATTTTCCTTCCGCAGATCTACACGGGATCTTACAGGACGAAGCGCATTTTGCGACCTCACAAGTGACACTATATTCAGCTTGTCAGTAGTCTGTAGAGGACACCGTCCACCGACATTTACGCAAAAAATAGACAGTATGACTACTACCGAAGTATGGCATGAGTTTAGGTTAACAGTGTGTCAAGAAGAGAAAGTTAAGTAAGGGGCTTAATGAATCGTCGAGCCTCAAGCGTTCTATAAGACAATCCGTTTCACGTTTTCAAACGCCGCATCACGGGTATCACCCTAATTATACTGCCGGCTTATGCAGAAAATTGGTGCTGGGCGTACTTGAGTCAACAACCACAAGGAATATTGCAAATAAAGCGATTGGCGCAGGTTTATGGACACATGCGTTTCTTTCTGATGGTAAAGTGAACAAGCGCACTCCATGTGGTTGACAATAGTTTATTTGGAGAGTCTTCCAATCTTAACTCTGTGCAGCTCATCTTCGCTCGCCTTTTCGTACAAAGTTGTGTGAGCCCGGAGCGCAGAGCGCAAAAATGTGTGTCAGCCCGGAGCAGAGCGTACAAATTCGTGCAGCTCATCTTTGCTCGCCCTTTCTGGAAAATTTGTGTAAGCCCACAGCAGAGCGCACAAATTTGTGTAGCTCATCTTTGCTCGCCTTCTCGCACAAATTTGTGTGAGTCCGGAGCATAGCGCACAAATTTGTGCAGCTCCTCTTTGCTCACCCTTTTCGCACAAATTTGTGTGAGCCCGCAGCGCAGCAGAGCGCACAAATTTGTGCAGCTCATCTTTGCTCGCCTTCTCGCACAAATTTGTGTGAGTCCGGAGCATAGCGCACAAATTTGTGCAGCTCCTCTTTGCTCACCCTTTTCGCACAAATTTGTGTGAGCCCGCAGCGCAGCAGAGCGCACAAATTTGTGCAGCTCATCTTTGCTCGCCTTCTCGCACAAATTTGTGTGAGTCCGGAGCATAGCGCACAAATTTGTGCAGCTCCTTTTTGCTCACCCTTTTCGCACAAATTTGTGTGAGCCCGCAGCGCAGCAGAGCGCACAAATTTGTGCAGCTCATCTTTGCTCGCCTTCTCGCACAAATTTGTGTGAGTCCGGAGCATAGCGCACAAATTTGTGCAGCTCCTCTTGCTTACCCTTTTCGCACAAATTTGTGTGAGCCCGCAGCGCAGCAGAGCGCACAAATTTGTGCAGCTCATCTTTGTTCGCCTTCTCGCACAAATTTGTGTGAGTCCGGAGCATAGCGCACAAATTTGTGCAGCTCATCTTCGCTCGACATTTCGCACAAATTTGTGTGAGCCGCAACAGAGCGCACAAATTTGTGCAGCTCGCTTCGCTCGCCTTTTCGCACAAATTTGTGCAGCTCATCTTCGCTCGACATTTCGCACAAATTTGTGTGAGCCGGCAACCTGGCAGAGGCACACCTTTCTTGAGTGTCTGTACAATGTTTATGTAGCGTTTGCTCGCGTAGCGACTGTTGAAGAGCCAAAATATGTCACCGGCTAAACAACCTTTCGCGGCGATCCACGGGAATAGCTTTTACAGGTCGACGAAAGTCGGAAAACCACAGAAAACCGGAGGTGATGATTTAAGGTGATTTAATGGACATTAATCGATCGTAAACTGAAATACAATGCAACAAGCAATTCTAATTAAAACATTTTACAATAGTGCAATTCATGAGCAGATAAATGGCATGCATTCCAATCATAGTTTTGGTTTGTCGATAATCATTTGGTAAAGTTTAAAAACATGTACAACAAACATTACATATCAATGAAAAACAGCGAGCGTAAATCATAAATGGCTTAAACTAAGTATAGGTTCTCGTGATACATTTAAACTATTACATTATGAACTAGACACGCTCATATAGGTGTGCCACAATGGGTAATCACGCGATCAAAAGAACGTGGGCTAAATATACTCTGAATACATGAATATGGATCTGAGACGAGACTTAAACAGCGTATAACGCTAAGAAGCTTACAATTTCCAATTATATAAGGCCTCGTGCTATAACTAAACTCGAAGAATTATGGGCGTTGCTACGAGCTTATTCAACAACATAAGTACAATGCAAAACGGTCTTTAAAGGGTGCTAAACGTGTAACATTGATAGGCAAGGGCTTGTATATAAATAAACTAAAACTAGGATACTTACATATCAGTTCCCGCTTGCCTCTAAGTGCCAAAGGTAGCAACGAACTTAAACAATTACTGAATCCAATATAATCCAACACTCACGATACTAATTCAAAAACTAACTAAAAGGGCGCTGTCCCATGCCGTGATATGCAGGACTAACAAACTGGAATCATATTACAAAATACACAAAGGGGACGAATCACCGAAAACTGCTTATCGCTAAAATAGAAATCGCTAGAATCGTTCGGTATTCTTTACAGTTTATGTGGAAAGGCTGATCAGCTGCAATGTGTATTTCAGGGTTCAAAAATTCGATGTTAAAAGGACAACCTTACGTACATTTGTGTAATATATTGGATAATTATAGGGCTAGATAAAATTGAACATTTTCCTTATATATCTTTGTAAGCATTGCTGCTCCAATTCGCACAGTTGAAAGGTTGATATAGTTTTTGATAACTACTTGATGTGTTATTGAAATCGGGCAACAAAATAAAGAGATTACGCTGTATCAAAGTGTCCAGTTCTTAATTGTCATCAGTGCTTTAGCGAAACCTGCGCTTCTGAACTTGCGATATCGTACATGTCAGAAAACACTTCGTATGTACGGCAAATTCGTCCAAAGGAGATAACACAAGCAGTACGTTGTTATGATGAAACGGCACGAAAATAGTGTCCTCAAATTTAGCAAAGGACAATGTCATAGCCTTGCTGTGAAAACTGGTCATTTTGTGATAAGATGTATAGAGCAACCACCATTGAAAGCCCCTTTCTGATATTCTGATAAAGTGTATATCTTGCACAAACTACGACATCCACGAATAGACCGATATTGGACAAAAATTTTATAAATATTCAAAAGTGTCCATTTTTGGCATAAATTAAAGAAAGTGCAAAAGTGCAAAAATTGATTTTAGGTTGTTTATGCTCCTAGCCACATTCAGGGAAATATTTGTCATAATTGATTCCTTCTTGCCTTTGTACAGAGCCAAAGCAAGGCTTTCGGTTTGTGATTGAAGTTACTAGGTATTTCATTACCGATCATTTTGTACTGCATTAACAAAAACTTTACGTTACAGTTATTTTTTGAGATCTTCTACTTGTTTTTTTTGGGACTACTCTTTGTGAGTGAGAAACCGCCACATTTAGTCACGTGGTACAAAACTTGTGGTTTCCTAGTGATCAAAGCCCTCTGCATCCTGGCATCGTGTTTGCGCTTTGTTGTAATTATTTTTGTTCATTATCTAATAGTAGTGGTAATTCCATTCAGCATTAATATTTTCTTAAGCGAAAAAGACTGATTAGAACATGGGACTTTTGAGAGAGGGACCCACCTCTTCATGATTTGTACCTGGTGGTCAGTGACTATTAGATAGATCAACAGACAGACAAACATTTATAGTGTAATAGAAGAAGAATACTAGTCTACTGGAACAATAGGAATGCTGTCGATGTCATCAAAGCCCTCCGCATCCTGCCGACGTGCCCAGGGAAGACATGGGTAAATGTCCCAGAGGCCTTAGCGGTTGTCCACTTGTCCTGGGCAAGTAAGAAATGCTTCAGGACTTGAGTGAAAACTCAGAGACACTAGTCACAGGACAAGCAACAATTTTGTGCGAAATATAACATGCAACTTTTTCTGGTGTGTGGTTTGCTGTTTAAAAGTGTTCACACTTTTTTTTGAGCGCGTTTTGTGTGAAACTCGCCAGGTATCATTTTTTCATGAAAATGTTCGTCTATCGTCTGCTTTCATCCAGTCACCAGTTCACGATGACTGGACGAATCCACAGAGCGAGGCTAATTGCCGGATTTCAAGCCGTAGTGAGTGCCGTGGGCGAATCCGTTAATATTACGATTATTCGTTTGAATTCGTTCGTGCTGAGCTCGACAAAATCCCAACGTTTGGTATTAATCGGGCAAATAGTGATCGAGAAACAGCCATTCAAATATGGCAAAATTTTACAAGATTTAGTGCGAAATCCGTACACGACGTCCGGCAAACCATGACAAAGCTTATAACATTCCGGCATATTGGAATGGCTGTATCTCGATCGGAATTTACACAATCAACGCCAAAACTTTAGGATTTTGTATAGTTTAATATGCTCTTCCTCTTTCTGTGGATCTCGTTTCGATGATGGTAATATCATGTAGAATGCATGATATCTCTTTTTGTGTAAATCGAGGACGAGATATCATAGGATTCAAGTCTATTCAAAGCGTTCAGTCGGTAGATTCCGCCGAAAATAGAACTCAAAAAGTCGATATCGCCCTCTTCGCTGCGCGACTCGTGCGATATCGCTTTTTTCGTGCTATTTTCTTAGCGGAATCTAGCCTCCTGAAGCTTTGAATAATCCTATAATATTAAGGGATACACCCCAGGCACTCTCGGCTTCAAATCCGGCAAGGGGTATTATATCCCAGCTAGTTTAGCTGATGTAATGACATCGTTGTGAAATAAAGAGATGCATGTGTAATGTAAGTGTCTGTAAAAGAAAAAAAAAATGAAATGGAATTGGAAATGAAATATGTTTGTGTAATGTAAAATGGACAATGTAACGAAGAAGATGAAAAAGGTGCATATAAATTATGTAACGTTAAATGTTCATAATAATAAATAACAATAAAAATAAATAAAAAAATTGATTGACGCGTGCTCATTGGTCGAGACGTATCACGTGGTACATTTTCACAGGACATTGTCCGTCGGAAGTGATATCCGTCCTGGGAGAAATATTTTAAACAAAAACTGGATATCTTTGCCTTAATAAATAATGGAAAACAAGGATGAGAAATGGTACGAAAAATGAACAGTTTGCCGAGAAGCGAATTCGAGGGCAACTGTGACCACTCTTGGTCTGACACAGTTGCCCTCGAATTCGCTTCTCGGCAAACTGTTCCTTTTTCGTACCATTTCTCATCCTTGCCACATTATCCGCCGATATTACAGCCGCCAGAAGGGGTTTATTTAGTAAATGAGCATTGGAAAGCATTTACATTTAGATGGTTCATACATAGGTTTGGTGGGGGCTCCCATTGGGCAGTCGCAAAAAAAATTCGCATCCCCCCTGTTGAGGACCTCTGGAATTAAAGGGTGGGTGGTCAAAATGGAGCTCGGAATTCCAGGGTGGGTGGTCAAAGTAGAGCTTGGAATTCCAGGGTGGGCACCCTTAAAATACGAAATTCCAGGGTGGGGGTAAGCGCAATTTCCAGGGTGGTCATGAAAAAAATCACTGGAATTCCATCGTGGGTGGTTCAAATTAAAAAATCCAGGGTGGGTGGCTGTGACTGGGGTCCTCAACAGGGGGGTGCGGATTTTTTTTGCGACTGCCCATTGGAATCACTACCTTCGCAGAGACTCAGCTTGATATTCGGGCGACCTGTGGTGTGCGCCCACGTGGGAACTGGAGACGAAAGTGAAGTCAAACGCCAAACGTGTTGTGTGTTCGAAATTTATATCACACGATTTTCAAGTGAAACCGTTGCATTTTAACACCAAAATTCGCATGCATTATAGTCCAAAAGTTCCTCCGCGTCTTCAGAAATCATGTGTGACGTCGGCTTCTTCGAGGGGCCAGAAAAACTACTGGAAATCTGGTGGAAGCCTTTGGTGGTGGAAAATTGTGCCGGCCTGACGGATGAGAATGGAGAAGAGAAACTTCGTGAAAATGGAGACTTGAGAAGCATCCCAAGGTTTGTTGACGATAAAAACGCTACAACTATCTTTAAGGTTTCCTTTTTTGTTTTGCGAACAATTTGTGTTGCAGTATCAAGGAGCTTGATGGAAGATAATATCGTATAGCACACATTACAATCGAGAAGATCCCATCGAGGATACCCTTTCAATCGTTCCTGTTCTTCTAAATAAGAAAGTTCACGAAAATCTATCTACAGCACTGAAAAGAGCATGTGAAAGTTATTGAATTTGCCAAGTTTCAGGACGAATTTTTTTAAATTGGTCGAGATATAGGCCTGTGAATTTGTTTCGTTCGCGCGAAGCACGGGGGGAACTTTTTAGTCCGGCAGCCAAACGCATATTTTTCGCATAACCTTGCAAATGCGTCTATACAATGTTTCTTGACATGTTATGCTAATAAAAGACACCTACTTTAATAATCCGCTTGATGACACCTCGTACAGGTTGGGCATTTAAAGATATCACGTGTTTATTTTTTCGCCTCAAAGAGTTCAGCACACGAATTGGGCTCCCTGTGGTACATTTTGCAAATAGCATTTAATTCATTGTTTTACGGATTTCTTTTCATTGAAAAACAGATTTTGCTTCATAGCAAATACGTAAACAATAAAATATCTATATTTTACAAAATAAGTTGTCTGTAATTCATTTAAAAACGGCGCTTGAAGGTCTTGTGTCCAGGCCCCGCGCGACATTCTTTCATCCAAGATGGCGGCCTCCTAGCTGTTCTCTAGAAACTGTAAGTATTTCTACTGTAATAAGACTTAATTCTCCCAAAATAGAAAGCTATATTGTTGAATTACACTTACAAGTTGTTATTTAGTTGTTTCCTTCATGCTTTATGGGCAATTATTTTCTCGCAAGTCGATTTTGGTAAAATCCAAATCGAACAAAATCACTCGACAAAGTTCGATTCGAATCTCAACAGTGGAAAAGGGAGATCTGTCAAAGGTTGTTGTTGTTTAGAATTGATAGGATTTTGGGCGCTTGAAAACCGAATATAGAAAAGTAAACGTGCATGTTGTTTGAACTCGTAAATCAGTTTTTTTTGCCGTGTCGGAATCATTAAAAGTGGCAGTCAACGTCAACATTCAAATCGAACAATATCACTCAGCAAAACTCTATTTGTATCTCAACAATGGAAAACGTAGATGTGTCAGAAGATTTTGATTGATTTTAATATCAATGAATTATAGAAGAAATTCATTTTGTTTCAACTTTTAAACCAGTTTGTTTTTGCCCTGTAAATCATTAAAGAGCCTTAGTCACATGCCATTTTGACAGCATAGCAACATAAAAAGTCAGTGAAAACACCAATTTCCATTGGCCGATTTATTGACTAAAATTCGAATTCGGAATATAGAAAAGTAAACGTGCATGTTGTTTGAACTCGTAAATCAGTTTTTTTTGCCGTGTCGGAATCATTAAAAGTGGCAGTCAACGTCAACATTCAAATCGAACAATATCACTCAGCAAAACTCTATTTGTATCTCAACAATGGAAAACGTAGATGTGTCAGAAGATTTTGATTGATTTTAAATATCAATGAATATAGAAGAAATTCATTTTGTTTCAACTTTTAAACCAGTTTGTTTTTGCCCTGTAAATCATTAAAGAGCCTTAGTCACATGCCATTTTGACAGCATAGCAACATAAAAAGTCAGTGAAAACACCAATTTCCATTGGCCGATTTATTGACTAAAATTCGAATTCGGCAAAAGAATAATTAAACTCTTGTTTGTAGATGATTATTTCTACACGCAATTTGTGTTCTAATATCGAGTCAAAACATTAACAAAGGAGTGACTGACTATGGCTCTTTAAGTGGACAATCGATTTTGTTGACTTTTTCTATTTTGACTTTCTGAAAGGTGCCTAGAATCGGTTACCTTTTTTTTCACAGTGTTTTTTTTTCTGGCAGCATCTTTTTTTTAATCTATTTACCAATCAATGTACAATTGCCAAGGAATAAAAAATGTTCGCCTTTTGTTTTTATAACTTGACATGACAACTATATAATTTGATTATTTTTTAGTTGCAAGTGGTATCAAACAGAATGGCGGGTCTTTGTATTTTTAAGTGGAAATTTAACTGTGGCGGCAAAAGCTCTGATCTCGTAAAAGCAGGGGCAGATCGTATTGCAACAGTTATAAAATATAGCAAAGAGTATAAAGATGATCTCCACGTTACACTAGAGAAAGCACTTGCAAACAATCCAGAATTAACCGTAGACTGTCACAGAAGCTGTGTATCTACTTACACATCCAGATTGCATTTGAGCCGTCATAAGAAACGTGAATCCTGCGCTGATGATCTAGAAACGGCAAGCCTGCCCAGTAAAAAACAACGCCGATCTCAAGTGTCAAACTTTAAGTTCAAAGAGAACTGTCTGTTTTGTGGAGAGTTGTGTGAACTGGAGAAAGACAAGAAGCACCCCAATAGATGGAAGAGAGCCGTATTATGCCGTACAGCGAGTGCAGAACGCAACGATGAGATCTCAATCCAAGTGAGAGGGCGTGTCGAAGGTGCTGTTAGTGACTTGCATGCAGCTGATGCGCGGTATCATACCAGCTGCATGTCAAGGTTTATGTCGCCAAGATCTATCGCTGCCGCCAAGAATTCTTCACGAGTCGTAGAAGATGTTGACGAAGCATTCGTAGATCTAACTAAAGAGTTGGAGAATGATAAGTCATGTGTGTGGAATTCAGGTGAGCTATATGCTCAATACCAGCTAAATGGTGGAAAAGAGCTTTCCCGAAGATCCCTACTTGCGCAAATTCAAGACCACTTCAAGGATGACATCGCAATTCTTTCTTCTCCTGGATTGTCAAGCATCATTTTATTTAGAAGTAACGCAAAAGCCTTGCTTCATCTTTCCTCTAACGCAGAAGATGATCAAGAAGCTTTCTGATTGAAAAGCTCGCAAAGATCATCCGTAGAGAAGTTAAGGACATAGAAGATGACCGCACTCACTATGACATAAGAATCACGAAAGAAGACATGTGTAAGTCCGTCAGTCAAACATTGATGGATCTTTTAGCAGCGCTAAATGATAACTTGAAAAACACTCTCCCAGCACTTCTTATAGGCAATATAATCACAAGTGCTTTTTCCAATAAGGCCACCAATCTCCAGATAGCCCTCGGTAATTTGGTTAGAGACTCCAAGTCTTTGATAAATCAAATGTACCAGTTTGGAGTAACGTGTTCCTATGATGAAATCCTACGTTTCAAGAAATCAGCAGCTCTGGCAGCCACCAAGGACATAAAGCTAAGCGGAATCCACCAAGGAAGTATGGGTCTAATACAAGCTGTTGCAGACAATTTTGACGCTAACATATCATCTCAAAATGGCAAGCAGACCACCCACTCCCTCGCTATGCTGATCACCCAGCCAAAGAATGCCTCAACCGATAATCAGCATCCACGAGAATCGATACCAAGAATTTCGAAGGCAGATATGTCCAAACCGACAGACTTTGAGATTCAAGTACACCGTTACCAGGGACCTAAAACAGTAGCAATGCCTGAAAGCTGCTCTAGAAGGAGTGTCCTTCCACTGAAGATTCTCTGTAGTGCAGTCATTTCAGAAAGGAGAGCTAAACAACTCGACGTGTCATTCTTGAACCAAGTAATCAACAATGAGTCATGCCCGGAATACAACGGATATAATACTATGGTGACCAGACAGCAAGGAGTATCAATGGAGCCAGCTACCAAGGCTGTTTATCTCCCCCTTATTGACATGACGCCATCGGACCCAGACACCATAATGACCGCCCTCCACGAGGCTAAAAGGTTAACCAACGAACGCGGCCAGACTAAAGCCATTTTCACCAGTGACCAGCAGCTGTATAAAGTTGCAGTTGATGTGAAATGGGCATATGCAAATGAATTTTCTGATGTGATTGTACGTCTCGGAGGGATGCATATGCTGATGAGTTTCGTAGGAGCAGTAGGTACCCTGATGCAAGGATCCGGGCTCGCTGAAGTTCTTGAATCCACATTCGCTGGAGTTTCAAAAATGCTCACCGGCAAGAAATTTCCCCAAAACGTGAGGGCGATGCGGCTAGTCGTCGAAGAGCTGCTAAGACGCATGATGGGTGATGAAAGTATCAACACCATGGAAGAGCTATTGGGACGTCTAGATAATGCAGCTGCTGCTAGCAAGACATCCAAGCTGTGGGTCGACTGCTTTATCAAACCCGTTCTCTTGATGATGCTCTATGTGCGCGCCGAACGAGAAGGTGACTGGCCCCTTCATCTGGTAGCTGTAAAGCAAATGCTTCCCTACTTTTTCGCCGCTAGTCACG
This sequence comes from Scolanthus callimorphus, assembly GCA_033964015.1. Lineage (NCBI taxonomy): Eukaryota > Metazoa > Cnidaria > Anthozoa > Actiniaria > Edwardsiidae > Scolanthus > Scolanthus callimorphus. The sequence goes on along the minus strand of JAWWUD010000092.1, from coordinate 391,799 downwards.
TCAACTACGCCCGATATGGTCTATACTATTTACGTTCGATGGAAAGCTTAGGCAACGAGGAGCTTTCGAAGTTTATGAAGGGACAACATACGATGCACCACGTGCCAGGTTTGTGGAACGGCATTTGGAGTGATATGTTCATAGAAACAACTTTCATGCGCTACGGACATGGACCCGGCGGCATAATTGGAATCACCTTGAAGCCGGAAACACTTAAAACGTGGGCCCTTGGATTGCACATCTGCTGTCGCTTGGAGCAGGACATCGCTGACCTTACCGGAAATGACCAGGTAGAAGGCCAGAAGACGCACAAAGAGGAAACCAAGGCTCGTCTCATATCAGATGGTGCTGATCGAGAAAGCATTCGAAATAAGCTTGTCCTGTGTATCGATCCGTTAGATCATGCATCACATCCAGGGGACATTGTAAACATTGTGAGCGGGCAAGTAGCAGATAACAATGTCAATGTCCAGGATGCTGTATCAATAGGAACTGAGTCTATGAAAGAGTTGAAAAAGGCTGGCCGGAAGGCTTCCGAAATACAATCCCGAAGAAGGTCAAGACCATTTCAGACAGCAGAAAGCACGTCAAGATTGGGAAAGAGAAGGTGTATGATAGTACAATAATCTACAGTCGCGTCATTGGCATCCAGGCGAGTACAAGAGAAATCGACATAAAGAAGGTATTAAGTCATGAACTTGCTCCCCTGCCTACTTCGATGTTCCAGGACTCTGGAGCAATGAGGATCTGTAAAGCTAAATCAGAGCTGAAAAAACGACTTGCAAAGGAATCCTCGACACGACACAATGCCTCTAATGTCGCGTCATGTGTACTGGACGGTTCGGCTAGCCTCTAGGTAATCCATTGGCCCGCTAAGGGTGTGATCAAGGACTTTGTAGAGAATTTCAAGAAATTTTTAGCAAGAAAGCTTCTTGATAGTAATGTCTACCTGATCTTTGATCGATACCGAGAGTACAGCACAAAGGGTTCAACGAGGGATGCAAGAGAATGCGAGGCAAGCAGGGTTTACCAGCTCTCGGAAACTACACCCTTACCCTCACAGAAAGCGGTTCTCACTGTATCCGCTAACAAGAAGAAGCTAATGTCGATCATTTGTCACAATATAATCAACGATGTGACATTCCACGCCCACACAGCTACAAACAAGCTAGTGATCACAGGAGACGATGTCCCGACAGAAATACACCGAGGTGTTGTCATTTCCAGGAGAGACATTGCTACTTCCCACGAAGAAGCTGACAATATCATAGCTCAACAAGCTATCATGTGTGCAAAGGAGCATCCCGGCACAACGATGGTCGTTGCTGACGATACAGACGTGTTTGCCTTACTACTCTTCCATTACTTGAACGAAAACCTATCGTGTCCAATGCTCATGAGCTCACCGATTCAGCAAAGATCGCAAATCGACATCAAGGCTTCCGTGCGAGAGTACCACGATATCATACCGTGTCTTCTGGGAGCGCATGCTTTGTCTGGTTGTGACACTGTTCCAACTTACTTTGGAATCGGCAAAGGAACGGTGGTGAAAAACTTGATCGCAGCTCCCGACTCATTAACACTACTGGGTTGTCTCGGCACGCCACTTTCGGAAGTAGTCAACCAGGCCACCAAATTCATTGGTGCATGCTATAGCAGCAAGGTTGCAGCGGAAACGACAATGTCAGATATAAGGTACAAGATCTGGGCAGCTAAGTTCGGAAATACTGCAACCTCAGTTCCAAAGATTCAAGCACTTCCTCCATCAACTGAAGCGTTTATAGAAAATGTGAAGAGGGCACACTTGCAGACATGTATCTGGAAAGCTGCAGTGTCACTGCATCCCCCAAGCATCGACCCAGTTGATTTTGGATACGTCAAGCACGTACCATCGAAATCTCTCGTCCCTACTACAGTACCAGCTGGAGTACCACTTGCGCCAGATGAGATCTTGTCTTTGATCAAGTGTAATTGTGAAGGCGATAAGCGATGTGGAACTCAAAGGTGCAGCTGCAGTCGTGCTAGATTGCCATGCACGCTCTTCTGTAAATGCAACGCTGGCAACGAATGTTTCAACGAGTAAACGACATTATGCGGGGACCACAAGAGTATAATTGAAATAGCCGAGAACGTACTGAGTCCATGTATCCTCTGGCAAAGTGAAAAGTTGCCTCCCGCGACCAGTATCATAGTCATGTACATGCTTCCGTCGTTTTGTAAATACTGCGTTTTATGTTTTGTCGACATCTTGTTATTAGGAAATGACAATGATCATTGAGAAAGTCTAGTACATCATGTAGCCAAGGACAAACCAAATAAATGCACGGGGATAAAGAAAGTGACATTAATCGATCATGTTCGACAAATCACCATCCAAATTTTAGAATTTTAATGAGTTGTTCAAATATCAAAACTCTTATTCGCTCTACTCACTTTCCATTGCTTGTATTACATGGGTACCCTGTGGTGCTTCTTTGTAAGGAGTCCAAGGAAGCGTGTTGCCCTTTTGATACTCTCTACACGATAGCTAAATGATATTGATCATTTAAAGTAGTTTTACGGCATATTTTGTAAAATTGCGACGTGGGTACCCTGTGGTTTTTGGCTAATTTTTTAATCTCGCTATAACTTTTGATGCCCAAGGGTTGCAAAGTGTCATCAATCGGATTATTGTTAGCGACCATCTCCTTAGTAGGAATCCACAATAATACATTGTATAGACGCTTTAGCAAGGTATACAGGGCTGGCTGCCGGACTATTTCCTCGCTCAAGCAAAACAACATTTTAAAAATTCGGTGACATATCAATGCTGTTTATTCGGTTATGTCAGAAACATATAAGTGAGTTGAAACGTGTAACAGACGAATGAATCTGATGTGACAACCTGCGAACAACTCGCGATCAATAAACACCATATTTGGAAAACAATGTCCTTGCATGCAGCCAATCAAAATTCAGATGTGACTTTTCACTGCACACGGCAGGATTCGGTGCTCGTTTTGCAAAGCTACATTCTGAGTCATCGAAGCTTGCAGATTTTTGGAAGGCTTACCTGCTTTTCTACGAGATTTCCTGCTGGAAAACCAATTAACTTTGTAAGAAGAACTTCCAAGCTCAACCAAAATGCATAAATTTCTCAGATGGAGAAAAATAACTCAGGAATTGAGCATATTTTGCAAAGTAAACTCACACCACTCTGAGTTTCGGGACTTCAAGAAAAAGAAGTTAGCCAAGCAGAGTTTTCATGGCTAGGAACTCTGAGAAACTATTGTAGAAATAACCAGAACGGGAGAAATGAATTTCAACGTCGGCTGGATTCTGTTGATCGAAAAGGAACTAATTTACACGTAGGAACGAAGGAGAAAAACAGCTCGGCTATTTGCAAGGGATCCGTTGTTGACACAACAAACACAGAAGAAGGGAAATTAGAGTAGTTCTCCAGTGCTCTTAGTTATAAACTTGTCGTTGAATTTGTACTGGAAAATGAGATGTCAAAGAAAGAACGAAGGATCCAATCAAGCTAAAACAAACAAGTAAGGCTCGACAAAAAATGTGGTTGTTTTTTTCTTTCAGTGGTGAATTTTAAAAACGTTAGTTTATAAATTAACTTATCGATTTTATTTCTTTATAAATTGTTGTCTTTAGATTTTCATTTGTTCTTCTTCGTGGTGCTTTTAAGCCTGATTTTTGATGGATTTTGAGCATGGAAAAGAAACATTTCTCAACTCATTTGTGCTTCTGTTGTGGGGAGTTCGCGCGCGTTATTTTTAGAAAACATGACGAATAACATCTCCCGTTGCTGATTGGCTAAGCGATAAATCTGTTGCTTTCCAAATATGGTGTTTATTGATCGCGAGTTGTTCGCAGGTTGTCGCGCTGTTACACGTTTCAACTCACTTATATGTTTCTGGTTATGTCTACTGGAAAATTGGCCAGACATATCTGAAAATTTGCCGAACGTTTGGGGATTTGGTCGATGACAGGCAAATATTTCCAGCTCTGTTTGACCCACGTGTTTATCACCTTTCTATTGTAACGACTGTGACTCCCGCATTTGAATAGCATTGTTTGTAAACATTATAATTATATGAGAATATATAATAAGCACCTAATACTCCCATAGAGTCATATAGAAATCCCAGAGATTGCAAGTGATTTTATTGTGTTTACATTTTCGAATGGGGGGCTTGACAGGGGCAGATTTAGAGGGGGCCATGACCCCCACTTTCTCGGGAGATTTCCCCCTACATTTAACTTACTGTATTTGCTGCAGAAATTTTGCATCCCATGTTTTCACTATCCGCCCCCCCCCCCTTTCTGAAATTTCTGGATCTGCCCCTGCTAGACTTAATTTATGGGCCTACTTTTCATGTTTTAGAACTCCCTCCAGGCAATTATTGCACAGTCCCTTACCAATATCATAATTCTGCTGAGTAACAAAAACAGGCTCAACAGTCTATGAAAGTTTAAGATTGTAAAAGTTGTCAACCAAATATAATAATTAACAAATCATTATCAAATTTGGTACCTCCTAGTGTGGGATATAATGGGACGTAGCACTAGATTATAGAATGCACCACAACTTATTTGAATAAGAATATAATCCCTTGTGTTATTATGTCTTTGACATTCTAAGAAGCTGTGGGACACACGTTGGTCCAGAAATGCTGCTTTTACTGATTTACATACAGCTATTTCAATAAAGGTTGCCGGTCTTGTGAGTGCTAAGCTTACGTGCCCAGAGTGAAAAGCAGTACGGGTAGAAACTGAATATCGTATTTGATGATATCTCGCTGGTCTGAGTGCAAAATTCTATGGAAGAGAGCTTTGTTTCAAGCTAGTAATACCTCAAGTAGTTCATAAGCGTCATTTAAAAGTAGTGAGCCGATCGAGGACCTCCTACCCAGACAACGTTGCGGTATTGGCATGTACGGCTTCAAACAACATTTTTTGAAATAGCTATATATGTTATGTACTGGCTGGGAGGTCCCAGTCTATAGTCCAAGGTCAGTTTTTCCCTATATGAACTGACCTAAAGCTGGTAACTAGCTAACTTATTTATTTTTTCCAACTCTAAAATGTGTTTTTCTTTTTATGATAACAAACGCATGCAAATGGTTACCATGACCTAGGTCAAATAGATAGGAAAATATTGCCCCCGTGCTCACGCTCTAAGAACCAATCATCATGCAGAATTTGTTACCATACCCTCGAGGGAAAAAAGTACTGGTATTTTCAGGGGTTGAAATTGTGCCTGATACAGTGTTAATACACGTCCTAAAACATTTTGCTTTATGCCTACTGTTTTATACTCATTGTGTTTTCAGTCTTTGCAGTGTTTACATCTACATTTTTAATGAATTATGCTTATAATAAATCACAACTATGATTATTTCTCGATTTTGAGCCCTAATCTCATGACCTATAAGAAGCCTTTGTTTAATGGTGACAGAATCAGGGATGCGTCCGATCCAGGGGCATACTAAAAATAAAAGTAAACAGTGACAACACTTCTAAAGATGGAAAAATTAAAAACAGGAACTCCCTTGAAGGGGCTCTCGCACACTTGTTGGCCACTTCTCTGACAAGAAAATAGCTCAAATCGCTGTCTAATTCCATGCTCTTGATAACAGGTCAAAACAACCTAGAATTGCATTTGTTAACACTTGAAAGGTTTTTCTATTAATCTGGAGGATTATTTTGATTGCTACGGGCAATGTACATGCATTTTCACATCACAATTTTTACTTATTTTATGTCCACGGTGGACGAATATGCATGCAAGAGTCCTTTTAACTGTACCTCTATCTGTAGCAAAATTCTGGCTTCCCCACACTGTGCTCTTGGCAAAACATTTTGATCTGTTATGGCCCAATTGTTTATTGTTTGATGTTGTTCTGGTCTAGAGAGAAATGGGTGAAGATTCTGGAATTGGTGAACTGCCACATTATCAGTGAAAAGAGAAACGAGGACATGATAGCCTACTTGCTCAGGTAATTATTATTATTTTTGGTCAAGCAGATTAGCTGCGCTTAAAAGTTCTTCATTTTAATCTATCCAGGTACATGTACCATACTAGGGAGCCTGTCACGCATCATCCCCCCCCCCCCCCCCCCACACACACCACCACCACCATGGAAGGGATAGGAAGTTCTGGAGGGGTGGGGGGTTAATTTACCTATTTTTTTCATACAAATACTGTATTTTTCTTTGGAAATTCCAGAGGGGTGGGGGAGGGGGGCACTTTTCAACACCCTTCCATGGGGGTGATGGATATTTTCTGGAACCACACACTCTGAAATCTAATGCCATGTGAGCAATAATAGTCATGAAAATGCTCCAAATTTGTAAGTCATTATAACACACCCTTTAGCATGTGTTGTTGTCCTTCAGCTAGCAAATGTCTCATTCAGCATAGCAATTTCGTATTTTCCTCCCATTTTCAAATCATCAAATTCAAATTGCTTTTTTCTGTTGTTTTTCAGTGAAAGCAGCATGTTCATCTCAAAAGAAAGGGTAATACTAAAAACATGTGGTACTACAACTTTATTGTACTCCATCAAACCACTGCTGACCCTTGCTGCAGAGGAATGTGGGCTCAGAGAAGTACAGGTATATACCATATGCATGTACAAAACATAAGCAGGGCATAATAGAAAATAAATCATGGGTGCAAATTTTGGGTGTCCGAAAAAAGAAGATTGAAAACAAAGACCAGAAAACAAAAATGAAGGTGGGAAAACGAAGACCGGAAAACGTGACGGGAAAACGAAGACCGGAAAACGAAGATCGGAAAACGAAGACCGGAAAACGAAGATTGGAAAACGAAGGTGGCACATGTTTATCGTACCTAATACAACAAGTCAAATGGTTCGTCGTCTGTTTGCCGAAGGTCTGACATCACCAATGGTCGCCACATGGAAGTCCCCTAAAACTAAGATTTCAATTGTGGTTGCTTTCATCAGAAAAAGTGTGGGACGTTCTTTATCAAGATTGATGAGAACTGAAAATTAATGCTCGGACTTACTGACAAAAAGCGTCTGGGTTCCCTGTGGATAGGATGGAAGTAGGGAAGTGGTGACAAAAAAAACATGGCAACTCGTAACGTAGTGGCGATCAACAGCGATGTCAGACCTTTCATCAAATTTGACTTGTTGGTAAATGTAAGATAAACATATGCCACCTTTGTTTTCCAGTCTTCGCTTTCCGGGAAACCAAGCAAAAAAAAACCATATTATGTCTTGGGCATACCATAATATTCACCAGAATAAACTTTGACAGATAGATGGAAAGAAGCAATGAATCCCATTTTGTTTGATTTAAAACTTCAATTCTCCTTACAACCTGCATGCTCTCTTGCAATCAATATCACTTATGGCTCTCAGCATTATGCTGGAAGCACTTTTCTCTTCACATTATTTTGAAAGTGTGGTACACGATTTTAGCCAATCGTATATTTTTATTTGTGTAGGATTTCTTTTACTCAAGGATGAATTACAAGGCCCCTAGCTTGCAGCAGGAACCTCACAAATCTTTTGAACAAGAGGTGAGTATAATGCAATCTCATGTTTGTATGTACTAATTAGTAATGTCTCGTGCTTTCTCTTTGGTGGTTTATATTTCCTTTTTTCATTTTGCCTTTAGGCTAAATGGCTGGACAACCTCTTTTCTGGTAAGAATGACCCATCATACAGTTACATGTATGGTAGGTGTTTTCTGGTTCAGAGAATCCCTGTGGACCTGTACAAATTATCTGTATCCACCTTGTACTTAAGGTTACAGGATACATTCGCGGCCTTCTATTTGCGAAATTTTCGAAAATCACAGTTCTTCCTCATCAAGGCCTGATCTTTACTCTCTCGAAAAAAATTCTTGAAATCTTAAAAGCAGCGTGAGAAATGTATAGAAAACTAGAAATGCCCGAGAAGTATGTCTTTCAATACAGGCGAGATAATCCTTTAATCCTATTGTGATGTCTACTCGGTTCAGCACACATCATTAGCATTTTCGCGTAACATACGGGACATTTAGGTGACTGTTATGGTCCGCCATAATAACAACTCGCTCTGTCTGACAAAGGCTCATGTTCGATCAACCCAATCCAAGGAATGCTGACGAAGAACAGCGGACAGATGATCCACCAATTGCATCAAGTTCGATGGAGATAAAGAATCGTCTGAAAGCCAAAGCGATTTGTCTTTGTCGTTTTCTCGGTGCGCGCCTTTGCTTTGGTTTCGCTTTTCAGAGTATGGGCACTTCTTAGAACTCGGTTTTGGACGCGGCTCAACCATACCGTTTGATTTCGAATTCCAAGACGATAATAAATGTTCGCTTTGACAATTTAATACAAGAGACCGGAAAGAAGCCTCATTATCTATTCCGCGCGAAAAAGTATGTCCTTGCTGGCACAACGGGGGTGCCTGCCGTGATTGGCTGAAAGTGAAGTGCGTGATGACAAATTCGTCACTAATCCCTCTTATGTTTACACAACTTTAGAAGCCCAAAACTCGCCTTTAAGATTTCGCTAAATCTAGTGCATAAATGCTTTGATAGACCAACAGGTTTTAAACGGAATGCTTTGAAATTTTGCCATGAGATAGATAAATGGTTGGGGAGCAAAAGTGTGTCAGGCTTTTGTGAATTTCGCAGTATTTCAAAAATTATTTATCACGATAGGGTCCCAGTAAACTATTAAACACAAGATCAACTTGATCGTTCGATCATTCCTAAACAAAGCCTTCAATTGAAAAAGCCCGACACACTTTTAGAGACAACAATGTGGTGATTGATATTGCGCAGTCAGATTTGCCAAGCCTGTAAACTGCCGCGGCCTATCAAAGCGTTTATCAGGGGCGGTCGAAAACGCGGTTTTTGCTGTGCGCCGTAAATAATTTTCATGAAACTGCTACAAAAGCTTAACAGCAGATAAATTTCACATTTTATCTTTAAAATTATGTATTGGTTATGGCGATGCGATGAATATTTGCGCCGCGACAAGGTTTTGAAAACGCACACCCAGCGAATGTATCCTGTAACCTTAATTTGGAAAAGAAAAGTTAATGTTGAAAATTTGAGTTCTGTTTGTTAGTTATATATTTGGGGGTTTTAGCATTGCAATCACTTGTTGTCTTGTTTGCAATTAGTTGGTTTGCGTATGACTACCATGAGTAATCTTGTTAATCATTCTATAAACACCCAGTTGTATTCCAAATTTATCAGACTTATTACTTTGCAATAGGTCACTTGCACTAGCTGGGTCTAACTGGTACATGACCAAAATCCAATACATTCTGAGCAAAATCGTGATAATTCAACTCACTGCTATTTGCTCCAGGTTAGAGATTTTATGCCGAAACTTCAGTTTCTGGCTACAATAAGGCTGCATTCATTATGTATACTACATACTACAGGGGAGGGGGGGGGGGGGGGCAGAGGATTTATTTTGACAATGCAAAATTTTCAGATCCCCCCAAGGCACAACATAATTTTTATGAATCCCCCCTCTTGGTCAAAAGGAAAAACATGCCCCCCCCCCCCCTTTCAATAACATTTTTTCAAAAGATCCAGAACAAGGCTCAATGCTAAAAAAATACAAAGTGTAAAAATGCAAATAAAAATCCTAGGTGGCTGTACTCTCTTGTGTGTAGTGACTTTCTTCCAAGTGATCTGGTGCGCTCCTCGATTGGAGCCTTACTACATAGACTGAGTATCATTTATTGTGTATTTGATTGTTTGGTATGTTTTCCGTTGTGCATGCGAAGCGCGCCGCAATTTTGACAATGAAGCTACAAGACCCTATTAATCAAAAGTCCAAAGGCGTTTTTGTCTGGCAGACAAAAGTCACTGAAGAGTGAAGGACCTTGAGGAATTGTGGTAAAACAAGAAGGCCTTTTACGATTTTTTAAGTTTATAATTCTTTCACGCTGGCACCAACCACCCCCAAAATGCGTCATCCAAACTTTGACTCTACACAACTTTCCATCCAAAGTGGCTATTTTGATCAAATTTGGTACATAGGATGACATCACAATGACAAATATTTTCCATTACTTTTGACGTCACTATGATGTTTTGTGACGTCACCAGAGATTGCGCAATCGTTTGATCATTTTTACGAATTGGAATATGCACTATTTCTGTAATGGCGATGATACACCTCAGCAAGAGATGTTGAAAACCGAAAACCGTTTGTTGATAGCATAAAAAACAGCTGAGTTCTAGTTTTTTAAAGATTGACCCCCTCCCCTCCCTAAATATTTTGTTACAGTAACAAATGTATGGTAAAACAAACTCACTGGTATTTTTTTTCGAGTATTTCGTCAATTGAACTGATTTCTGTTGTTAAGTGCCAAGCAAAATGGTATCTAAAATCGTATGATTTTAAAATTTTGAATTTCGTCCTTAGAGCGAAGATATAAAGCGTTGTTAGATTGTGACGTCATAATCTATGACGTCATGAGTTTACATTTTTGGATTTTAAACACGGAAAATAGATGATCGAGAATGGAAATTATTGCAATTCTTTTGTAGTCAACTAGTATAACTTATATACTAAGATATTTGACTGTGGAATGACGTTACCCTACAAAAATTAATTATTTTGTATTTTTTCAATTGTTAAGGTAGAACCAACCTTATACGAATCATTAAAAAATCATAACTCAGCTAATATAAACCCAAAACGCAAACGGTTTTCGATTTTCAGCTTCTCTTGTTATAATCTATCATTGCCGCTAGAAAGGAAGCAGATTCGACATAATAAAAAATAGTCCAATAATTACGTCATCCCCAGTGACGTCACAAGCACCATGGTGACCACTCAATAGGTGAAAAATGTGTGTCTTCATGATGTTATCCAATGTACGAAGTTTGGTAAAAATAGACACAAAGGGTAGAAAGTTATGTCGAGAATTGATTTTTGCCCACGTTTTGATGACTCATTTAGGGGGGTGGTTGGTCCCAGCGTGTTTATGCGCGCAAAGCGCGCAGCTTTTTTCAACATATCAGTTGAAAGAGGGTAAATACACGAGAATAGTAGTGCAAGTGATATTTCTTCAGGAGGTTCAAACTCGGTGTTCAACAATTGAGCCTTCCTTCATTTACTATCAAACTGTACAACCTTGTCTTAAACATATTACCATTATATAACAAAAATATGCATCCCCCCTTCATGTTATGAAAAAAACTTGACATCCCCCCTTTTCGGGTTCCTAAATTTTGAGATCCCCCCTCAAAATCCTCTGCCCCCTCCTGTAGTATACATAATGAATGCAGCCTAAGTTCTTTGTATTTCTGGAATCGATTTTGACAAAACATCTCGTTTTAAGAGGTAATTGTGGTCACAGTGCAAGTGGCCTATTGGTTTCACTACAGTCACGATCACCAAGAAGATGTGGTGGACATCACATGACGTGCCCCCAGCTCCCTCCTCCACACAATCCCTCAGAAGATTTGCTTGCTTAGATAATTGATTTAGCAGACTCTTTGAAACAACACTTTAGTCAGTGCAGTTTGCAGAATTATGAAAACCACAGTCATTACTTTCCTCTTTTTAGATGGGGCTGCGTATGCACTTGGTAGAGTAAATGGAGATTCCTGGTGAGTGTGAGTTGGTTTGAGTTTGTGCATTTTCCTGTGCTATCATGACTACAATGTTGTTAGTAACAGTCCTTGAAATTCCTGGAATCTCAAACAAACTCCTGGAAAAATGAAGCGAATTTCATCATTCGCAAAATCAAGTATGCAATCATTCTGAAAATCGTTTTCAAGCTTGAAACGTTATTGAAAATGGACTGACAAGGCTGAAAATTGAATTACAAGTAGCAAAAGACAAAAATAAATTAACTTTTCATTTTAACAAATGGGACCCTTTAAGAAGTATGGTAGAATGACTGGCTCCCCTGATGTCAGTACTCCAACCTTTCCTCCTATATATTGCACGTTCTTTTTTTTGTTTGTTTGTTTCTTCTTCTTTTTTGCGTCAATTTTTGTTATGTAATGTGTCACTACTCCATCCAATCAATTGTAAAAACATAGTAATAATGAAAAGTGTTTGTAAGAATATAGTCGATCTATAATAATGTGAGTAGATAGGAGGTAGGAGGCTGTTATATGTGTTCTTTTTTGTTTTTATGGATAAAACCTGATTGCCTAATAAACATATAAAAAAAACAAGGCTGAAAATTATCCTGAAGAACTGCCTGGAAATATTCCGAAAAAGCTCCTTAAAACTCCTGGATTTTTGTCCAATTTCTGAGCATACTCATGTAGTAATGGGGGATGAGGGTGGTTATAGGGGGGGGGGGGGGGGGGGGGTGCACAAGTGTTGCAGTGCTGTGACGCTTGCCTCTCACATCTATTACCCAAATTGAGGCCTGGCTTAGGTGTTACTGTTGAAGTTGTATCTATTCTCTGCTTGAGTTTTGTTTCAGACTTGGTGCTCATAGTGGGATTAAATGACTTAGTGAAAAGCCAGAGTTTCATATTTCTATGATGCATACGCGAAAAGAGAGAGCAAAAACAAAACTGCTTATATTAATAGGATTTGTATGGCTGGAGAGCAAGGCTTGCTCTCGTCATATAACCCTATTAAAAAAGCATAGTTTTATTTTGATTCCATTCTTTGAGTTTGCATTCATTTGTAGCTTGCTGAAATTTGGGATTTTTACTCAATTCACCATGCTCTTTTGTCCTCTTCATTTGGGTAAAGCTGCTCATTTTAAAGGGGACCAGGTCATTTGACCTCTAACTGCAAAAGGCCTATCGTACACTGATCGAGAATTAGTCACCAAAGGCGACGTGATTATCAGTGAATAGTACCTGAGACAAAGTCAAGGTGACTATTCCCTGACACACACGGAGCCTGAGGCGACTAATTGTTTTAGTATAATTGCTGAAGTGATTCGTGAGGTTTGTTTTTTCTTGTACTTTTCATGGTCATAAAAAAACTTGCGCGCGCACTCCCAAAACTTGCGCGCGCACTTGGGCGCACACTCCGCACTTGAGTAATTATACTAGTGTATAACCCCACTCACGATTGTAGCATAAATTGAAGCCCGCATCTTAATCTCACAATTGTAAACCACATCTGATCATATACAGTACATTATGCTAACTTGTGTGGTATACAAGTGCGAACATTTCATATATATTTAGTTTTTTCACTTCATGTTTTTAGGTACTTATATACACTCCACAATGTGTGCTCTGGAGTAGACAAACCGGACCAAACCTTGGAGATATCCTTTTTTATAATTTCTCTTATAGCTTGTGTTTTTATACAATATTGAGAACTCTCAATTTTAATTTCAAAGTAGGGCGTCTGATAGTGCATCCACACTCGTCACGTAAACATGTTTCATTAAATATTCAGAACTCGATAACTTTAAACCTTTGGAAACATGTGTAGTCTGGATATGTCTCAGCCTTAATCTGCACATGGGTACTTCAAGGTTAATTAGATAAATGGTAGGGATTACCGTCGGAAAGCCAAATTTCCAACCCTAAAAAATACCTGATTTTCTTCAGCGTTTTGGTCAAAGATCCCCTAAAACATACCGGATCACAAGGTTTTAACCACAAAAATACGACGATCATCCTACCATAGACATATACTTGTTTTATTGGTGCCATGTATAGAAAGTATTTTCTACCATCCAAATAAATTATAGCGGAACTCCCCGTGCCGAAGGCACGTAGTGGAGCCCCATACGTATCATTCAACGTCACATGAGAAAGCAACCCATCCAAGCCAAAACGATACGTTCAGCGGCTTACGAAAACATCGCGGGCTCTTATTTACGCATGCGCACTTGCGTTAGTGGCGACCCGTGTACACAGCCAATCACAGTCCGTCTTGGATCAGTGAGCGCGCGCGTCATTTTGTCCTCCAGCACAGCGCCGCGGTGCTTTGACGCGGTGCTTGGCAGAGGACACAGACCGGAAGTCGCTCCTTCATTTTCCCGCCGAAAAAACTCACAAAACACGCGCCCGCGTCGGCTCGCTCGAGTTCATTCAGACGTAATTTTTGTTGAGTCAAACTGAGACAAACTCGTGGGTGGGAACCACGCCAAATTTGCTCAAACGAATTCTCTAGTGATTGTCAAAATACTTCGGATTCGATTCCTTCGCCGATATTTCATAATGTTGTTTAGTCATTTTGGAGAAACTATGAGGGAGTTGCGAAAGATTCAAAGGCTAGATTGCAGAATACCCGCCCACGGCGAAGCAAGACTTCGGCGTTCTTCTGAAGAAAATTAACAGTTTCATATGAGATCTACGAACAGGAGCCAGAACTGGGTTGAACAGGATTGACAAAAACAGAAAATTGCAATGGTTTTAGCCCAATAATATATTTAGGAAAATTGGCTTTGTGCAAAAGCTTGCCAAGTAAGAATGAATTCAACTCAACACGACGGAGACTTTCGGAGGAAAGAAACGCCTTCACTATCAGTTATCGGTAAGCACAAAGCTTGAAATTGCTTCTTATGCTATTTATATTAGGGAGTACCTCCCACGGGCTGGACACACTACAAATTCCATAAAGACATACCACATTATGCTTTTGTCATCCAAAAACTAGTTACAATGACATTAAAAAATATACACTGAACTGACAGTACTGTTTACATGTTTGCCGTGGGAGGGCTGGGTCTGGAAAGCATGATTTTATCAGTGAGACAGTGATGTGCAATAATTCAGGTGGTAGATCATTCCACAAGACGGCACCATTATAGCTAAAGACCACTTTATATAATCAGTACGTGGCATCGGAAGGCTTCCTTATAATGTGCATCCCTGAATTTATAGGAGGCTTCACGATCAGAAAAAATATGTTCAATTTAAGCAATAAAAATACTTTCCGCGTGCTCTCTGCTTTCTTTACAAACACGAGAGGGATGTTGGGAGAACTGATCAAAACTTGAAAGACACGAGCCGAAGGCGAGCCGAAGTTTTATCAGTTCGACCAACATTCCCCGAGTGTTTGTAAGAAACCAGAGAGCACGCGGAAAGTATTTTTATTGCTTTTAGAAAATAACATACACACGCGCGACAGCGTTGCGTGACAATCGTGTTTCTCAGGTCTCTTACAAACACGCTCTTTAACCAATCAGAATGCGCACATTCACAATACAACATGGGTGTTATTTTCTAAATGATTTTACTGTGACTCAATATATGGCTTTAGTTGAGTATCAAATGTCCAGTTTCAAGTTCAGACAAATGTTTCCAAAGCACGTTTCTATTCTCCTCTGATATAACTAAGAATTTGAGGGATCAGCTCTACCAATAACCAAAAGGATTATTTTCTTAACGGTGGTTTACATTTTGATGCAAGATCTTGATCCTTCACTGATGAAGGCATTTTACAAGGGGGAGTACACAAGTGTGAGCGAAGTTACGAAGGTACAAAACAGTCAGGGGGGTGTGGTGAAAAAGGATCCAGTTCAATAAGGGGGTAATCGAGACCCACCTAAAATCCGATTTTAACTCCAAACATATCGCGAAGCTATTACTGTAAGGTATGGAAAAGCATACTAAATCGGCTAACGTTGTTTACATCTTGTTGCCACCCACTTCAGATCATGTTATGATTCCCTTGGGTGGATACTTTTGTTAATTCTGCACATCTTGTGCACTCGGTGGAGTGAGAAAAATTTGACAGCGGTACTAGTGGTAGATGAGGTTCTTTGCCGAACTGGTTGTGTATCTCGAATTCCTGTCTCGTATCCATGGTTGCTAAAGGCTTGTTTTCATATGACGGGACTTTCGGGGATGAGGCGATGGCTTGTTTTCAACCATCCCAGTCAGTTCCCGGGATATGCAAACGCGGCTTCGCGGAGGGTCGGCGGTCGCCTGGGACGCGATTTCTATTTTCCCGCTCGCATCCCAGTCATTCGCCAATGTCGCCGTTGTCAGACTAGGATTGACGGGATGGTCGGGAAACCACCGGATCCCCGACGTTTCCCGATATGAAAACCAGTGTTAAGCCCTGTTCACTTGGTGCGATATTAGTTGCGATTTCAGGTGCTATTTTCGCGGCGATCGTTGACGTCATATCGCACGGTGATTTGGCTTTGTGATATTTGTCAGTTTTTTGGCGATCTGAAGAAATCGCAGTGGAATTTGTACATGTTCAAAACGCCTGCGACGTCGCGGCGACACCGCAAGTGAAATCGCCATAAGATCGCCGGCCGTTCACACCGCGCGATATGACACCGCCATGGGATCGCCACAGAAATCGCTCCACAAATCGCAGCAAAAATCGCAACTTGTGAACGGGCCTTTAGTTGTTCGATTGAACCAAGCTGCTAAAGCAGGGTTTGACTGTTGCTTAGTTTTCAGCATTGTGCGGTGACTACTTTTGAAAGCTATGCGCCATTACTGCGATTTTCATAATTCTGCGAACTCTCGCTAACGATTTCCAATCGTAAAACCGCCTTCTGGCTTCCGTCAATCAAACTCCCGATTTTTCTCGTCGTTACTCTTTGTGCATTTTGATTGGCCAGCACGTAACCAATGCTGGCGCGACGGGAAGCCATTTTAGCGCTGCTTAGGCGCTGGCCAATCAAAAAGCACAAAGAGTAACGACAAAAAGACTCGGGAGTTTGATTGACGGAAGCCAGAAGGCGGTTTTACGGTTGGAAATCGATGGCGAGAGTTCGTAGAAATATGAAAACCGCAGTAACAGGGTTACATATGGTTTTGTTTTCTCTAGTTGACAGGCATTGCAGATTTCGTCCCCGGGGCAGTGATCGACCACGCTCTTTTTGAGCCATGTGGATACTCAATGAACGGACTACTAGCGGTAATTACATTGATTTGACGTGTTGCCAATAACCGCAGTTTCCGTGTATTTCTTGTTTTCTTCATGTTGAGTATAGCCTGCGAAAACCGACACCAAAAAAGGAGAATAATAAATATAATCTTTTGACCAGATCTGGGTCAAAATACGTCATCAGTATGGAATGTTTGGCTTGAGCGCGCAGACGCCTCTTTGCGGGAGTCTCTTTTGACGAGCGCTAAATGGTGTCGGCTTTCTCAGGCTACGATAAAAATAGACACGCAATGCGTACATGTAAGTATGGAATGTTTGACTTGAGCGCGCAGACGCCTCTTTGCGCGAGTCTCTTTTGACGAGCGCTAAGTGGTGTCGGCTTTCGCAGGCTATGTTGAGTACAACGGTAGGGTTTTCACCATGATTCATAAATTATTCTGTAGATATCGTCAGCCGAAAATTCCGATTTTCAGGAAAATTGAAAGAGGTGGTGGGTCTCGGGTACCCTCCCCCCATATTGGATAGTTTTAAAGTACCTTTTTAAGCCTTTTTCACGCTCAACTTTTTCCCCAGGGCTAGCTATGTAACGCCAGCGAACGTATACCGTATAACCTCCAACATCAAAACCAGAAACCCATTCATGACACAAGAATAGAAAGTGTTCGGAAATCCGAACACTTCCCTCTTGTGCCCTGAGAAATTATGCTTTTCCCTCTCATGCTTGTCCATGGGAAACCCAACACTTCCCATTCTTTTACTATTGGAAAGTCAGCTTTCCCCTCGGAATTCACATGTTTGTCCATGGAAGCCCAACACTTCCCATTCTTTTACCATAAGAAATTCAGCTTTTCCCTCGGAGTTCACATGTTTGTCCATGGGAAACCCGATTACTTCCCATTCTTTTACCATGGGAAATTCAGCTTTTCCCATGGTAGAAATCCCCCTTGACCCTAGCCTTACACTCTTGTTCATTTCTCTTACTGCTTGTCGGCGTCAATTACCTGGCGGACAGACATCTGCCTTCGAAAACAACAACGTCGATCTACCTCGGTGGTTCCCCGCCGTTGACGATGTTGCGGTGAGATCTCCTAAGTCTCATTTGCACATTAGATATAGCAACATCAATAAAGCCTTGTTCACACGAGCGACATAACAACAAAAACACCAATAAAGCCTAGTCTACACGAGCGACATAACAACAAGAACACCAATAAAGCCTAGTCTACACGAGCGACATAACAACAAAAACACCAATAAAGCCTGGTTCACACGAGCGACATAACAACAAAAACACCAATAAAGCCTGGTTCACACGAGCGACATAACAACAAGAACACCAATAAAGCCTGGTTCACACGAGCGACATAACAACAAAAACACCAATAAAGCCTGGTTCACACGAGCGACATAACAACAAAAACACCAGTAAAGCCTGGTTCACACGAGCGACATAACAACAAAAACACCAATAAAGCCTAGTCTACACGAGCGACATAACAAAAACACCAATAAAGCCTTGTTCACACGAGCGACATAACAACAAAAACACCAATAAAGCCTGGTTCACATGAGCGACATAACAACAAAAACACCAATAAAGCCTAGTCTACACGAGCGACATAACAACAAAAACACCAGTAAAGCCTAGTCTACACGAGCGACATAACAACAAAAATACCAATAAAGCCTGGTTCACACGAGCGACATAACAACAAAAACACCAATAAAGCCTAGTCTACACGAGCGACAGAACAACAAAAACACCAATAAAGCCTGGTTCACACGAGAGACAGAACAACAAAAACACCAGTAGAGCCTGGTTCACACGAGCGACATAACAACAAAAACACCAATAAAGCCTAGTCTACACGAGCGACAGAACAACAAAAACACCAATAAAGCCTGGTTCACACGAGCGGCATAACAACAAAAACACCAATAAAGCCTGGTTCACACGAGCGACATAACAACAAAAACACCAATAAAGCCTGTTTCACACGAGCGACATAACAACAAGAACACCAATAAAGCCTGGTTCACACGAGCGACATAACAACAAAACACCAATAAAGCCTGGTTCACACGAGCGACATAACAACAAAACACCAATAAAGCCTGGTTCACACGAGCGACAACAACAAAACACCAATAAAGCCTTGTTCACACAAGCGACATAACAACAAAAACACCAATAAAGCCTGGTTCACACGAGCGACATAACAACAAAACACCAATAAAGCCTGGTTCACACGAGCGACAACAACAAAAACACCAGTAAAGCCTGGTCTACACGAGCGACACAACAACAAAAACACCAATAAAACCTAGTCTACACGAGCGACATAACAACAAAAACACCAATAAAGCCTGGTTCACACGAGCGACATAACAACAAAAACACCAATAAAGCCTGGTCTACACGAGCGACATAACAACAAAAACACCAATAAAGCCTGGTTCACCATGAGACAGAACAACAAAAACACCAGTAAAGCCTAGTCTACACGAGCGACAACAACAACAACACCAATAAAGCCTGGTCTACACGAGCGACATAACAACAAAAACACCAATAAAGCCTGGTTCACACGAGCGTCATAACAAAAACACCAATAAAGGCTGGTTCACACGAGCGACATAACAACAAAAACACCAGTAAAGCCTGGTTCACACGAGCGACATAACAACAAAACACCAATAAAGCCTGGTTCACACGAGCGACAACAACAAAACACCAATAAAGCCTGGTCTACACGAGCGACATAACAACAAAACACCAATAAAGCCTGGTTCACACGAGAGACAGAACAACACAAACACCAATAAAGCCTTGTTCACACGAGCGACATAACAACAAAAACACCAATAAAGCCTAGTCTACACGAGCGGCAGAACAACAAAAACACCAATAAAGCCTAGTTCACACAAGCGACATAACAACAAAAACACCAATAAAGCCTGGTTCACACGAGCGACATAACAACAAAACACCAATAAGGCCTGGTTCACACGAGCGACATAACAACAAAAACACCAATAAAGCCTGGTTCACACGAGCGACAGAACAACAAAACACCAATATAGCCTAGTCTACACGAGTGACATAACAACAAAAACACCAGTAAAGCCTGGAGCGTCAATAAAAGTTACTGAAACTTACCATGTGGTTAGTTGTGCTTCTAACCTGCGAAACAGGCTCCCGGAAGCCGTACTGAAGCTATTCAAGTGCTCGGCCAAAAAAACGGGAGAATGGAGTTTTCCGGCGCGCAGTGCCTTGCAAGCTCGGCTTATTCCATTTTTCTCGGCATCATTGCAAACGCCTGTTGAGCAAGCTGTTGTGCTTTACACGAGCACGAAGGACCACCACATCTAACCACATGGCAAGTTTCAGTAACTTTTATTGAGAATTTCTTATAAATTTACAGTTCCATACATCCTTTAACACAACCCCATATAAACCTTATGATAATTCAGTGTTGCTGTTCACAAACCATAGGACCGGGCTACCTGTGGTGTGAACACGGCTTGATGTCAGACGCTCATAATAACCAAAATAATCATACATAAACAAAATAACCATACATAAACAAAATAACCATACATAAACAAAATAACCATACCGTACATAACCAAAATAACCATACATAACCAAACATAACCAAAAAAACCATACATAACCAAAATAACCATACATAACCAAAATAACCATCCATACATAACCAAAATAACCATACATAACCAAAATAACCATACATAACCAAAATAACCATACATAACCAAAATAACCATACATAACCAAAATAACCATACATAACCAAAATAACCATACATAACCAAAATAATCATACATAACCAAAATAACTATACATAACCAAAATAATCATACATAACCAAAATAACCATACATAACCAAAATAACCATACATAACCAAAATAATCATACATAACCAAAATAACCATACATAACCAAAATAACCATACCGTACATAACCAAAATAACCATACATAACCAAAATAACCATACATAACCAAACATGACCAAAAAAACCATACATAACCAAAATAACCATACATAACCAAAATAACCATACATAGCCAAAATAACCATACATAACCAAAATAACCATACATAACCAAAATAACCATACATAACCAAAATAACCATACATAACCAAAATAATCATACATAACCAAAATAACCATACATAACCAAAATACCCATACATAAACAAAATAACCATACATAAACA
Source organism: Scolanthus callimorphus (assembly GCA_033964015.1). Lineage (NCBI taxonomy): Eukaryota > Metazoa > Cnidaria > Anthozoa > Actiniaria > Edwardsiidae > Scolanthus > Scolanthus callimorphus. Next base: position 370,772 of record JAWWUD010000092.1, on the reverse strand, counting down.
AAATAACCATACATAACCAAAATAATCATACATAACGAAAATAACCATACATAACCAAAATAACCATACATAAACAAAATAACCATACATAAACAAAATAACCATACATAACCAAAATAATCATAATAACCATGCGAGGACTCATGGTGCAAGGAGCATTGGGCTGTTACAAAAATAGCTGAACCCCCCTTATCAAGGAACCTGGAATTTCGACAGGGGTCGCTGCATTTGACCCTGGAATTTTCACAGGGTTTGTTGATTTTGACCCTGGAATTTCCAGAGGGCCATCCATTTTACCCCAGAATTTCCACAGGGTATTCATTTGCAACTGGTATTTCCACAGGCCCACAAGAGAATCAGGAATTTCCACAGGGGTTGCTTCAAATTTCCACAGGGGTTGTACAGAAAACTGGAATTTCCACAGGGGTTGAGCAATTTTTGAAAATGTGGAGCTCCTCGATAGGGGTACGGCTATTTTCTGGAACAGCCCATTTCACCTTGAGCATGTAACCTTTTAGACAGGTAGTGAAATTTTGGTCACCTCAAAGTAAACGAATCGATTTTTCCTATGCTATTCTCCAAGGCGGACAAACTACTGCATGCGGAATTCCCACATTGACTGAATCGTCGCTGTTTGCCTTATTGTTCTTATGCTTCTTGCAGGACAACTATTTCACCATACACATTACTCCACAAGAAGAGTGTTCCTATGTCAGCTTTGAAACCAACCTGAAACTTGTGAGTAGATTGATAACGAAGATGACAATCTACCATGTGTTAGTAGAAACCCACTCGCATACTATCACGAGTCCTGCAATCTGATTTTCTTCGCTACTAACTTACTCGCATACTATCACGAATCCTGCGATCTGATTGGCATGACATGTTTTAACAGAAATAATATGCTAGTGAGTTTCTACTAAAACAATAAACCTCTTTACCACGGGCGTAATGTTGTCCCATTTCAGATCACGTGGCATTCCCCTGAGTATTCTTTCGTTGTTTTTGTGCTACGCACCGAAGGATATATGAATATGGAAGCAACCAAAAAAAATAAGGATTATTCATATGAATGCCACGTGATCTGAAATGGGACAATACGCCCAAGGTAAAGAGGTCTATATTAGACAACTCGTTCTCGTTTTCTATGAGTCATAATAAGTGGACCCGGCGCTTCGAACTCGTAGTCTGATTATTAAAGAGCCCTTGTCAGCCACTCCTTTGTTATTGTTTTCAGTCGATATAAGACAACGAATTATACGTGTAGAAATCTTGAAATAGTCTTCTAAAAACAAAGTTTTATTATTCATTTATCGAATTCAATCGAAAGTATTGCATTACATCCCCTAAATCAGCCGATGGAAATGGATGCTTTTTCTGTCTCGGTATGTTGCTAGGCTGACAAAATGGAGGCTGACACGGGCTCTTTAAGTAGTCAACTCTTGGTATAACTAGGTTTGGTGTTTGTTATTATTTTAGAAATGCTATAAAGAGCTTGTGAACAAGGTGCTAAAGGCCTTCAAGCCTGGACGGTTTCTGATGACTCTCTTTGCTAATGAGGTAAGTTCTTCTCCAACGATTTGGCTGGAATCGTCCATTTACTGATTGATACACCTGTTTCTATTAACGTTGCTTCGTGAAACCATGTATCGTGAATCATGCATCATAACAGCTGGTATCCATAAAGTCGTATCAGGTAGTATGTTCAGCGATTATCACACCTCAATGATCGTTTGATACAGAGCCGTGGAGGGAAATAAGGCACTCAAACGGTCGCCATCAGAGCCTCCACCGTGGAGGGAAATAAGGCACTCAAACGGCCGCCATCAGAGCCTCCACCGCGAGGTGAAGAGCCGGGGAGCTCTGGGTGCGAGAATGTTTTTGCTTTTGGGTATTTAGACTGCTACGGATTACCTTGCGAGCAGAGGTTTCTTTCTGTCAACAGATAACATATGGAATGGCCCCCTAGCCTTTTACTGACATTCTCATCTCGCATAGGGTGCCCCATGCGGGTTATCTCTCAGGACGTTCCAGGAGACGTCATTTCCTGGTTACAAACGAGACGACCTACAGCTATGTCAAATGAAGAGCTATAACCTTACATACGGGCACTACCGAAAGGTCCCGGATGAAGTTGGACAGAATGCTGAAGTTGCGCCGAGCTGACGCGGTTACAAAGACGTCGCAGGATTTACAGTTTGATTAAAATTAGATTTTACTGCATGGGCTTTAGCTGTAGAATTTAGCATTTTCATACCAGGCAAGATAGGAATGACATAAGCTCCTATGAGGTTGATTTACACTAGCGTCGTAGGACACATGTAGCGCGCGCAACATTTGGGTCCTGTATGTTTAACAGAGTGGCTAAACTAGGAAATGTCGCGCGTGTGTCTCGGACACATAAAATGTTTCTTGTCTGGCGAATAAACGTCCCCTTGTTTTCATCAAAGATGTTTTCATCGAAAAAAATCTAATTTTAGAGTTGAAAAAAAAAGTTATCTACCGGCTTTAGGTCGGCCCGTATAGGAAGCAAATGTGACCTCCGCCCTCGGTCCTAGCTTTTCACTTACGGACCTCCCAACCGGTAAATAACATATATTTATCCGAGCCGTGCCAAAAACTCCCTGTCGTGTAAATGGGGCTCTACCCTTGTGTAAAGAACCTGTGTATTGTTCACGAGTTGCGTCACAAAGCTTCCTTTGTTTAGTAGAACGAATCATGATGAAATATGAACTGAACACAAAGGTGTCCTCTGAGAATGACGGTTATGACGGTTTTTTCTTTAGTGCGAGACTTTTCGTCTAATAACAAGAAAATTTAAGAGGCAATAAAATCCTTTATTTTATGGCTTGACAGTTTCCTGTGATCTGATTGGCTGGCGCACGGGCTGTATTTTGCGTATTGCCCACGGGCTATATTTTCCGTATTTAGCCCCGTGTCCCGGATGAAGACAAAGCAAAAAGTCAAATTTAATTGAACCATATAATAATCGAATTATTAACCTCGCTTGCTCGGTCTGTACGGGAAATATCAGACCTCTGTCTTTTTGTACAGACCTCGCTATCGCTCTGTCCGTACTACAAGACCTCGGTCTGATATTTCCCGTACAGACCTCGCGATTTCGTTATAATCTCTTAAAATAGACTGAACACACAAACAATCGCTGGCACGCTTTTGGAGTCCACCTTAGAGTTATTCATTATGGCACAAAACTGGTAGTTCTATTAATTCCGACGGACTAGAACTTACCCGACCAAAAAAATCATGTTTTTGATAAATAATTATTAAAGTAATTTTAAAATAGTATATTCATAGTTGATTATCTACTGTTCATATCTTATTTATTTTGGTATTTATTGCAAAAGTCAGCCAAAATGGTTTTAACCTATCCCTTGGCTTCCTTGCCTAGAATGCTGAACTTTCTGTCCAAGAAAATTTATATTTTCTTGCGTGAAATCGCCAATCGCAAAGTGAATTTTGAGGTCGCGTAGCAATGCATACGGTGGTAACACAATTAACCCTTCCGCTGCTCCTTTTAAGGAGTGAATGGGTAAAGTGGACTTCATAATCTTAGAATTTATAGCTTAGCAAAATATGTTCTTTGTAATATTTGTTTTACTCGAATTTTAGAGTAGCTTGTAACTCATGAGGAAATACAGCCATATTACAGTTTCTAAGACCCAATTCAATTCAACACATCCGTATTAGAAACGCTGCAAGGTTTGGGAAGAATTCCTTGAAGAACTGGCTGAGATATTAATTTTCAAAACTTAGTAGCGTTCTGGCTTTTTTTTTTTTACAAAGAAATGTATGGTCAAAAACATTGAAACGAGGCTGGTAGCGCATCGATGCACTACCACCATGCATTGTATTGTAAAAATCATCAATTTAGAAAAATTATATCTCGGTCAGTATTCAGCCAATTTTCAACAAACTTTGCAGTTTTACCGACGGATGTGCTGAGTTGGATACTGGACTTCGTTTCCTGATAACTAAAAAAATATTATTAAGCCACATTAACGTGATATGGGTCTATACAACACATTAAAAGAACTTCAACTAGCTGGGAGGCAAATCATAAGTCAGCTATGTACAGAGAGTGGTGGAGGAACCAGGGCGTGTACTCAAACACGGGTCATCGGGTTACTAGGACGACGCTTTGACGACACGACCACTCTGTCTCGTGAAAACTGTGTTACGGTCTTTCTGTGTTGCTTGTGCGAGGCGAATTTTGGCCGAAATATCAACCAATCAGAAACGTTCCTCGCAAGGCAGAGTATGGATGGGTTTCCATGACGACTATCTACCTATTTATCAGTTCATGTCAGATATTTTAAACGTCTTCGTGTTATCATTTAAGGTAGCTTTTATGGCTAATTCACACTAAAATACAACCTAAGGGAGCGTTCATAATTTATCTAGAGGGGGGGCTATGATGATTTTGAGGGGGGCCTCTGTTTTTCCCTAATATGATTTAGGGGGGGCTATGGAAAATTTCCAACAAGAATAACATTGAGCATAGGGGGGGCCAACCATTTTTTCCCGAAATTTTTTTTACGAAAATACAGTAAAAACCCGCGTATAAGAACCTGTTAGGCTAAAATTTTCATTTTAACCCCCTCGACATAATAACCTAATAAGGTTATTAAATACATTTTCGTCAGGGGGGGCTTCAAAAAATGAAAAGAAAAAAAATTAGGAAATCATCATAGGCCCCCCTCTAGATAAATTATGAATGCTCCCTAAAAGTAAATCACCCAATTTACTAAGGAAACGGCAGAAAATCATTTTTATGTAGGCGAGTTAAAGTGCTCTTCGCACAAGATGCCTATTATCATACGGTGATAAAGTTAAGCAGGATTTTCAACAAATAAATAAATAAATAAACACTTCCTAAAGGTGTCAGACTGGAACAAAGCGCTCTGCCATTTGAAAACGACAAGACAGAATTTTGTTTTTTTGGAACGTTCCCCGGGGATCGTTCCGTGACTCCGACTGCTGGGGGCTGCGATGGAGTCTAGTTTAATTTGAGAAGAACCATTTGTATCCTCAACATAAAAACATTTCAAGTGTCGTAAATAGGATGATTTACTTTTAAGGTTTTGTTTTATAATGAATTAGCCATGGGCCACCTTAAAAAAAGTAAATATTTGTCTACCCAAATTTATAGATATACATTATATATACTATAGACAGATTAACTTCTAGAAAATATTTGTTTACACCAATAAAATGTTTATCATATGTTCATTCCGCTGGCTCTACAGCTACCCTTCGACAAACTCCTCGCTGTTTTTATCTCGTTAGAAATATTTTGCTCGATTTTGTGTTCTTCTAGATTGGCTCAATATGTGTAAAATGCTAACCTGGCTGACTTGGATTAGAGAAAGAAGTTGGACGAGTGTTAGAGCTTCATATATTGTATTATTCAAAAGGTTGGGGCAAATTTTCAACCAAAGCCATTTTGCATTTGGTTAGTGGTGTGATTTTCTTAACAAACAGAAGACATACACAGGCTTGCTTCAATCGTCAAAAGGTAAATACAGCTTGTCGAGAAAAAAATCCAACCTCTTGCGACAGGTCTTGAACAATTGGCAGGTCCAGGAAATGTCTGCCCAGAAAACTGCCCAGATTTTCCCCACCCCTCCCCTTCATTATGGATTGGTCGAGACTAGCGGTGAATATTCATGTTAGTACATTAGGAGTGCGCGCTCGAATTTTTCATGCACGAGGAAAAAAAATCAAAGTCACTTGAGTTAAAAGCTGTTCCAAAAAATACCTGTACCCCTTTCTCGAAAGAACTCCAAATTTTCAAAAATTGCTCTACCCCTGTGTAAAGTCCAGGCTACTTCACCTCCTGTGGAAATTTGAAACAACGCCTGTGGACGTTCCACATTCTCTCATGAGCATGTGGAAATTTTAATTTGCAAATGAAATTCCGGGGTGAATGAATGCATGGGCCCGTGGAAATTCCAGAGTCAAAAACAGCAGCGCTGTGGAAATTCAAGGGTCAAACACAACAAACCCTTTCTAAATTAGAGGTTCTTCGATATAGGGGGGTAACGGATATAAAAGGTAACAGATGATTACCCTTCTTGCGCGCGGGAGTTTCTTTTCGGCGAGGGCGTTGCTACGAATGGTACGCCGGGAGTTGTGTCGGCTCTCGCAGCTACTACCTACGAGCAGAGCTGCCAGTCTTTTAATCGCGTGCTATGTTGTCGCGTAGTTGTTTAAGACCAAGACGCGAAGGTTATCAACAAAACAAAGAGGGAAATATAAAATATCAGGGAAATGACCGCGCAACAAAATCTTCCATATGGCCACGCGAGTGAGCCTACTATACCGGGTCAGCGGAAATTCGCGTGCGCATGCTCCTGTTCTCGGCGGCCATTTCAAAAAAGTCAACACATCTTCGTTGAGTTGTATGTTTCTTAGTGTTTGTTGTTGAGTTTTTCGCCCGCTATGGCCCGTTTTCTTAATTCGTGAGTCATGAATAGTGGCTTCCTAATCTTTGGCTTGTGGAGAGTGTTGTTATGAAGCGATTGTCGCAAACATGGAAGCAGAGAAGAGCGAACAATTCCAAACAGTCGCCAAGCGTGCTACAACCAGAACGAAATCGACATCACCAACAAGGTACTATAAACGTTAGCGGAAAACATAGCTTGGGTTAATACTCTTCTAAAGCTAGCATAATAGCTTAGTATAGTAAGTATCCGATTTTTGCCCAGCTCTTAAGTGAATTTATCTTTTTTTTTGTTTATCCATAGCCTACGCCGATCCCCCTCGGTATTTTCTTGTGTCAGAGGGAAGAGGGAGATCGGGGACGGCTTTTAGGCTAATGTTCATGTGAGGTTTCTTTCTGTGTCGCTCAGTCTGGAGCCCAACCATCGATCACTTTTGAATATCGTATAGTTTGTTCCCTCTCGTAGCTATCGTGAACAAAACATGTTACATGAAATTATTATGCAGAATTCAATAACTTTAAACCTCGTGTGCACATTCGTACAACATTTAAGTTAATGTCGCCACAGCTGTGATTTCTCGGAGCGACTGCAAAATACCCCCTCGTGTATTTAACAATTATTCCTCGAGCCCGAATGGGCTCTGAGTCAATATCCCATGAGGCCGAAGGCCAAATGCGCTATTAACTCAGAGGCCATTCGGACTCGAGGAATAATTGTTTTAGTCAAATCACACTAGTAGGTCAACTTTTATAGTTAAAAACGTTTTCTGATGTGGTCATTTTTCGTTTCCTAGCTTTCAAATCCGACATTTTTCGCTACTAGTAGGCTATAACATATAGCCTAGTGTAGTAGCTCAACCAATCAGAACGCAGCATTGACAATAGACCACTAGTGTGATTTGACTAATGCTATTTAGTATAAACCAACTAATGGTCTATTACAAATCCGGCATTCTGATTGGCTGAGCTACTAATGGTCTATTAGTGATAGACCGTACCTGGCAAAACCACCACCTTTCTTTGCAAGAAAATTGATTTTTTCAACATAAAATAATGGTATTCATTGCCAAAACTGACCAACTAGTTGGTTTATACTAAAACAATTAGACCTCTCGTCCTCAAGTGCTATTGATATCAATAGACCATTCGGCCTTCGGCCTCATGGTCTATTCATCATAGCACATTCGGCCTCAAGGTCTAATTGTTAAATATACCAGGTTGACAAGTTGACATAAAAACGTCTCAACTGGTCAACCTGTACAACGTGTCAACTGTTCAACTCGTTCAATATGTAAACTTGTCAATGTATCAACTGCTTACTTAGTCCTCTCAAGAGCACTGTAGAACAAGGCTATGTGCATAATGAATAAGTTATCTCCAGCGCGTTGAAGGGTATAGCTAATACGCGAGGGGGTATTCTGCAGTCTAGCCAGTCTTATCAAGTTTCACCCCCCTAGTGTGGAGACACTATATTATACATCTGCTAAATACAATAACAATTTTATTTCGCATTTCCAAAGTTACATATGTACATATAGATATACATTTAGTATAGAATATTTAGTAACTTAATCTATATCTTTTTTGCTTTGTTTTCCAATTTTGTTTAAATTCTAAAGACATAGATTTGTGCAAGGAAATGCCTAGAGCCTAAAGGCTGGTTTCCATATAGTCGTATCTGTCTCATCAGTCGACCGTGAAACAATGGAAATCGGAATTATTCTTTTGTTTCACGGTTGACTGATGAGACAGATACCACAGATAAGACTATATGGAAACCAGCCTTAAATGAACCACTAGGTTTTCTAGTTAGACACTAGGCAAGTAGTGTTATAATGTTTTGTAGGTTTCACTGACTATAGGAACAAACACTGAGGCGTAAGCAAAGCAGTAGCAAGTGCAAATAGCTGAGCGTGCATATGTACAAAAAAATAGAAAAGCAAAATTGAGTTTATATTATGTCTAGTTAAGAATCGCATTGTTTAAGTAATAAGTATAATTGTAATTTGACCTTTTTGTTGAAAGTGTGGGTGGTAAGACTTTTGAGATCATTGCATTTTCCCGTAAATACAGTGCAGTGGTGTATAGGATTTAATTTTCATAATTATACGTCAGGTTCTTCTTGGAATGACAATAAGCCTGGAAATAACCCTTCTTCAACACAAATAACTTGTGACAGTCATCTGAATGAGAATAGAGGCGGAAAATTGAAGCAAGTAAGTTAAACACAAGCTAACCTGAGAGTTCATTCTGGGACGTCAACCTCCCGAGTCCATGATTCTGTTTTGATTATAGCTACTGTCTTTGCTCCCAGCTGCATCACAGGCTATAACACACGGTTGCACAAAGTGCATTTTTCCCCGAAATAGATGTATACAGGGGTTCATACATGTCCTGGAATTCCTGGATTTTTATTTATTTCCTGGAAAGTCCTGGAAATTTAAGGAAAATCCTGGAAAACTCCTGGAGAAAATGTTGTTTCAACTGAAATGTGGTTGAATCCATCAGTTTCGTGAATCTGATTTTGGGCTGCAAACTATGACATCCTCCAGACTTATCATGTTTTTTGGGGAGGGCCGGGGCATTACTACCCAATAAACACTCCAGGAAAAATAACTAAAGACTTCCTGGAAAGTACTGGATTTTTGTCATTCAGAAAGCGTACAAACCTTGTCTATACAAGTTAGGTACATATACTCTCTGTAGAATTCACACCTGAATGATTTGATAATATATGGCAGGATTTGATATGGACCATAATGCTGATTTGTTTTTTTTTGTTTGCAGAATGTTATACCAGATGGCAGTCTTCCCAATAATCAACTCCTCTCTCCAACAAACTACCTCAACATGTCTTTTGGTTTTGACCTTGATGCCGCTGCGCTGTCTGAGGTTGACAAGATTGAAAAAGATCTTCTTTTCCCTCAGAAACCCCCAGCTTATCCTAATCAGAATTCTTATTCAACTAGTACTAACAACTTCGAAATAAAATGCACTACTCTTAAAAGTAATACCAATAATGCTAATGTTGGGAAGGTTACTAGCAATAAATCACCACTAAATTCTGTAACCATGGCAACAACACTGACAACGTCTCACACAAATACAAATTCTACTAACAATACACATTTCAAAACTCCTGTCTTGAATCAACAAAACTTTCCCCTGAGGGGTAGGGAGAGAATTTCCACACCAGTCGAAGACAGTGGTCATGTGCTGGTCTCCCCTACAGTAAACTCGCCTGCTTTTTCCCCTGTCGCCATGGAAACACAGAGGATGAGTGACAGGGAAGCTAAGAGCTCTTCAGTTTTTGATGAAAGAGTTGGAGCCAATAATGCGAGTACAAGGTATCATTGATAAGTTATTATAAATTTAAATAATATATTACACACATTTTAACCCAGTTTGTTCCCTTTAAGCTGGCAATAAAGCATGAGGGGGTGTTAGGAGAACTGATAAAAAAAAACTTGAAAGCCATGAGCTGTCTTTGGCGACTGAGTGACTTTCAAGTTTTTTATCAGTTCGGCCAACATATGTGTTAACATAGAGAAGGAGTGTTTTTATTAAGCAATAAAAGTACTTTCCGCGTGCTCTCTGGTTTCTTACAAACACGAGGGGGATGTTGGGAGAACTGATCAAAACTTGAAAGACACGAGCCGAAGGCGAGTGTCTTTCAAGTTTTATCAGTTCGACCAACATTCCCCGAGTGTTTGTAAGAAACCAGAGAGCACGCAGAAAGTATTTTTATTGCTTTTAGAAAATAACACGCGCGACAGCGTTGCGTGACAATCGTGTTTCTCAGGTCTCTTACAAACACGCTTTTTAACCAATCAGAATGCGCACATTCACAATACAACATAGGTGTTATTTTCTAATTGCTTTTATAAAATAACTAACACACAAAAGTGTGTCCATGTTCTTTCTCACAGACACAGCTTTCAACCAATCAGCACAAGAGACTCCTGTTATTTTATAATAGCTTTTATTGTGGGGTCTAATGCCTCAAATAGGAACAATGAGGGGGTTGCTCAAGATTTTCTGAAACTTCTGAAACAAACTCCTGAAAGACCTCCTATCTTCCCATGTCACCAGAACCATTTTACAAAGTCCTATGTCCCTAGAACTATCAGTCTCTGGTAGGAACAGTTTGCCTCACCATGTTAAACATAGTGCTTAGTGTTCAAGTTTTCAAGTCTCAGCTCTCGGTGCACTTTAAAGCCAAACTGAACACCTAGTGAGCTACATATTTTTTCTTCTTCCTTTTATCTCACTATTGAAATTTTACATATCATTTTATGTGAAGGGGCTGATAGCCAAATGAGGCCTTGCCCTGTCATCATCTCCTGTCTGTTGTGTACTGTCTATTGTTACTTGTAATTTACTGTTCTTTGTGTGGCAAATCAAATTAAACTAAACTAAACAAAGGATGTAAAAATGTGCTTACTTTCAAGCGTGGCTTTAACATTCATTCACTTTTCCCACTTCATAGTTTTTACCTAAATTTTGTATTGTGTATTACTATGGCCTTTAGCTCTCACAGCATCTATGAGATGGGTCTCTGTGATTAAATAAAGTTTTGTATGTATGTATCACCCACAGTCCTTTTTCAGCCAAGTGCAAATGCCAATTGTCTGAATCTGTGGTTCCTCTCGTACTGAGCAGAATTACTATTAAGTGCAGATTGAGAGATTAGGGAGTATATCATCATGGGAGGATTGTATTTGAACATCAACCAGATTTTAGGGCTGTGGTGGAGTTGTGTGACCACAGCAACCCCTTAATGCAGTACAGAATTGAATGCAAACTTGGTGATTTTTGTAGCTCATCAGATGAACAAAGCTCAACATCAGCCCACAGTGTCTTGGAATGTGAGCCATCAAGTGGGTGTAACCCTGTGGATCTGGCCTCGTGGGGTCTGCCCCCATCAGTATTGCAGAGATACCATGACATGGGGATAACACAGATGTTTGAATGGCAAGCTGATTGCCTACGTACTGGAAATGTTCTTAAGGGAGGTCAGTAGTCGGAGTGTATGGTATGTTGTAAGAAAGGTCCATACAGCTTCTGGAAAACTTGGAAAGTCCTGAAATTTCTGGAAAGTCCTGGAATTTCGAACAAACTCCTGGAACACTCCTGGAAAAAATAGAAACAAATTTCATCATTCGCAAAACAAAGAAATGTAATGACCCAGAAAAACATTTTCCAGCTTGAAATGCTATCCAAACTGGACAGTGGAATGAAAATTGTCTTTGAAAATGCCTGGGAAATGTCCACAAAAGCTACTTGAAACTCCTGTTTTTTTTTTTCTGAGCTTATACGAACCCTGTTTGTAACATACAGTTTTGGCATAATCATACAGGGCTATGAGATCAGCGATACTAGAACAATGGACATGGGAACTTACAGTGCAGAGACACAGAAAGTGGGCCATGCTGAATAAAACTGAGCAATCAGATTTAGAATGAAAGGAATCACATTTGTACAAAATCTGTTCCAACAAGGGAGAGCACACCTAAAACAATTTCATTGTCAGGATTGATTGTTTTCATGCCAAGTCTGAATGGTTTTGTTCAGCACCGTTTCAGCATGACCTGCTTTCTTTGTCAGCACTGTAAAACACCTGATTTCTTTAATTTTAGCACTGTCAGACAACAAAATGTTTGAATGGCAAGTCAGTTACCCAATACACTTGGAAACTTGTAACAGGAAGTTTATAGTAGAACAGAGCATAGGTTACAAAGTCGCAGAGACTTAAGTTACAAAGTCGCAGAGACTTAATTGTTTCCTGCAGCATACCTTTAAAGTTTCTCACTTGCCTAAACAAATTTTTTTTGCTAACTGCTTTATTATTTATCATCACATGTTTTCCAGGTAATCTGGTTTACTCAGCCCCTACTAGTGCTGGAAAGACTATGGTGGCCGAGCTCTTGATGCTCAAGCGAGTGCTGGAAACCAAGAGAAAGGCGCTACTTATCTTGCCATTCATTAGCGTGGCCAGGGAAAAAATGTTCTACTTACAGGTAACATATAGTCAAACTGGCAAACTTACCGCTAAAATCGTTGCATCATCGTTGCATCGCGACCCGCGTTTCCAAAACATCGATTTGTTTTTGGCTTTGCTGTTCCGCCAGTCAAATCTTATGAGCCATCAGATTCTTGCCCTGTTTCGCCAAGTGCAGTTGCCTGGCTTTCCGTCAGCACTAGGCGAAACAGGGCAAGAGTTTCATTGACTCTGATAGAAGATTGGCGGAACAGCAAAGTCAAATATCAAAAACACAATTACATGTTTTTGAAGAAACGTGGGTCCCGATGTAACGGTTTTAGCTGTAAACTATTTGCATTTGAGCGGTGGACACTAGACGAGTGTGTTTGATCTAGCGAAAGTATGTTTTGTATTTCTGTTTGTATTCGGGAAACTTCTGCTCGCAGACTAGCATAAGTTCCAACATCTTTTAGTGGTTGGAAAGGTATGAGGCTTCGATCTACGGTAGCGCTTTGAAATGCAATCCAACCGCCTGGTTAGCAACTTTCTGACCTCGGCCATCTGGACAGTCCCTAAAAGCGGAGATACATGCCGCATTGTTGAACTAAAGTATACCGCGAATTGTACATTTGTTACTTTTTAAATTAAAAGCTTGTTTTGTTGGGAAGAATACACGGGCCAGTAGGGTGAATACAAGACTTTGCATTAATCAATCAATTAGAGTTTTGTGCCACATTGCTCCCCAGCAGGTTTCAGTGTTTAGTCTGCTCCCTTCAAATGGGGTTTCCACAAAACACTGACCCCCGGTCCATGGACCTCTCGTGGACCCCGGTCCATGGACCCCTCGTGGACCCTGGTCCATGGACCCCCTGGTCCTTGGACCCCCTATAAAACATAGTATTTTTTCGAAAAAATAAAAGCCGAGAGGAATATAAAAGCGTACACACAAAATTTGTGTTGTATGAAATGGAAAATCTGCGAACATGAGCACAAAAATGAGCCCTATAACAGCGCATCAAAATAAATTATGCACAAAAAACCTTCCAGGCTGTCCTTTATTACAGCCATTCTCAGTTACACGCGGTCACCGGGAAAAAAGCTTTGCAAGCGAAAACTCGTTCTTCTGTCTGCAAAAGCACGTGCGTTGCCATACAAACTTTGACAAGAAACGAGTTTTTGCTTGCAAGCTTTTTTCCCAGCGACCGCGTGTAACTGAGAATGACTGTAATGAAATCCGCAATGATGGAGGATTACACAAGTCACACAGGTAAGCTAAGACCTACGGCAAATGCCGTGCCAGAGTCGCGTCGTTCCAATACAAAACAATAGAAATTTCTTGATTATAAAGTATAATGAAGCGGCATCCTTTGAAAAAGGAAAGGTTCGACAGAAGAAGAGCGGCTGAAGTTCGGCGTTTGCCGTAGGCTTAAGACCCCGGTCCACATTACACCGTTTTCAAACACGTTTTCTAAAGCGTTTTCGTACGGATACGCGTTGTAGAGTGGAGGGGCGACAACGATAAGTGTGGACGCAAATATTTTTGAAAACGGAGCACGAAGTGTCCATTTCCGTTTGAAAATGGTGTATAGTAGTGTGGACGGCGTCTAAATTCGCCCCTAAAGACCTTGAGGATGACTCACCTTACGCCTCCTTACCTAATGACTTATTACCTGTCATCCAAGGAGGCATAAGGTGAGTCATCTTAAAGGTCTATTAAATTAAGAAATTAATAAATCTTAGATACTAATACATAAACTTGACCTATAGAAGTCTTTAGGGGCGAATTTAGCTTACCTGTGTGACTTATGCGGATTTCAATTTCTTTGAGGTGCTGCTATGCTAGAAATCCTCGGCTCATTTTTTAGTGTTTTCATGTTTGCCGATTATACAATTTTGCGTGTCGCTTCTATATTCCTCTCTGCTTTTTTTTTCCCGAAAAAACGCTTATGTTTTATATGGGTCCATGGACCAGGGGGTCCATGTACCAGGGTCCACGAGGGGTCCATGGACCGGGGTCCGCGAGAGGTCCATGGACCGGGGGTCAGTGTTTTGTGGAAACCCCTTCAAATGCACTTGTAGGCTCGATTTCCAGCCGTTGTTTCTTTTGTTCTGCGATCCCGCGTGCACTTGCACCTTTTTGAAACTTGTAAAAAGTGTTTGTCAAGCATAGTAGGCCTCTGTAGAGATCCAGGGAAATTCGTGGACCCCATAGTGATAGAAGGAGAGGCTAAAACTGGAGAATGTTGCACAAAATACAAATAACATATAGTGAAATTATGATAGGTGCAAGCATTCGAGCCTTGGTTAACAGTAAAAATTGGTTATAAAAATCTATTTTTTTTCTTTCAGCGTTTGTTCCAAGAAGCCGGCGTACGAGTTGATGGATTCATGGGTAGTCACAGCCCTCCCGGTGGACTTTCAGCCATGGATATCGCTATTTGTACTATTGAAAAAGGCAACAGCCTGCTAAACAGGCTGATGGACGAAGGGAAGGTGGCAACACTTGGAATGGTCGTCATAGACGAGATGCACATGGTTGGAGACCCAAATAGGGGATACCTCTTGGAGCTGTTTTTGACCAAGATTCGCTATCTTTCGGGTCAGGGGGATAGCCAGCAAGGTAAGGCCAATAAGAAAGCGATTGTTGATGCGTTGTCTCATGGCAAGAAAACCTGGGAGAACAGTTCGCGCGCGCCGAAAAATGGCGGCGGTGATTGCTAACCCAGTTTTTGTACCTTCCTACAGGGCTTGAAATTGCGCCCGATACAGGCGTAAATACGGCTTTAAAAAAATCCTTTTACGCCTACCTTTTTAGACTTAGGCGTAAAATAACGACTGGTTTTTTTACAGTTTTTACAGTGTTTCTCCTAAATGGATTTACGCCTACATTTTTGATGAATTACGCCTATAATGTTTCACAAGTCGTAAAATTACGACTATGATTATTTCTTAATTCCAAGCCGTGACCTGGCTTATCGGGCTAGAAACGACGAATTTCTTTTGGCACATAAAGCCGGCTTTTCACCAGTGAAGTAAGTGGAGATGGAGAAGGAGACGGAGACGTAGGGAAGCTTGCGTTCGTGTGAAAATCAAAGAACGGAGAAGAAGACATAAGCGCGAAGGAAGGAGAACGGAAGGTTTCATTTTTCTTACGTCTCCGCTTACGCTTACTCGCTTCTGTCACGACGATTTTCACACAAACGTAAGCTCTTACGTCTCCTTCTCCGTCTCCGCTTATTTCACCAGTGAAAAGCCGACTTAAATATAGAAGTTTTCCGTGCACAAATTCTTTATTTTTTCGCCAGTCATCTTCTCCGAGCATAGCTTCGCCTAGAGTAGTTGACTGGGTTCCGTCTGGTTTTGTCGCAACGAAAGCCATTCAACTGCAGTAGGCGAAACAGGGCAAAGGGCAATAGGGTTTTCACTCATCTTGAAATATAGGAAATGATATGGAATGTTGTAAAAATGCGCTGCTTGTTGTTAACTTTTTGGTCAGGTAAAAGCCAGAACTTTTTTACTGTACCTCACGAGTGCGTAAATCAAAAGTGTTATAAATACAGTATGCAATATTTTGCCATGTGAAACAACCGTTCCGGGGACAAAGCTGGACACACAGGGCTCGAATTTGCTCCAAGACCTTTACACCTTACTGTAAATTAACGACTCTGTTTTCAGATTTCGTAATGTCCTTCTAATGTATTTACGCTTATATTTTTGATAAGTTACGCCTATATGTTGGAACCAGGCTCAAAAATACGAGTATGATTATTTCTTCAATTCAAGCTCTGCAAGAGAAATGTTTCTGAGCTATATACCTCGGAGAAATATTTTGCCATTCTCACTTTTTCGTCAAATTCAAACGATCCATTGTTTGATTTTCCTCTTTGTTAGTGTACTTTCATATGGTACTTTTATGTCTTAGTAAAGTGTTACTTACAATAAAAACTAAATTAAAATTCCTCTTTTCACAGCACCCGAGTCTGCGATCCAGATTGTCGGCATGAGTGCGACCTTACCCAATCTTGACATGCTCTCCGCTTGGCTTGGCGCGGATCTCTACCGCACTGACTATCGCCCAGTCCCCCTAACCGAGATGGTCAAAATTGGTCCCACAATCTACGACAAAGAAATGAAGAAGCTTCGAGACGTTGACTTAGCAACGGTGGTTGCTAGGGACGAAGATCACGTGATCCCGCTTTGTAAGGAAACCCTCTCTTTGGGAACTCTGTTCTGATATTTTGTCCGACAAAGAACTGGTGTGAGAAGCAGGCAGAGGCAATCGCTAGACATTTCGCCAAGATTGGAGCTGCACAGATTGCTTTGAAAAATGGTAAGACTTTTAAAATGTGTAGGTGGCAGTAGGTACTCGTTTTTTAAGCAATAGAACACAGATTTCTTTTGTCTACAGGTGCAGGCTGAAACCCTGGCTGAAACCCTGGCTAAACTAGGCCACATGTAGCGTGCAATATTATAGCGGGACACATGTTTTCTTTATGTTTCCCTGTTTAGCCACGCGAGAAACTTTGCTGTATTTAGGGGTCCCATACGAAGTCATGAGCCGTCTAGGGGAGAAAGTTTGAAATTTCTGTAGCAGAAAGGCGTTTTCCTGCATTTTGAGGGCAATATAATTGGTACATTCATTTATTCTGTTGCTTTAATATTGAAGCAATGATGAGGTTTCCGGCGGTCAGCAGTGAAGTAGACGGCGGAGCCGCCTTCTATCGAAACCCCTGCGGACGCTGGACTTTTTGGATTTTTGGAGACGAGGTTGGATCATATTCATAACCCCGGGAACAAGACTGACAAGTCACAACTTTTGAATGTTTTATGTTACGAGCTTATTTCATTTCTCAGGCACATCTACGAACTCCAGTTTCATAAAAGCCTCGGAGCTGATCACCTTTGACTACCAGTCACTGAGGGAAGTGTTTGAACAGCTCAAGCGGACCCATGTGGGACTGGACTCTGTGCTCATGCGCACTATACCCCATGCGGTCGCCTTCCATCATGCCGGGCTGACCTTTGATGAGAGGGACATTATTGAGGGGGCGTTCAGGCAGGGTTCTATTCGAGTGCTTGTGGCTACCTCGACTCTCTGTTCAGGTGTGTTAAACTTGTCCCCAGTCGCTAAAATAATTCATAAAAAAAACCAAGAAGGGTGGAAAAGAGTGCGATGCGCGAAGGCTTATGGGAGGGAAAATGAGTGCGCGCAAGGAATTGTGGGAAGAGCGTCCCACAATTCCTTGCGCGCCGTCATTTCACCTTCCTTCAATTCCCTGCGCGCCGTCATTTCTCCTTCCCACAGTTCCTTGCGCGCCCTCATTTCCCCTTCCCACAATCCCTTGCAGGCCGTCATTTCTCCTTCCCACAATTCCTTGCGCGCCCTCATTTCTCCTTCCCACAATTCCTTGCGCGCCCTCATTTCTCCTTCCCACAATTCCCTGCGCGCCGTCATTTCTCCTTCCCACAATTCCTTGCGCGCCATCATTTCTCCTTCCCACAATTCCTTGCGTCCCAGAAGCCTTCGCGCCTTCTTGTTCCTTTTTTCTGAATCATTTTAGCGACTGGGTATGAATCTGACACCATGGCTGATATTTTGGTACTTTGTTTGTCTGTGTTTGTTTGGGTTGCGTACATATCAGCCATACATTCATAGTTTCCGTTTATACCCGCGAATCCTTGTTCATCGTCTTCGTCGCCAACCCGATGATTAGCACCATCATAATCACTATCATCGATGGAGTGAATCTCACATGACTGTCTTGAGTATTTCGCAATTACTTTGTAATCACTCCTATAGGTTTTATTCACAATTTGTGTAATCACTTTGCGATTGGTTTTCACTACAGTCAATATGTGAAATTCGCTCTATCATCACCACATTTATCAACTGCAACACAATGGGCAATCAGCTATAATAAATTTCATTGCGTTACATTTCACGAACCAAGGGGCCTTGTATGCGGCAATATCGTGGACCCACTTGTCTATAAATAACATGTTTTTATTATCGACGCTACCATTGAACTTAATGTACGTAAACAGTGATGTTATTGACATTCCCTTCCCTGTGCTCTCCAGGTGTTAATCTCCCTGCCCGTCGTGTCATTATCCGCACGCCCACCTTTCACGGCAAGATGGTGGACCCCCTTGTCTATAAACAAATGGCCGGGCGTGCCGGTCGGAAAGGTGTGGACGCGTTAGGCGAGAGCATCTTGATCTGTAAGACAACCGAGCGCACCAAGGCTACAACTCTTATGAAGGCGGCTCTGAAGCCCGTCAACAGTTGCTTGCTAGGTAAGGCCTTTTCCCTTTTTTTCCTGCTTTCAAACTTCTTCTTCAGGCAATCCAGTGCCAGTTCACGATGACTGGACGAGTCCACAGGGAAGTTAAATTTATATGGTCTATATTTTACAACATTTTTTTACACCATAACTGGACAACTAAAAACTTGGCTAGGGTAAGTAACATTTCTGTGCTACTTGTCCTTGGACTAGTGGCCAAAAAAGTTAAGTTCGAACACTGCAATCACTGGAGGATTGGATCAAGTGTAGTCACACTTTAGCATCGGCGGAACATAACGTAAACATTGAGGTTAGATAGCGAAAATGTTTGACAAAGGGCGGGCAGTAAATGTATGATAATTTCAGACATTTTGGGGTGGGTTGCGCCCCCACTGCCCTCCTCTCTGGTTGGGTGAGATGCCAAAAGACTACTCGTAGTAGTCGAAAACATATGCACATATATGCACTCAAGTTTTAACTCCGACACTTGAGTTCCAATGAGCCTATTGGAGTTATTATTCCGTAATAGGGTACCCACCCCGGAATTCCAGGGGTGGTACATGGAGTATGATGACCCCAGTTCTAAAGCTGCTATTGTTGAATATTCATGATCCCTCTGGATGATGACTCCGACGACCGGATGAGACCGACGACCGGTTAGCGCAGTGGTAGAGCGCCGGGCTTATGTGCGGGAGGTTGGGAGTTCAAACCCCGGCCGGGCCAACACTCAGGGTCTTTTTCTAATAATTGAGGAGAAGGTGCTGCCTTCTCTAACATCTGCAAATTCGCCTTTGTCACACGGCAGCCATCTTGGATTTTCTAATACAGCGAAGCTGGCATGAAAGCGAGGCCAAGCGTGTAATAGACTAGACGAAAAATTGAAAAAGTCCAATATTTAAAGAGCATACGGCAAATCTTAGTAAAAGTTGGCGACCAGTGCCTTCTTATGTGATTTTTAACGCTGAATCCGAATTTTTCGGTCGCCAACGCTGATTTTGCGTTTTAAGTGGGAAAATGACGTCATCATGATTGACACCTTAAAGTGGCACGTACGCCAAATTTATTCCCCGTGATCTATATAACGAAAATGCCGATATCTCTTTATATAATTGCTCAAATGAGCTCGAAATAAAGAATGACGTACAATCATGTTTATATTATTTATTTGCTTGAGATTTAGTTTTTCAAATATACTCTAGTAGTTTGTGTACTAGTTTGCGTACTAGTCCGGCGGACCGTCAATGTGGTAGTTTTTGAAAATCTGCAGTACTGCGCCGCTGAGATCGCTCTCTCTGTAATTATAAAATTACACAAACACGCTAGCGCCTCTATGCAGGCTAGATTTAAGGATATACTGAGGGCACACTGTACGTACGGTCCTGAGTTCGAACCCCGGATCGACCAACCGTATCGACTTTTCTCTGTTCGGAGTAGCTTGCTTATAGCTTTGAATTCCTTTCACCTGGAGCTCTGATAGAGAAAGGGGGGTAAGTAGTGCACCGTCTCCCCGATTAGTAGTGCACTCGTGCACGGCTAGAAGATTTGAGACGTTAATAAAGTTGCTTACTTTTTTTTTTTTCTTAATTTGAGGGCGATAGGTTTTTTGGCGGTATCCATAAAAGGGGGCGATTACATTGACACAACTCGAGTTTGAGGACGCCTTACTCAATTTCATAGTAGAGATACAACATGCGTTTTTGATAACCACGTCACTTCCAAAATGTTTTATAAATGATCAGTGTTAAGAATACACGAATAAATAATGCAAAGCATGGATGCAAAAACAAAATGCGCCAAAAAGTTCGCACATGTGTTTCTTGTTTAATTTTCTTATTGTTTGACAATTATAATCTGTTTACTTTTGTCTTGTACGCCGTGGGAAAGTTTCATTTTCGTCTCGTTCGCGGGGATGCAAAGATAGATCCTGTCTTTAGTTTGAAGAGACCGAAAGAAATAGACCCAGCGAATTGTATTTTTTGCCAGCACCTGCTGAAAGATGAAGTCAGAGAGGCAACTGATCATAGTAGAAGTGTAGTCCGCGAAGCTATAAACTCCAGAATCAAGTTTAGGGACACTGCGAATAGAGAGACAATTAGTAGACTGGAAAATGTTTTGAGCGACCCTAATATTTCAATTGTTTGGCATCCAAAGTGCTACTCTTTATTTACTAGCAAAGACAAGATTCTCCGCTTGCAGCAGAAGTACAAAAGAAATGAGGAGATTGCTGAACGAACCTCTAGTCCGCGGAAAACACGAAGCCAATTCGAGCAGGCAGATTGGAACAAGTGTGTTTTCTGTCAAGTCACAACAAAAGATCGATTGTCGTCAGTTATGACCTTCAAGATGAGCGAGCAAATTATCGAGATTGCCAAGTTGCACTATAAACTACGGCCTTAGATTAGCGGGCGTGCCTGATTTAATAGCCAGTGAAGCCAAGTATCACCTCTCATGTTTAAGTGCTTATAAGAGATCAGGGGAAAAGGCAAGAAATGAAATGAAAGATTCGGACGTAGCAATGGTTTGGCTGCACGGTGAACTAGAGTATGCTGCTGAAAAAGGTCACGTGATCAAGCTTAACGATGCATGGGATAGGTACATATCGCTAGCAGAAAAAGCAGGAGTCACGGTTCCCTCATCTTATTTAAGTAGAAGATCGACATTCAAAGACAAACTAATGCATGTTGCAGGGGACATTGTCGAGTGTGTGCATTCACTTGAGAGGGGCCCTACTGAGCGCCACACCCTGCTCATCCCAAAGAATAGCGCTAACTTGGCTTTGTCGCAGCTGGTAAGTCAGGCCTCCGTGGAAGAAGATGAATCTCTTGCTCTACCAGTTTATCACCAGCCCAACGAAGATGTATTTCTTTCTCTTGTACACGTTGCCATCAAAATACGTGCTGATCTACGAGAAATGCCTGGCTACCAAGGTCTCAATATTAGCGCTGAAGATGCTGATGGTTGTGTCCCGGAAAGTCTTAAACTGTTTTTGCATCTTTTATTTGGTGGAGAACGACTTCTGGACGGGGAAACGGTTGAAGAGAAGGAGACTGAAGTACACAGCAAGGCTCTGTCAGTTGCACAGGACATTGTTTTCGGAGTGAGCAATGGGAAAAAATGGACTCCTAAGCACATTGGTTTGGGAAGCACCCTTCATCAAGTGACAAGGTCTAAAGATCTCGTCAGACTTTTTCACAAGGCTGGCCATGTTCTGAGTTACGATCAAATCCTCCAGGTAGACACGGGCTTAGCTGAGAGCGTTCTGAAGACATTAAACGAAGAAAGTTGCACTGTCATTCCGCCGAATTTAAAGCGAGGTAGATTTGTTCACTTTTCGGCAGACAATATCGACATTTTAGACGAGACAATGGACGGTAAAAATACCTTCCACGCCACCCAAATAGCTGCATGGCAACGAGGCAAGGACAAGACGTCATTACTAGACGGTGTGAACCCATCAAAGAAGCGTATTCTCGAAGTCCCGGAATCGCTTGATAGAATTGAAGCGATAAGCGTGAAGGCAAGCAGCCCCGTATTTATCAAGGCAGTTAAGACGACTTGGTATGACCAAGCTGATGGTAACAAGAGCGCTGCCAAAGCAACTGATTTGGCATTTAACATGCTACGATGCAAGGGCGCTATTAGGAGCGGTTGGACGAGCTTTAACCAGTCGGTATTACCAGGGAAGTATTCTGATGTAACTAAAGTTGGCTACATGCCACTGATACAAGCACCCGCTCATGAACTAGACACCTTGAACACTGTCATTAAAAAATGCATGCATGTTTCCGCCTCGCTTGGACAGCGCTACACTGTAATAACCGTAGATCAAGCGCTATATTGCAAGTTAGTGGAACTTAAATGGGCTGTCCCAGAGTATCAAGAGAAGCTCGTCATTCAGCTTGGCGGTCTTCACATATCAATGTGCTTCCTTGCAACAATTGGGAATCATATGAAGGGATCGGGACTTGTTGAATCATGGGTAGAGAGTGGACTGCTTGGACCAAATGCAGCTGAACATGCAATGAACGGAAAAGCTTACAAACGAGCAATGCGCGCCCATAAGATCACATTGCAAGCACTATGGCGCATGCTGATGCCATTTTTACTAAGGTCGTGCCGGAAGAACAAACCTGAGCTGGCACGGAAGATTTCAGAACTTGTTACTTCAACTGAGAGTGTGCATGAGCTGATTGTCTCCTTGAAGTCAGCAGAGTTCCAAGAAGTGCTTGCTGAATTTGTTGCCAAGAAATCGGAGGAAAATCTGAACTTTGCGTTCTGGTGGGGTTACATGGAGATGGTGTCCACCTTACTGGATTTCACGCGCGCACAACGAGAAGGCGACTGGGAGTTGTATCTGGATAGCTTCCGCGGCATGCTTCCATATTTTTTCAGGTATTATTTTAAGGTATCTTAGAGGTCCTGTTGAAGTCTGAGTTTTTTTATTTCAGGTTTTATAATAAAGGGCTTTTCACTTTTTTAGGTATGACCATCTGAATTACGCTAAGTGGGGTTGTGTATTTGTTGCGGAGATGGAGCAGCTACCCCGCGAAGTTCTCCTGGAATTCGAGCAAGGCAACTTTGTAGTCAAGTGGACCGAGGGCTCTTTCAACGAGGTCAGCCCCGACCACAGTCTGGAGTGGCTCAATGGTATTGGTAAAAGAGGAGGCGGAATTGTGGGGATCACAAAAACCTCCTCGGCCTTGAGCAGGTAAAAAAAATGCTTTTGATGTTTATTGTGTTTCTAGCTTGTATCACAATTTTATCGTGATTTTTCACCATCTCTCAATTTCTCTAGGTGGGCCCTTTCATACAATTTACGATCGGAGATTGCAGAAAAGACGCATAAGATGTATGGTCAAGTGCAAGAGGATTCCTACACACACACCGAGTCTGCGCCTGGGAGAAATGTTCGCGACAATAAGGATGAGGAATCATTGGTTTCCGTCTTGGAACAGTATAAAGTATTTTCACCGACCTCACATACAGATTGTCTTTGCAACATTGCTACCAAAGATCTTGCCACTGACGAGATTGAGGAGTCACTGTTAGGCGCGAAAGATCTGGGACAAAGGCAGGTTCAAGAATTTGTGAAGCAAAGACTGATCGAACCGTTTCAACAGGTACAGCAACCAAGTGATCAACAAACTACAAGTAAGATGCAGTTTTCGGCAACGATGCACAAGAACAATGCTCCTACGTTTGATAAGCTGTATCAAGTAACAAAAGGGAGCAAAGACAAGGAAAAGAACACAATTTTACGGGCAGATAGAAGCGTTCTGCAGCGTCTGATCGTTGCTTATAAGGCTGGAAGAGAAGTAGATCTCCTTGATATCCTTTCACATGAGCTAATGCCTGTTCCAGTGTCATTGGCGGAGACGAATGGTAAACTAAAAACTGGTCAGAAAGCGCTGCTGGCCGATGTCATTACTAAAGGGATAGAATGCCCGAGTGCAATTGAGTTGCGCGGAAGTTCGTGCTTGCTAATAGATGGAATGGCATTAGTGGTGGCAATTGGTAAACCTGCCGATGCCAAGACCTTTGGTGACTATGGGGAAAGTTTCCAAGCCGCAGTCCTGAGAACAGGCTTGCGTTTTCACCACATACATGTCGTATTTGACAGGTACCAAGAAAATTCCATCAAATCAGGCACGCGCGAAAGGCGCACCAGAACTGCTCGCCCCATCCGCCGCGTCATTGAGAGCAAGGATGTCCCAATCCCGACAAGCTGGGCAAACTTCTTAGCGTTACCCGAGAATAAGGCAGACTTGACAAGATTCCTATCCGAGCATTTAATTGCAAATGCACCGGAAGAAAAGGTCATCGTTACCGCTGGAGGATTTAACGCTAGTACAGAAGCGCGATCATCTAGTCAAGTGGTCGATACTTCGGTTTTTCAAGCAGAACACGAAGAGGCTGACACAAGATTAGTGTTGCACTGCATCCACGCAAGCAGCCATGAGACTGTAGTTGTGTCTGCCAGGGATACCGATGTACTGTTACTCCTAGTGGCACATTCGTCCATGATTCCATCTCCTAATGTTTGGATGATGGCGGGGACAGCGACCAGACGCAAGTTCTTCAATATCAGGGCGATAAGTGACAAACTACCAACAGGCTCGCTATCCGCCCTTCTTCCTTTCCATGCGCTGACTGGTAGTGATACAACTTCATACATCTGCAACCATACCAAAGGGTCTGCGTGGAAGATCTTCAAAGAGAAACATCAACTCCTAGCATCAATAGGCGAAGGAGAGCTGACAGCGGACAAAATCAAAGATGTCGAGAAGTTTATTTGTGCAATGTACAAATGTGGAAACATAGAATCTGTAAATGCGGCTCGTGTTCTTCTATTCTCGAAGGCAACCAAACCTGAGGCATTACCTCCGACACAGGATGCGCTGGAGTTACACATCAAGCGTGCGCACTATCAAGCGCTAGTCTGGAAGCAAGCCTCCTGCCAGCAACCTAACCTGCCAAACCCTGACGGAACGGGATGGATCAGAGAAGATGGCGATGCCGGTAAACTTGTCCCGCTTCTTATGACAAAGGACCCCATTCCGAAAGCGTGCAAGGAACTCATATCCTGCTCTTGCAAAAGCGGGTGTACAACACTGCGCTGTGGCTGCAAGAAAGCAAAATTACCATGTACCGGCGTTTGCGGCTGCGCTGGAAACGATAACATTTCCTGCAAGAACACACCTGAGGAGTGAAACAGAGACAAAATGTACGGATCTTGAATCTAGAAATTGTTTACACACTTGTGTGTGTGTCTTAATTTTTAAAGTAAATCGGCAAAAGAATGAGGTTTTGCATTTTTTCTTTCTTTCTAAAGTCGTTGAAAATGAACCCCTCTAAATACTGTATCGAGAACCCTTAACTCGCATAGTTTTGAATCAGTTATTCCCCATCCTGATCAAATGTGACAGTTATCGACGATTCAAACTTAAAATAATACCTGATTTAATAAAAAAAAAGCCCTTGGACGTTTTTGCGCGAAAGTTTCAGAATCGCCATGACGTCATATGAGAATGGTAACCATGACGTCATTTCCCACTTAAAAACGCAAAATCAGCGTTGGCGACCGAAAAATTCGGCTTCAGCGTCAAAAATTACATAAGACTGCACTGGTCGCCAACTTTTACTAAGATTTGCCGTATGAAGTGCGATTTTTCAAAAGTTCGTCTAGTCTATAAGCTCACCCACGAATAGTCATTTCTGTAAGAAAAATTCCAAGATGGCTGCCGCGTGACAAAGGCGAATGGTTAGACCTTCGCGTCTTCTCGGATAAGGACGTTAAACCGTAGGTCCCGTCTCTCACACGCACTACACTAACCGGAACCAGAGGGACGTTAAAGAACCACGAGGACGTCGGAAGTTGCCCATCCTCAGTGCAGAGCTTACAACTTACTAACCCACTACACTGACTAGGGAACCTCGTAATTGGAGCTTCGCTCTGTGAGGATTTCCCGGCCCTCGGACGAAGCTGAATAAATAAATAAATAAATAAAACTCATTGGCATTTGAATAATAATATTCAGTTGTCACTTGGCGTCTAATAATAATAATAATAATAAGTATTTGGAGCATTATATTACCTCAATGCTCTTACAAATGTATATTAGATATATATATATATATAAAAAAGTATCATTAAAATATATAAAATTACATTAAAATTGTATTCTGGATAAGATGATAAAAAATAAAAGAAAAGCAAAATTGAAAACACAAATTAAACAAAATGTTTACTAAACAGGTGTGTTTTAAGTTTAGTTTTAAGTTTAGTCTACATTCGAATTGAGCAGTTCGGTGGCGGATCCACGGCTAAGGATATGTGCACTGTTCTACTGGATGTGCATAATGACTTGGTAGAATTTAGCAGTCGGATGGCGGACCCAGCGGAGTACCCCCCCCCCCCCCCCCCCCCCCCTCTTACTGACTCCCCTTTCGAGCTTGCAGTGGTTTTAACCATATCTAATGCTAATGAGGAAGTAGGAGGGATATTGAAATATATATAGTTTTTTCTTTTGGGAAACCACAAATGGCATACTGTAATGTGAATAAGCCAATCACAGCGCACGAAACCTCCCATCGACCAATCAAATAACATCATACTCGACACGCTCGTGTCACAAACGGCCTGTCAGTTATTTGGCATACTATAAATGTTTCGACTTCCTGTTATTCTACCTTGAGTTTCTCGTCATTCAACAGCGAAATTTCTCACAGAAGCTTTGTTTGCTTTTCACCGACAGATAAAGAACGAACTGGTGGTCTAAAGCGTGCGCTTCTAGAGGTAATAGCCAGTGGCGTGGTAACCAGGCCCCAGGACGTCGATAGATACGCCGCGTGTACCTTCTTTGCATCATCATCACGTGATCAACACGTGACCAGCGAGTCGGCCATCCCTGCCACCATTCGATTTCTGGTAGAGAATGAGTTTATAAGGCTGCAGTCCGTGGAGGATGATGAGAACCAAGGCGCTGAGGTAATATCTTGCCCATACGTTTTCTCCGTGTAAAAAGTAGTAAGCGCAGTGAATAGCAATCCGGGCTAGTATGCAGAAAGTTGGGTTCACACTTAGCGACACGGAATTATGACAAACGCGCGTGCCTTCTCTGTCTGGACGTAGAAAAATGACAAATGCATAGTACTTCTAATACGCCGTGGTAACAATGTTTTGTTGCCGCAATTTTGTGTCGTTTAATTTATGTACATTTTTGCCGTTGAACGAAAAAATTTCCCATTTTGCATGTTTCAACTCCCTTGAGAACTGATTTTCGATTAAGTGGGCTATAGCTCGCACCCGTTTGTGAAAGGAAAACATGAAAATCTTGTTGCAGTGAATTTCCGGTAAAAATCTGGTCTCCCGCATTTCCCGACCGACGAATTTCCCAACTAGAGATTTTAACTTGGATAGAAAATCACTCTCGAAATAATTGCTATTAACTCTGGATCAAGTATTTACGGACATTTCGCAGTTGCTTGGATTGCAAGCACAAAGGGAGGGGTATGCGAGGGAGCAGGAGCTTCTAAATATCAAGATGCTTTTCAGTTCCAAATAATCATTTTTACTGTGGGTCTATACGCGCAAGATGTTAACACTGTATTTATATAAAACTTGCATTGTTTGTATGCACGATCTGTATTGCAGGGCGAGTCCTCTGTCGAGAAATATGTCCCTAGCCAGTTAGGTGCGGCCACAGTTGCCTCTGCCCTGTCACCTGATGAAGCGCTAGTCGTGTTTGCTGAACTACAGAAGGCAAGGAAATGTTTTGTACTCGAGAGCGAGCTACACATTATATATCAGGTACACATTAATTAAGTATTAGTTTTGAGATGTATACCATGGAATATCCCACGCGGTAACTTCCCCCTGTACAAAGTTTTATACATTATACGTTATATACCTGTTTTATACAGTCAATCTTCAATAAAGGTTACCGCCCCGTGAGCGCTCGGGACTATGCGCCAAGACCGAAAGGCAGTATAGGTAGAAAGAGAACATCCTATTTTATGATATTTCGCTGCTCTGACTCATGCATTCTACAGAACCGAGCTCTAACTAGTACTGCCAATTAGTTAACTAGTAACTCGCAAATTGGGATGTTCCAAAAAAAATGGCCGTACCTCCCCTATCAAGGAACACATTTTCAAAAATTGCTCGACCATTGTGGAAATTCGAGGCTCCTGTACACCCCCTGTATAAATTTGATGCCACCCTGTGGAAATTCCTCATTCTCTTGTGGGCCTGTGGAAATTCACAATTGCAAATGAATACCCTGTGGAAATTCTGGGGTAAAATGAATGGTTATGTGGAAATTTCAGGGTCAAAATCAACAACCCAGGGCTGTGGAATTTCCATGATCAAATACAACGGCCCCTGTGGAAATTCCAAGTTCCTCGATAGAGGGGGGTAACGGATATATAGTCGGGTACCTTAACGCAAAATTTGGGCTGGATCGTGACAGAGCGGACAAAAGCGCCAAACTTTGTATAGAGTTTCTTTGGGATGTAAGCAACAAATCTAGGATGGGTGCCCAAGAAAAAAAGTTTACGTTGTGGAATAAAATGAGAAATACATTTAGGCACTTGAATGCTGTGCTTGGTAACCGCGCTTTTTCTATTATTTTCGCATTTGTTCGTTTAAACTGGGTAAATCAAAACAAATCGAGACAATATCAAGGCAGACAGTTGTCATTTAGTTTGTTGATATATTTCTTCGAGCACGTGACGAGATAAAGTTGCCTGGTTACTAAGCTCGTCCCCCCAAATTCCAAAGTCCATTGGCCAGACGGCTAAAAATGGCGTATTTGAACAATTCGATGTGGCAAAGGTTATCATATATCAAATTATAGCTTATCACCAGTAGATTCCAGAAATATGTGATAGTAATGTCGCCGTGATAGTTTTTAGTCGGTCACGTGACCTTACCGATTGCGCAATATGGCCATATTGAGAGAACATACATGCAGCTTTCCTTTTTTCGTTATTACTTGGAAATGAGTTGGCGATGCAAGTTTTAATCCTTTTAAAATCTATCCATGTGACTCACTAAACTAAAAAAAAGAAATCTCTTTCAGTTCGATTGCCTTCGTGCTGCAGTGCACCATTACTGTGGTTCCTATGTACACGCAGTCATTTGCGGCATTTGCATTTGCAAAGCTCAGTGCAAGTCAAACTAGCCTTCGCACATTTACATCTTGTGCACTGAGCTTTGCAAGAGCACTTGACAAGTTCGCGGCAAGATTTTGACACTTCTGGCAGTGTGAGCCATTTGGGAACCCAATATCCGTCTTCTTTCTTCCAGCCAAAACTGTCAGGGGGCGGGTTGTTTTGCTGGTTCACGTCACTCGTACTCCAAATTCCAGCTTGATAAACGGACCTTTTCACGTGTTGGAGAAGTGCATCCTGGCATTTACAGAAAAGAGATACGTATCAAATTGCGTCTGGCTTATGAAACAAAAACTTAAAAGGGATTGATACTAGAGAAAGCGTGGCCTAGATTTAGAAAAAGCCAAGTTGCTTACAAATTGTTGGGTACCTGTGTAGGAGGGAGCTTGTCCATTGCTCTGGCATGCTTGCAAAACAGCTCCTTTCTAGCCGCATTGATGGAGTCGTGAGCGCACGTCTTATCGTACATGATAACTGTCATCCTTTCAATCTTGCGGAAACGTTCCGAGTGGACATTCAGATGCTGGAATGGATTCTCGGCAATCGATAAAAGTGCTGGAGTGACCTCTTGGTAATGGTGCCAGGCCTGCCAAGCTGAGTGCTTTCCCTTACCGACAAACGCTGAGGTAGTATCGCAACCTGTCAGGGCATGGAACACAGGAAGACATCGGGCTTTAGGATCTCCAAGGGAAGCGGATACTCTGTTGACGCTGATCAGGGTGAAGTGTCTTCCCATTCCAAAGGCAATCCAAATGTCTGCATCCGGCTTCGCAGCAATCAGTCGACAGAACTTTCCCACCAGGACAACTACAACGTCTGTATCTACCGTTCTCACAAGAACACTGCTGCAGCCAGATTGCAAGGCATGCAAAACGTGAATAACAATTCTGGTATCTGCTTCTTCGTGGTTGCAAGGAACCATGGCAGTTGCTGCTGATCCGCTGGATGTTACAGACTGTCCTGAAATGGCAAAAAGGAAACACATTGAAAAAGGAAATTCCTTACAACAGGCTTATCGAGAATAACAATACACTTGTTTTTATACCCGCAGTAATGTATAGAGACTTCCCATCAGCAACGATAAGCTTTGCAACCTTCGAGCTCAGAAAGGCAAACAATTCTGTTTTATTGGTTGGGTTTCTCAGGAACTTGGGCCAGTCGGATGGGAGCTTGGTCGTACCCGCTACCTTCCTCCGAACACCTGATCCACGCTTCTCTCTTGTCGGCTCCTTCAAGCTATCAGGGGTGTACGCATCCCACACGATGTCTACTCGAGGAGAGTGGTCTAACTGGGACCGAAGAAAGGGAACGAATACTTGATCTGCGTACTCATCAAACGTAGAGGCGGCACTCGTCGGCAGACTATGAACAATCACTGCACCATCTAGAACTCTACTGTGAAACTTCTTCGGAAAGCCTGAGTGTTCGTCCTGTACTAAACACTTAAGTAGCTCAGACTTTGTTCCAGGTAAGTAGAGGCTTCCAAAATCAGAAAGAGAGGGTGGGAATGCCTGCACTTCATGGGAGAAGAATTCATCAACATCGCCGTCTCTACTCTGCATTGCGACGTACAGTTGCGCAAATAAAGACACGTTATTTGATAGCGTCTTGATCTTCTTCCCTTGAGTTGACGGTTTCTTCTTCCCGGAGCGTTTGAACAGGTTCAGGCTGTTCCTCTTGATCGTGTCATGGATGGACTTTTTACGGGACGTAATCACGTTTTCCACATACGCGAGGTACTGTGTTTGGCCAATACCATGTAGACCTCTTATACTTTCTGCCACCTCTGGAGCTACACAATCACGGCTATCCAAGGTGATGAGCTCTTGGAAATCGTCCAAGAATGGATTTCCCATGCGCCTTATAACGACACAAAGGTCATTGACTTGCTGGTGAAATGCCTTCTGCGTTGCTGGTCCTGTTTCATGGTTGTTCTTTCTGGGATTATCTGGGTCAGCATCGGGAGCAAAGTATCCATCCTCGAACTGTTCCAGAATTCGAGCCATCTCTGGACCAGACAGCATCCAGCGTCTGCAACATTAATCATAATATACTATGAACTCTAAATAACTTGGTTGTATATATCATTTGCAACGACGTTCTAGCATAAATTACTTCATATCACGTGAGCAACGTATTTTGATTCCTTTTCCTTGCAGATCTTTGTCCAAAAAAGATTGCGAAGCAACATGAATAACTGAAAACAGTGATACATAATAAAATCGCATAAAAGCGTCGCCATGCCATCTCCTTTGCATGCCTTGAATATCCTCAAGATAAAATGATAAAAACATTTGAAATGCTTTCGACGAGGGGTAGCACTATACTAGTCACAAATGCTTATCATAGACTAGGTATATTTTGTTTACCTGAAAGCAGTGGGATTCCCTGTAAGTCCGATAGCTCCACCCGCTGTCTTCACTGTCTTGTTTTCTTGCTCGTGAGCCTGGTCGATGGCGATAGAGGAGAAGGTTTTCCCCGTCTTTGATAACACCCACTGCCCTCGCTCAGCAAATGCTCTCCTTACAGACTGCGGAAGACACTTCATATCTCTGATGTGTACAGGCACCCATCTTGCATAGTTTACATGGTCAAGGGCGAAGAATAGGTGGACCAGCTCCTCCATTACCTCTACATATAGTGCGAAGTTCCTCTCTCGTTGTGCTCGGACTAGGATAAGGATCAAGGTCTCATACTTTATCACTATACTCCAGAAGAGGAATGTGGGGCTTTTCTTTGCCATTTCATCTTCCCATGAGCTCATCGATTGGGATTCTCCATTCTCTTCAACTAGATGTACAAACGCTTCCTTCTTGAGGTTGTAAAGACTGAGAAGAGTAACTTGATGAGCATGTCTAGAAATAGAAAAACAAACGGAAGTATGTGAGCATGTGTGCGTTGCATTAAATTAATATCCATAGATATATATAAAACAGAGTTTTCGTTCATTCGAAGACCATTTTAGTCACTCAATAGACATAAAAGAAAATGTACCTTGTCCTAGTCAGATGAGATGCCTTAAGAATGAATCCGCCACTCCCGATGACGCCACATCTGCTTCAGTGAGTGCTGTTGTCCATCCTGTTCCATCCAGAAGATCCCCAAGTGTATTCCATAGCGCCATTTCCAAATGTAGACCTCCTAACATCACAACAAACTTCTTGTCACCGTATGCATCTGGCCACTTCCACTGAACCATTTTCGCAATGGTAAATAACGGCTGATCAAATGCAATGACTGGAATCTGGCCGGGATTTAAAAGCTGTACCGCATCACGTACTACATCCATTCCATGTTTCACCATAGCAGGTGTTGCTGCCTTTTCATAGAATAACGGCATCAATGCTCTTACTGAAGTGGATGACAGCTGTTGATTATCCCGCCCAGAGGACGAATGATACGCTGCCCATGCTATCTTATCTGTTGGCGTTAGTGGTATCTGCAGTTTCTGCTGGCCATGTTTTAACCAACCATTCTCTTGTTCTAAAGCTGGATTTAAAGTTCCCACAAATGAATCTACCTGGGTGGTTCTCGGAACTTTAACTGTAGTGGTTGTCAAGGAAACGGGTGGTACGTTTGCGTAGCTTTCTGGAAGGTGGTGCTTCTGATCACCAGTGGGAGGTATCATCAATGGCGGTCGGCTGTCCCCATGATTATCTTCGGTCGGGATCTGAAATATGCTGATTGACGTTCCATGGAACGACGAAGAAGCAGTGGTCGAACTGGGATTATGATCCAAGTTATCTAGAGCAGCAACTGAGAACAATCCTTGCCTGAGATTAGCGGGACACACACAGCCATCTTCTGTATAGCGTTCACTAGCTGATGTTGCCAACCACTCCTCTAGTTCAATGATTCGAGCATACGATACACTTAATCCAAGTTGATGTAACCTTTCAATCAGTTTCCTGCTCCTTGTCGTGGAATGGACCTTCAAACCAAGAAAAAGAGGAAGTGGTGGCTCTCTTGACTCCACGTGTCTTGGTTTGGAGTCCAAAGACTTCGATGGTCTTTTCTCCAGATTAAAGAAGATGGCTTGGCAGACTGTAAGACACGCCTGGGACTCCTTTTGGTCCTGATCTTGTAGGTTTAGACCGTTTAGTATCATCGAAACAAGTGACCTGAGGCTTGGCGGTACAGATTTTTCCTGACACTCCATAGGGAAGCATCCAGAGAAATTAAAACCCTTATACTGAAGGATATCTTTTCTCACAATTGAAGCGGCCTTTGCAAGAACATGAGTATCCTCTGGAATGTCTCGCTTTTTCAAGGCATCTTTAAGCAAACTGTGCATTGCCTCCTTGAAAACAAGTAACACATTTTTTCCATCGCTCTGTTCCTGGGCATCGCTAAAGTGATTCAGTAAGGAATTCTTCAGCCGTGTCTTATTTATTTGTTTTGGAATCCCCAAGTCTTTTAGACGAGCTATATACATCGAATGTAGCTCCGAAAGTTTAAACATCAGCTTCCCCTCATCCACGCCTTTCTCTATATAAGTTGTAAGTTCAACAAACGCACGCGATTCATTTAACATTTCATTAAAGGTTTCATCATCGACGTTCTCTTCCTTTCTCTTTACCGACCGATAATTGTTTCTAAATTTTGTCAAGCAATCAATGTGGTACTTAGCTTCAATTGCGACAAGGTCTCCCCCGGATATTCTAGCAAGTAATGAGAAGTCTTCAAGTTCTTTTGCAATCTCCCGAACTTTCTGATCCACGGCAAGAGATCTAAACTCATGAAGATTTCCACAGTCAGAGTTTTCACCACAGAAGATGCACACATCATCACCTCCATTTTTTCTTCTCTTTATACTTTTTCTAACCACTGGTTCGTCTGGATCTCGTTTTCGCTTAGTCGGCTGTCTCGCCTTTTCAAGTTTAGATGCGGTAAATTTCAAACGACAGGACTTGTGCCACGAGGCCTGGTTAGTAGTCAATAATTCAACAGTGGCTGTGCTCAAGTCTAGTTTCACATCTATAGACGGACTTTGACTCTGAAATCCATTAGCAATTTCCAAGAAACTACTGTACACCTCTTTCTGCTCGTCAAAGGGGGTGTTACTATTCAGGGGGCATTTTAGTGCCGCATTGCTTACTTCTTGGCATATAATGCATCGATCCCAAGAAAACATTGCAATGGCATCGGGATTGAACTGAAGGAAAATATGATTTAAAATTCAGTTAAACGTTTATGTCGTTCACATATTGCTGCAGAATACTCGCACATGAAGAATCGAGAAGCATGCACAGTCTAAGAAGCGAGGAACAATCTTAAATACTAATTAAAACCAAACCTACACTTTAGAGCCGATTTCATGGGTAAATCAAATGCAACGTATACACCAATTGTGAAAAAGCGTGTAGGAGTAAACGAAATGTACGGATTATTCACACCACTGCTGTGGAATCCACTCATGAGGCACCTTTTTACAGATCTATGATGTTTTATAAAGCCGAAACACAAGGTTGAAATAGAAGAATCCATTGTTGATGATCGACAATTTTTATTTTCAATGATTCGGCGTTTTTGGAGTTTGGTTTCGTTTCGAATCATCGTACCAAATTCTCGTTTGATTATTCGTTTTAAACATCAAAATTATTCAAACCA
This sequence comes from Scolanthus callimorphus, assembly GCA_033964015.1. Lineage (NCBI taxonomy): Eukaryota > Metazoa > Cnidaria > Anthozoa > Actiniaria > Edwardsiidae > Scolanthus > Scolanthus callimorphus. The sequence continues at coordinate 335,758 of JAWWUD010000092.1, read as the reverse complement.
AACATCCGAAAAAGAAAAAAACTTCTTAAGCCATGTTATTTTCCATCAATTTACAAAGAAATTGCTAAAAAGGGGTTATTTTCAGCCAAAATACTTACAGGTTTAGTAGATGTTCATGGTGGCCGCCATCTTGGAAATGCCTGATTGGACGAGGGAGTCTGGGCGCGAGCAATACGCTAAACCTTTTTAAACACGCAAAAGTGGTTTCGAAATGCTTTTTCTATAGCTGATAAATATTTCTGAATACATCTTACGGCTTTATAGGTGTTTATTCATCTTTTCCTTGATTTTAAAGTAAACATATGATAATAGGCCATGTTCGAATTACGCTCCAATGCCTACAAACAATAACCTCAAGTCGAGGCTTTCTTCTGAAATTACTGTAAATGTATTAGAACTTGGAGAAAGCCTCGATTTGAAACTTTTGTCTTGTGAGCATTGGAGCGTAATTCGAACCTGGGCTATTAGTATATACACCACAGGCAGCCCATAAAACGAATTTCTCAACATATTTTGATCTCTAATAAAATGAGATGCAGGGGGGTGCCAAGTGGGCACCCATCCTAGGATTGATTAACTAACCCAAAACAACACGTATACAAATTTTGGCACTTTTGTCCGCCGTGTCACGATCATTCCGCTAAGGTACCCGACTAATAATATGGAACAGCCCATTGAGAGCCGATTCTAGACCTCCCGCACAGACAGCTTTGCGGTCTGGACGCTTATGACTCCCGACAACATTGTTTGACATAGCTGTTATGTTATTTGCGTGACATCCTTTTTCTCCAGGTGACACCTATATACATCCAGGCCCAGTGGTCCAACATCGACTGGGATCAATTCCTCTCCATGTGGGAACGACTACCGTCTCACATGCGCCGCGTGGCGGATATCGTAGGGATAAAGGTATGAGCAGGCCGTTCATCTTTCCAGGCAAGCAAACTGCGAAATTCAAGTGTGTTACTTACATATAAGTAGGGTCCGAAATTGGCTATCTCAAGAGGCTGTGTCAACATGGTGTCATTAAAATGAGCCCTGTGGTTTACTAAACAACCTTTGTGTAAGAAAATAATGGAACAAATTGCAGCGTTCTAATTCCCCTTCTGATTTTAATAATCGATACAGGAGTCTTATATCGCTCTTGCGGCCCGAGGTCGAATTCCGAGTAGAACCGAACAACATCGGCAACAACTCGCTGTACATCGGAGATTCTTCGCGGCCCTAGCGCTACAGGTATTTGCGAAAATATTTTACAACGTTTGGTATGGTCTGTTAACTTCAATGGCTTCAATGTTTTTTTTTCCTTAATCAGGATCTCGTTCGTGAAGTGCCTCTTAACGTGGTTGCCCAAAGGTACGGCGCTACACGAGGCATGGTTCAGTCCCTACAAGGCTCCGCATCAACCTTCGCTGGAATGGTAACAGTATTCTGTAATAAGCTTGGCTGGTCCAACTTGGAGCTTTTACTGGAGCAGTTTCAGAGTCGTCTGTCATTTGGTGTAGAAAGAGAGCTTGTCGACCTGGTGCGGATTTCAGTTCTCAACGCCGCGCGTGCGCGCATGCTGTATAATGCTGGCTATCATACAGTTGCATTGCTGGCTCAGGGAACGCCTGAGGGCGTAGAGACTGTTCTGCGGAACGCCGTGCCATTCTTGAGTGAGAAAAAACATCAAGGTGGGTGGCGATGAAGAGCTCTCTAACGTTTATAGCTTTGTAGCGGGCATTTGTAGGATTCCCAGGGTGGATAGCTGGAACTTCGGTTCCCAACAGAGGGCCTGGATATTTTCCTAGTCTGTTGGTCGATCGCTAACGTGTGGGAAGCAACCGGTCATCCCCTGTTGATACGAAAAAGTCAGTCTTCCTATAATGCCCTAAGTGCTTCTGTATCTATAGACTTATTGTGTATTTGGTGCTGCTAAGTAAGAAATGTAACCTTGCTGATATTTCTAAGATGAAACGAACATGGAGGCTTCGTATATCTATCACTAGTGCTTTGACAAATTTTAAACAAGTTATTGTTGTAATAGGCCATTTGCACTAACTGGGTCACGTGACCCCAACTACCTCTTAACGAGATGTTTTGTCAAAATCAATTCCAGAAATACAAAGAACTAATTGATATTAGTCAGAAACTCCAGTTTCAGCTTAAAGTATCTAACCTGGAGCAAATGGCAGAGAGTTGAATTTTCAATATTTTATTCAGAATGTATGGGATTTGGGTCACGTGACCCAGTTAGTGCAAATGGCCTATTGCCTAATTGTTGTATTTCATTATTGTATCTCCATTTGGTACTGCATTTGGTAACAAATGAAACCTTATTTTGGTTGTATTTTAAAGGTGAAACGGACCTGGAGGTAAAACACCGGCGGGACGCACGTGTTATCTGGGTTGCCGGGAAGAGAGGGCTCAGCGAGAGAGAAGCAGCTGAACTAATCGTGAGTGAGGCCAAGCAGCTACTTCGAGGTGACGTGGCGCAGTTAGGTATAAACTGGAAACCTCCACAATTAGGCCAACAGCCAATCGCTGCGAATGAAACAAGGAATAGTTCTTCAGTTAGTGCGTTGGATTCTCAATCCCAGAGGCCACTTATTGGACCAAGAGCCCGTTTACTTAGTAGCGCTAACAGGAGAGGAAGAAAGACATCGGGAAAGCCGAGGTCGCGGAATTTTGGAAAACGGCATTCGATTTCCCCGCCACAGTTTGGTCAGAGGACGTCTCCGAGATCACACGCGAAAACGGCCGAACAATCTTGTAAGGTTACTAACATTGTCACGCAGCCATCTTCTCCTGGCACTGCTTCTCGCAAAGGGCACGTGTGCTCTGTTTCGAGTTCCAACACAGAGGACGCGCACAAATGTATTTCTTCAAGATCAGATGGCAAGTACAGTAGTGAAAGTAGCTCAGATGTTGACATCGCAAAGAATCAAATCACTGCTGACGCAAAACATGGAAACCCAGTTCGGATACTGGTATCTCCTCCCGATTTCCGGTCGTCCTGCCGACCTATTTCCATAAAATCAAATGCTAAGGGTGTCCCCGAAGCAGCTAAGAGCAACAACATGGTACCTACTGGAAATAAAAACGAACGATCTAGTTCACCTCCTAGGTCTAAGCATTCATGTATCAATTCAAATACAAGACATGACAGAGAACAAGTTGAAAGTAGTGCGTCAGATATCATTTCCGCTCAGGTGCCTAAAGTGACAGTGCGGCGTGCAAACACGCCGCCGAGAGTCGAACATAAAACCAGACGAACGTCTCCCAGATTGCGTTCTAAGAACCAAGCGCCTGAGAAAACACTGGATGATGCAGTGCAAGGGGATCTTTCACCTCCGCATTTAGTACAAAACAGACAATTCCTTTCAAGACCTCAGAATGCTGTTACCACGTCAAATTCAGAAACGTCCAATTCAGCTAACTGTGGCGGCCTACCGACAGTAGACGATAACGATGAGGTATTCCTTGATTCTCCTTCTTTGGGTGGCAAGCAACATCAGCTTTGCGGAGATGCTAGAACTGGTACAAGTGCTAGGTACACTTCCGCTCTCGAGTCGAATAAAGAGAACATTTGTTCCGTCTTGGTTGATGATCAAGGAAAAGAGAAAGGAAACTATAGCGAGAAATCTACTTGCACCAATGCAACGGCTAGTAGCGTAGACGCAAATTCTGCAAAATATACCCCGGTTCGCACTAAGTTGTGGAGGAAAGCGAGGAGTTCCAATCAAAATGCAGGACATGAAACAAAAGCACAGATTCATTCAGCGACTAATCATCAACCAAGCCCTAAGCCTGATTCCTCATCGGCAGCTGCTATGGTAGCTGGAGTAAAGCGACGATCCCCTAGTATTGATTGTGAGGGATCCCCCCAACAGAAACAGCGTCGAAGAGGCTCTCATGTCAATCGTAATGATGACTGTGATGTACACTTAGGTCCTCAGTTTCAGTCGCTTGAAGAACCTGGACCACTTGGCGTCTTTCAGTATCAGGATGGAACCCCTGAAACGGCCAAGTGCAAAGTGGTGGAGAACCTTGGTACCTTAGCGAAGAAAGGCGGTGCTGCTGAGTCAATGTCTGTCAATGTCAATGTCCAAGACGAATCTTGCTTATCGTCATCATTGTTTGATGGATCTGGTATAGATACCTCTGATGTTAAACAACGTCCTCAATCGACATCGTTCGAGCTATACTCGGAACCATTGGAAACAGAAGACGCTGCAGAACTCTTTGATAAGGAGGAAGTTCCCGAGAATGTGTGTGGTATGGCAGAGTCTGAGGGCATCGACTTCACCATCAGTGACAGCTATCTGGCAGGGTGTGGTGTCTCGCAAGCTCAGTCACGAATTGGCAGAGTTGATAAGGCTGAATTATCAGACTTCGATGGACTTATTTCGTTATGTGATGATGACATTATGGAATGTGGTGACGTCTTCGAGCGACAAACTGAAGGCGCCTCCATTTCACGCAATCCCAGACGTACAGATGACACCGGAGAAGGGGTAATCGCCGATGTAAATACGCCAGGCGCGGGTGACGCCGATCTTGATATGTCGGATGATATTATAGGAGAGTTCGACTCACAACCACGAGGTCTGGCTCCAGGGCAGTTCACTCATTGCCAAGGTAATGCCTCTTACCAAACGCCGACTCCGTCTTTGAAAGAAAAATACGAAGAAGAGATTAAGCAAGATGATGTGATTCTAGAAGAATCGGGTTCGTTTTCGTTGAAGCTTTCTCTCTCGGAAAGCTTTGGTGAAACGGAAAATAACCTTGACATGTGTATCAATGGAGAAGAAGAGTTTTTTCATTGTTCGGAAAACGAAGGTGTAATAGAGAAGACCCCTGAACAATCGGGAAATTCAATTTTGAAGGCGTCTTTGTGCAGAAGGAATGGGCTTGTCCGTACGAGTCCTACTAGAACGATTAGTAATAATGCCGGGATCGAACAAGAACAAAGTAGAAGGAAAAAGAAGAGGAAAGAAAATAATTTTGAAGCCCAGAGTGAAAATGTGATCACGAGTGACGATGAACAGCCCAAAAGTCGATCAAAATTTACTCAACTGAAATCCAAGGATGTCAAAGGCAAAATGTCTGTGAAGACTTTAGAGTCAACGAGTCAGAAATCAAGAGAAAAAACATCTTCAAATATGTTTAGCGAGGTTAACCATCGTCTGGTTGTAGAGACACCGGAGCCTGATTGTACTCCTAGCCCACAAGATAGCGCGCCATCACGATCTTCTTTGGATAGCACTCCGTCACCTGCCGAATCGTTTGCTACTCCAACAAGCACGAACACTGGGCAATCCGTCACCATTATCGACTTATGTGCGAATAAACTCCTTTTTGATCATTTCATTAAGGAATGGAAGACAAGAAAATGGTACTCATTGGCGGTGGGCTGTGAGAGACTCTTGAATAGTGTCCCTAAAATTGGGGACCAGTTCAATAAGGGACCTCAAATTAGGACCTCAATGGGTTTGGAAATTGAAGGCACCGATGAGGTCATGACAGGGCTTGCGGTTTGCTGGGGTGGAAAGGATGCTTATTATATTTCATTCAGGGACGCCGAGGACCTGGAAGAAGGACCACACGGTTGTACGCCTCGCTCTGGTGGGCCTCCTGTGGATAGCAGCCTTCCAATACCGCTGAGGCTCGAAGGAATAAAATCTGTACTGGAATGGAAGGGAAAGCGTAGGGGAGTGAAGACCTGTTATGATGCTATTGAGCAGTACAAGGTGGGGACTAGTGTTAGTTTAATGTTATTTTTAGCAGGAGCCCATCGACAGGAGTCTCCATCACCTATTGGTGGGCGTCTGAAGCACAGGAAGCCCATCAACAGGAGTCTCCATCCCCTATTGGTGGGCGTCCGAAGCACAGGGAGCCCATCGACAGGAGTCTCCATCACCTATTGGTGGGCGTCTGAAGCACAGGAAGCCCATCAACAGGAGTCTCCATCCCCTATTGGTGGGCGTCCGAAGCACAGGGAGCCCATCAACAGGAGTCTCCATCACCTATTGGTGGGCGTCCGAAGCACAGGAAGCCCATCAACAGGAGTCTCCATCACCTATTGGTGGGCGTCCGAAGCACAGGAAGCCCATCAATAGGAGTCTCCATCACCTATTGGTGGGCGTCCGAAGCACAGGAAGCCCGTCAACAGGAGCCTCCATCACCTATTGGTGGACGTCCGAAGCACAGGGAGCCCATCAACATGAGTCTCCATCACCTATTGGTGGGCGTCTGAAGCACAGGAGTAGATGAATTCCACAATAATTAGTTGCCATGGTTACAGATTGTTATTATTACTATTGATAGGAAGGAAGGAAGCGAAGATAATACTCGAAAAGTCTAACCTTCTTATTTACCTTGACTCCTCGACCGTCCATATACTGAGTGGCTTATGCAACGTCAGAATAGTGCTCGAAAGATCGTGGGGTCGAGCCCATCTGAAGAGTTTTTGTGTTCTTTCCTTTACCGTGACTCGTGTACTTATTTTTTATTTCCAGACGCTGTCCCAAGCGTGTGGTATCTCGATTGCAGGTGACTGGGAGGACCCAAAAGTCGCCTGTTGGCTGCTCGACCCAAGTTCAAAGGAGAAAACTCTCCAGCACTTAGTGGGGCAGTACGCGCACGACAAGATTGGTATTCTAGAAGGTAACAGTAAATGTGTGGTGCTACTACCATTTTCGTTCAACCCTGAAGCTTCTCGATTTTCTCACGTAGGTTTACGTTTCAAACGTGCACGTTTTGCCGAGAAGTTGACGCGTTTTTCGCAGTCTGATTGGCTGAAAAATAACGGTCAAAACAGCAGTCAATCAGCGAGCGAGAAACGCGACAACTTCTCGACAAAACGTGCACGTTTGAAACGTAAAATCGTCAAGCTTCAACGCAAATGGTAGTAATGGTTTGCTGGTACGAAGGAAACTCTTTGGAACTTTTGGTTTTCGTTTTCATTTTTAGGCACAGGGGGAGAGACTCTTACTGGAAGCCTTGCACTAGCCACGCAGATCTCCCTCTCTGGTCGTGTTAGGGCGTGTACAGAGTCAGTCCTAGTATTTGCTCTCATGAAAGAGCTGGGGACCGAGCTGAAGCAGGATGGACTGGATGGAGCGTTTGAGAAGGTTCGTATAGAGTTGGACAAAAATACTCTCCTAGTCTTGCGAGTATTAAACTCCAGCCACGATGTATACCACTCACGGGTGTATTGCTTGAATGAGACATTTACTGCAATTCTTAAAATTCTGCGAAATCTACGACTAAAAAACCGTGAAATGGCTTTCTTCGATCAAGCGAGTGAACAGCTCTGGGTGATTTCACGCCGGCTTTGATAGATATTTTGAGCTAATGAAGACTGGCTATGCTTCAAAACCCCATTTTCCGCCATAAAATGCATAAAAACAATCCGTGCGCCTTTCTGAAAAGGTTTGATTGACGGAAACCAAAACGAAGTTTGGCGTTCGGAAATGGGAGCTCGCAGAATTAGGAAAATCGCAGTAACATTCAACGTGAGAGGCCGAAGTAGCGCTTGAATATTTAATCTCTTGTCATAATGTGGTAATACTACACAGGTAGAGATGCCCGTAATGCGATGCCTGGCGCGTATGGAGCTGAATGGGTTCGGATTCTCCGAAGTCGAGTGTGACCGGCTGAAGTCCCTCCTGCAGGCTAAACTACGCACGCTGGAACAGGACGCGTACCGACTAGCCAATCACAGCTTCTCTCTCACCAACACTGATGACGTAGCCAGAGTAAGATACATTTCATGATTCAACTGAAAACACGATACACTGCAGCGTAGTTCCTGGCGTTCTGAGTGGGCTTCCTGTGGTTGGTAAGACGTGCGACGTGACGTCACAGGCGACCCTCACCCCGAACGCCTAGTGAATTTCGCCAAATCCAAGATGGCGGATGCCACACCATACCTTTTTGCAAATAGCAAACAACGGCGAATGGAATACATTTAAACATGCTTGTATTGCTTTTAAGGATCAACTTGGTTCGCTTAGCTACAAAGATGTAAATGTTTTTTTCGTCGTTTCGAAGTGGATTCTGAGGCAGGGTACGTTTTCGCCAAGTCAGGGTAGATTTTGGCGAATTTCACTAGGCGTTCTGCGGGTGAGCTCGGTCCGGTGCTCGCGCATCCTCACGGTTCAACTCCGCACAGGCAGCCCACCCAGTACGCCAGGGGCTAACATGGGCTTGGCTAGACACACTGTATTGGGCAGTCGCAAAAAGTAAAATCCGCACCGAGTTTCAGGCACCCAACCTTGAAATTTTGGGTTGTCCCTACCCACCCTGGAATTCCAGTTAATGAACCCCGCTCATGAACCCCCTAGACATTATGTTTACCCATCCTGGAACACCCTATTCCAGTGAATTTTCTCATGACCACCATTGAAATTATGTTTACCCACCCTGGAATTCCATATTTTGAGAATACCCACCCCGGAATTTTGCTCCAGTACTAGGATACCCGTGCCTATAAAATGAATACCCGTGCCTATAAAATGAATACCCGTGCCTATAAAATGAATACCCGTGCCTATAAAATGAATACCCGTGCCTATAAAATGAGTTTGCAACTGAGATTGCTCAAATTTTTGTAACCATCGAGATATATCTTAGCAGAAAGAATAAGTGTTCGGGAAAGGTTTTCTTGCAGTTATTTCATGAATCGAACGACCTCCACTATGTAGGTATATTAGTGACAAAATTCATTGAAGGGAAATTCATTAAGTCAAATTTGGCATTCAAAGAGTCGATTTTGTAAAAACGGCAAAATCTACAAGTTTGACAAAATCTACTTCAAGTGCATTTTCTCGAACCGTTTTTGTGAAAGACTTTGACAAAATGCGAACGATATGCAAACCAAACGGAAACAGGAACCCATCGAACGCATGCATACCGAAGTCATCGAATGCAAAGCCATCATACGCAAAGCCATCGAACATCACCAAGACAACGAACGCTGGAATGCTGGACTGTGTTTGCGGCAAGGTCCTGTTTACCTCGTACTCAGTTTTTTTTTGTATCGCGATCCAGGTTCTGTTTCTTGAGCTACGACTTCCACCCGACGGCAAGCCGGAGGATCCCAACTCTGCCACCAAAAGACGCACGCTCGGTACAACTCGGCGTGTGGTTGGCAATACTGGGAAACGGCGCCCACTCAAACACTTGAGCACAAATAAGGATGTGCTGGAAAAACTAAAGCCTTTACATCCTCTTCCTGGGGTAATACTGGAGTGGCGCCGCATTAACTGCGCTCTTACTAAGGTAATATATTTAAGCAACGTCTAAAAGCGGAGCTCCTTAAGGTATGAGTATACCTTTGAGGGGTCTCGCGGGGAAAAAATTCGTATCGTGTCACAATTTACACCACAAACGTCGTTCATATATCATTTTAAAGCTAAAAGATTGGTCTATCTGATGAATACTTTTGTTTTCATTATATTGTACGTGAACACATATTTTGTTAGCTCTAAAGAAAAAACGACCGACTTTCTTTAAAAAGTTCCATCTTCTTCCAATTAAATTGCACAGCTCCAAATATAAGCAAAATCTATTCTTTAGAAGGCGATCTAAAAAAACGTGTGCGGGATTTTTGATTTTCCTTTAAAAACATATTTTATGCTAATTTTTGTGTTAGCATTGCCAAAAATATCTGTTTTCAACCTTTTTTACGTGATATTTCCGCAAATATGTAAAATATCAATAATCCCGCACACCTTTTTTCAGATCGCACTCTAAGGAATACATTTTGCAGAAATCTGCAGCTTTTAACACTAAAACTGGAAGTGGCAGGAACTCTTAAAAAGCAAAAATTGGTACTTTTCCTCTGAAGCACAAAATGACGAAAATGATCCATCAGATTACCGTTGCAAAGAAATATACCACTTAGTAAGTAAGGCCATTCCATAAGCTTTAAAATGATATATAATTGGCCCTTGTAGTGTAAATAATGACACGACAGTGATTTTTTTTCGCGAAAAAGTGACATCCCTCGTGCAAAGGTATACTCATACCTTAAAGTTGATTTTTTCATTTGCGCTGGTTCTACTTTCGTCTCAGTTCTATCGAGCACTGCATGAACGCGGAGCTCCCAACAGTGTGACGTTTGCATTGGCGCTGGTTCTACTACCTTCAGTTCCACAAAACACTGCCTAAAACCGGAGCTCTCAAAAGACTTTAGCTGTAAGCTGGCTTGACCTGACGATGTTGTCTTTTCACATATTTCTATAGGTAGTTTTTGCGATCCAAAGGGAAGGTAGTTTTCACAAGGAACTCAACATGACAAGAATCTATCCAACTAGCCAGACTCACACTGCTACGGGACGCGTGTCATTCAACGAGCCAAACTTACAGAACATACCACGCGACTTCGAAATAGAGCTACCCACAATAATAGGTGAGAGCCCGCCTCTAGGAAAGAAGAAACGAGAGCCTTCACTTCCGGTCGGTCCGAAGAAGCCAGGGCAGGCATGCGCAGTAAGTTTGCGCAATGCGTTTGTTCCGCGCACGAACGGAGTGCTGTTAGCCGCTGACTATTCGCAGCTTGAACTGAGGCTAATTGCACACCTGGCAGAGGATACGCGCCTGCTTAAAGTGTTGAATGGCGGCGGAGATGTGTTCAGAATGATAGCGGGCTCCCTTGCTGGAGTGGAACCGGAGTCCGTGGACGATAAACAACGACAGAGAGCCAAACAGGTCAGTGGAATGAATACTAATATGGAGGTAACACCTTCTATTAAGCGGCCACTTTTCAAACTCCCAAAATATTTGTCACACAAGTACTGTATTTAATACCTCTATTCACCGGCCACCTCTATTAAGGGGCCGCGGCCACTCTTTTCCGGTCCCAAATGCTATTATTACCTCTGTTAAGTGGCCACAATATCCTATTAATGATTCTCAATGCCATTTTGATGACAGAAAATGTTGATGACAGAAAATGTTGTGACAACTGATAACAACAGGAATTTCTTCTTTAATCTTTGTTGTGACTAGCTCACAAGATGCTAATGCAACTCAACTGCGAAACAAATCTTCCAATTTGCCCTGTTAGACCTCCACTAACGTTTTACAGAAAATCACTTTTTCAAAAATTGTTTTGGGTTTGTACTATCTTGTCCGACTTGTTATGAGCACATCTGATGGCGATGAGTTCTAAAAACTACAATTCTATCTAGATATGTTACGGAATTATCTACGGCATCGGAGCTAAATCTCTTGGTGATCAACTAGATCTGAGCGAAGACGACGCTTCTATGTATATCGAGAAATTCAAATCTCGTTTTCACGGAATCAAGAAATATCTGAAGACTACAGTCGAGCAATGTCGGAAGGATGGATACGTCAAAACGATAACACAGCGCCGGCGATACCTACCAGCGGTTAACTCACCCCATCCTCATGCGCGCGCACAAGCAGAGCGACAGGCTGTTAATACTACCATACAAGGTATGTAATGAATAAGAACCTGTTGATAATTTTAGCCTAGTAAATTTTAGTTCTTCTACGCGGGTTTTAGTGTAGCAGAGCATTTTTCGACTGTGGATTTCGAATTTAAACGGGAAATTGGGGCAGTGCGGGGGGGGGGATTTTTTTTCAGAGAGGGAGAGGGTTTCAAATTTTACAATTTATCAAATAAAACTAGATTCATCTACTCCTGTGCAATAAGAGGTGATGGAGGCTCGTGGTGATTGGGTGCTGCTAGTAGTAATTCCCGTGCTGATTTACCAAATGTCCATTTACAGGATCGGCTGCTGACCTCGTTAAAACGGCCATGATCAACATCGACCGAAAGCTCGCCGAGAGCTTCCCGAACTCTGTTCGCACGCTCCGACATAAACCCGAGCGCACCCGAAGTCATACCGAGCTCGCACCGAGCTCCAGGCGAAGAAGCTCGCGAATTAACGCGCAGTCTACGGACACCTCTAGTACCCAGTCCTTTTGCGGTGCGCATATGGTATTACAGCTTCACGACGAGTTGATTTTTGAGGTGGCCGAGAAGGACTTGGACCGAGTGGCCGCCATTGTTAAGCATGAAATGGAGACTGCTGTTAAACTGTCCGTTGTACTTCCGGTCAAGTTGAAGGCGGGACCTTCATGGGGAGCCATGGAAAGTATGAACTTGTGAAGATCTGATCAGACAGTCTAGGCCCTGGCGTTCTGGGTGGGCTTCCTGTGCTCGGAGGATGCGCGAGCACTGGGCCGAGCTCACCCTGTGACGTCACACACGTTTTACCAACCACCAACCACAGGAAGACCATCCAGAACGCCGTGGACTAGGCTGCTGATCAACTACAGATCCGATAATATAAGGGGAGCCATTTGATTTTCGAGGAGGGAGAGGGTGGGTGATTTTTTTTTTTGTCCTTAGTTGTATGGTGGCAATTTCTTTCACGCAAATGCAAAGATTTTAGTGTGTGGTTTTTGGTCTGCAGGAATGTGCTGGGAATAATCCTTATCGCGTAAGAGACGGACAAATCGTTTGAGACGTACAAAACGTCTCGGATACCCTGCGAGCAGTGATTGCCTCCTCTCTTAGGCCGGCAGCTAGCCGCCGGCCTAAGAGAGGAGGAAACCACTGCTCGCAGGGTACTTCTCGGATGAAAACGGTTCGGAGCTGTTTAAATTTGGTCGTCTCTTGGTATCTGTAGGGACGATGGTTTGTGACGGACAAATTTAGTTCAAAATTTTGACTGGTGGAAGCCATTTTGCGGTTTCCACATGAAGCGAGATTTCACAACCGCAGCAACACTCGCCAGGCAGAGAATGACTAAAGCCTCATTTACACGACTGTTTTTTTTTTTTTTGCACGGCTCGGATAAAAAATGGTACGGGTACCAAATTTAATGGCACGGCTCGGGTATATTTGCGCTTTGTAAGGGAATAGGTCAAAACATCCGTACTTTTTTTGGTACCCAATTTGGGGGGGTGGGGTAAGTGCCGGAGCCACCTACCTCTCAGAGCTGAATTTTAGGAGCAAGTATCTCCTTAAATAAAATTGAAAAGGCGAATGCTCCAACGCTTTCCTCGCAGCGAGATGAGTCCATATGTGCAATAAAATCAGGTACCCCTAGATCATGCTCTGAGAAAATGAGGCCTGAAAAAGGGGTATTGGGTACCTAAGGGGGTAGATGCCCCGTACCCACCACCTCCCCTGAAGAAAAATGGGTACCAGTCGAGTACAAGTGTTTTGACCTCTTCCCTAAATGGATTTGCTGTAAGTATGGCAGGTAACTACGTGGCGAGGTATTCCTAGAACCATTTTTATCCGAGCCTTACCAAAACTTTATATCGTGTAAATGGGGCTTGACTTTCTGTGTAAAAATTTGGGATGTCTCGTCTGTAATTTATCCCCATATTAGCTTTCCAACAACTTACTGTAAATATGACTTTGTAAATATCAATCAGTCTAATTAATTGTGTAATTTATTGTACATTTGCCACATTTTTTTGATTGTAAATAGCAATTTCCTTTATCATGAAGGCTTTATCCAATCACAGAGCTATTAAATTGTGAGTTCTCATACAACTCCTTTATACCATCCATTGTCAAAATAAATGTTTTCAAATGGAATTAAATTCTGACGCTATGACATCAATCTCGCGTGATTACTTAAATTACACGGCCTGTTGACCAACCAGAGCGCGCGTTTTATTAGTGTTATATGCCTGCTACTAGTCATAATCAGTACACGCGGCCTGTCCACCAATCAGAGCGCGCGTTTTACTGGGTGTTACAATGTCTACCAGTTATATCAACACACGCGGCCTGTCGACCAATCTGAGCGCGCATTTTACTAGGTGTTGTACAATGTCTACTAGTCATAATAAACACGTGGCCTGTCAACCAATCAGAGCGCGCATTTTACTAGGTGTTGTACAATGTCTACTAGTCATAATAAACACGTGGCCTGTCAACCAATCAGAGCGCGCATTTTACTAGGTGTTGTACAATGTCTACTAGTCATAATAAACACGTGGCCTGTCGACCAATCAGAGCGCGCATTTTACTAGGTGTTGTACAATGTCTACTAGTCATAATAAACACGTGGCCTGTCGACCAATCAGAGCGCGCATTTTACTAGGTGTTGTACAATGTCTACTAGTGATAATAAACACGTGGCCTGTCGACCAATCAGAGCGCGCATTTTACTAGGTGTTGTACAATGTCTACTAGTGATAATAAACACGTGGCCTGTCGACCAATCAGAGCGCGCATTTTACTAGGTGTTGTACAATGTCTACTAGTGATAATAAACACGTGGCCTCTCGACCAATCAGAGCGCGCATTTTACTAGGTGTTGTACAATGTCTACTAGTCATAATAAACACGCGGCCTGTCAACCAATCAGAGCGCGCATTTTACTAGGTGTTGTACAATGTCTACTAGTCATAATAAACACGTGGCCTGTCGACCAATCAGAGCGCGCATTTTACTAGGTGTTGTACAATGTCTACTAGTCATAATAAACACGTGGCCTGTCGACCAATCAGAGCGCGCATTTTACTAGGTGTTGTACAATGTCTACTAGTCATAATAAACACGTGGCCTGTCGACCAATCAGAGCGCGCATTTTACTAGGTGTTGTACAATGTCTACTAGTCATAATAAACACGTGGCCTGTCGACCAATCAGAGCGCGCATTTTACTAGGTGTTGTACAATGTCTACTAGTCATAATAAACACGTGGCCTGTCAACCAATCAGAGCGCGCATTTTACTAGGGGTTGTACAATGTCTACTAGTCATAATAAACACGCGGCCTGTCAACCAATCAGAGCGCGCATTTTACTAGGGGTTGTACAATGTCTACTAGTGATAATAAACACGTGGCCTGTCAACCAATCAGAGCGCGCATTTTACTAGGGGTTGTACAATGTCTACTAGTGATAATAAACACGTGGCCTGTCCACCAATCAGAGCGCGCATTTTACTAGGTGTTGTACAATGTCTACTACTGATAATAAACACGTGGCCTGTCCACCAATCAGAGCGCGCATTTTACTAGGTGTTGTACAATGTCTACTAGTGATAATAAACACGTGGCCTGTCGACCAATCAGAGCGCGCATTTTACTAGGTGTTGTACAATGTCTACTAGACATAATAAACACGTGGCCTGTCGACCAATCAGAGCGCGCATTTTACTAGGTGTTGTACAATGTCTACTAGTTATAATAAACACGTGGCCTGTCGACCAATCAGAGCGCGCATTTTACTAGGTGTTGTACAATGTCTACTAGTCATAATAAACACGTGGCCTGTCGACCAATCAGAGCGCGCATTTTACTAGGTGTTGTACAATGTCTACTAGTCATAATAAACACGTGGCCTGTCGACCAATCAGAGCGCGCATTTTACTAGGTGTTGTACAATGTCTACTAGTCATAATAAACACGCGGCCTGTCAACCAATCAGAGCGCGCATTTTACTAGGTGTTGTACAATGTCTACTAGTGATAATAAACACGTGGCCTGTCAACCAATCAGAGCGCGCATTTTACTAGGTGTTGTACAATGTCTACTAGTCATAATAAACACGTGCTGTCAACCAATCAGAGCGCGCATTTTACTAGGTGTTGTACAATGTCTACTAGTGATAATAAACACGTGGCCTGTCCACCAATCAGAGCGCGCATTTTACTAGGTGTTGTACAATGTCTACTAGTGATAATAAACACGTGGCCTGTCGACCAATCAGAGCGCGCATTTTACTAGGTGTTGTACAATGTCTACTAGTCATAATAAACACGTGGCCTGTCGACCAATCAGAGCGCGCATTTTACTAGGTGTTGTACAATGTCTACTAGTCATAATAAACACGTGGCCTGTCGACCAATCAGAGCGCGCATTTTACTAGGTGTTGTACAATGTCTACTAGTCATAATAAACACGCGGCCTGTCAACCAATCAGAGCGCGCATTTTACTAGGTGTTGTACAATGTCTACTAGTGATAATAAACACGTGGCCTGTCAACCAATCAGAGCGCGCACTTTACTAGGGGTTGTACAATGTCTCCTAGTCATAATAAACACGTGGCCTGTCGACCAATCAGAGCGCGCATTTTACTAGGTGTTGTACAATGTCTACTAGTCATAATAAACACGTGCTGTCCACCAATCAGAGCGCGCATTTTACTAGGTGTTGTACAATGTCTACTAGTGATAATAAACACGTGGCCTGTCCACCAATCAGAGCGCGCATTTTACTAGGTGTTGTACAATGTCTACTAGTGATAATAAACACGTGGCCTGTCAACCAATCAGAGCGCGCATTTTACTAGGTGTTGTACAATGTCTACTAGTGATAATAAACACGTGCTGTCAACCAATCAGAGCGCGCATTTTACTAGGTGTTGTACAATGTCTACTAGTGATAATAAACACGTGGCCTGTCCACCAATCAGAGCGCGCATTTTACTAGGTGTTGTACAATGTCTACTAGTGATAATAAACACGTGGCCTGTCGACCAATCAGAGCGCGCATTTTACTAGGTGTTGTACAATGTCTACTAGTCATAATAAACACGTGGCCTGTCGACCAATCAGAGCGCGCATTTTACTAGGTGTTGTACAATGTCTACTAGTGATAATAAACACGTGGCCTGTCGACCAATCAGAGCGCGCATTTTACTAGGTGTTGTACAATGTCTACTAGTCATAATAAACACGCGGCCTGTCAACCAATCAGAGCGCGCATTTTACTAGGTGTTGTACAATGTCTACTAGTGATAATAAACACGTGGCCTGTCAACCAATCAGAGCGCGCACTTTACTAGGGTTGTACAATGTCTACTAGTCATAATAAACACGTGGCCTGTCCACCAATCAGAGCGCGCATTTTACTAGGTGTTGAACAATGTCTACTAGTGATAATAAACACGTGGCCTGTCCACCAATCAGAGCGCGCATTTTACTAGGTGTTGTACAATGTCTACTAGTCATAATAAACACGTGGCCTGTCGACCAATCAGAGCGCGCATTTTACTAGGTGTTGTACAATGTCTACTAGTCATAATAAACACGTGGCCTGTCGACCAATCAGAGCGCGCATTTTACTAGGTGTTGTACAATGTCTACTAGTCATAATAAACACGTGGCCTGTCGACCAATCAGAGCGCGCATTTTACTAGGTGTTGTACAATGTCTACTAGTCATAATAAACACGTGGCCTGTCGACCAATCAGAGCGCGCATTTTACTAGGTGTTGTACAATGTCTACTAGTCATAATAAACACGCGGCCTGTCAACCAATCAGAGCGCGCATTTTACTAGGTGTTGTACAATGTCTACTAGTCATAATAAACACGTGGCCTGTCAACCAATCAGAGCGCGCATTTTACTAGGGGTTGTACAATGTCTACTAGTCATAATAAACACGCGGCCTGTCAACCAATCAGAGCGCGCATTTTACTAGGGGTTGTACAATGTCTACTAGTGATAATAAACACGTGGCCTGTCAACCAATCAGAGCGCGCATTTTACTAGGGGTTGTACAATGTCTACTAGTGATAATAAACACGTGGCCTGTCCACCAATCAGAGCGCGCATTTTACTAGGTGTTGTACAATGTCTACTACTGATAATAAACACGTGGCCTGTCCACCAATCAGAGCGCGCATTTTACTAGGTGTTGTACAATGTCTACTAGTGATAATAAACACGTGGCCTGTCGACCAATCAGAGCGCGCATTTTACTAGGTGTTGTACAATGTCTACTAGTCATAATAAACACGTGGCCTGTCGACCAATCAGAGCGCGCATTTTACTAGGTGTTGTACAATGTCTACTAGTCATAATAAACACGTGGCCTGTCGACCAATCAGAGCGCGCATTTTACTAGGTGTTGTACAATGTCTACTAGACATAATAAACACGTGGCCTGTCGACCAATCAGAGCGCGCATTTTACTAGGTGTTGTACAATGTCTACTAGTTATAATAAACACGTGGCCTGTCGACCAATCAGAGCGCGCATTTTACTAGGTGTTGTACAATGTCTACTAGTCATAATAAACACGTGGCCTGTCGACCAATCAGAGCGCGCATTTTACTAGGTGTTGTACAATGTCTACTAGTCATAATAAACACGTGGCCTGTCGACCAATCAGAGCGCGCATTTTACTAGGTGTTGTACAATGTCTACTAGTCATAATAAACACGCGGCCTGTCAACCAATCAGAGCGCGCATTTTACTAGGTGTTGTACAATGTCTACTAGTGATAATAAACACGTGGCCTGTCAACCAATCAGAGCGCGCATTTTACTAGGTGTTGTACAATGTCTACTAGTCATAATAAACACGTGCTGTCAACCAATCAGAGCGCGCATTTTACTAGGTGTTGTACAATGTCTACTAGTGATAATAAACACGTGGCCTGTCCACCAATCAGAGCGCGCATTTTACTAGGTGTTGTACAATGTCTACTAGTGATAATAAACACGTGGCCTGTCGACCAATCAGAGCGCGCATTTTACTAGGTGTTGTACAATGTCTACTAGTCATAATAAACACGTGGCCTGTCGACCAATCAGAGCGCGCATTTTACTAGGTGTTGTACAATGTCTACTAGTCATAATAAACACGTGGCCTGTCGACCAATCAGAGCGCGCATTTTACTAGGTGTTGTACAATGTCTACTAGTCATAATAAACACGCGGCCTGTCAACCAATCAGAGCGCGCATTTTACTAGGTGTTGTACAATGTCTACTAGTGATAATAAACACGTGGCCTGTCAACCAATCAGAGCGCGCACTTTACTAGGGGTTGTACAATGTCTCCTAGTCATAATAAACACGTGGCCTGTCGACCAATCAGAGCGCGCATTTTACTAGGTGTTGTACAATGTCTACTAGTCATAATAAACACGTGCTGTCCACCAATCAGAGCGCGCATTTTACTAGGTGTTGTACAATGTCTACTAGTGATAATAAACACGTGGCCTGTCCACCAATCAGAGCGCGCATTTTACTAGGTGTTGTACAATGTCTACTAGTGATAATAAACACGTGGCCTGTCAACCAATCAGAGCGCGCATTTTACTAGGTGTTGTACAATGTCTACTAGTCATAATAAACACGTGCTGTCCACCAATCAGAGCGCGCATTTTACTAGGTGTTGTACAATGTCTACTAGTGATAATAAACACGTGCTGTCAACCAATCAGAGCGCGCATTTTACTAGGTGTTGTACAATGTCTACTAGTGATAATAAACACGTGGCCTGTCCACCAATCAGAGCGCGCATTTTACTAGGTGTTGTACAATGTCTACTAGTGATAATAAACACGTGGCCTGTCGACCAATCAGAGCGCGCATTTTACTAGGTGTTGTACAATGTGTACTAGTCATAATAAACACGTGGCCTGTCGACCAATCAGAGCGCGCATTTTACTAGGTGTTGTACAATGTCTACTAGTGATAATAAACACGTGGCCTGTCGACCAATCAGAGCGCGCATTTTACTAGGTGTTGTACAATGTCTACTAGTCATAATAAACACGCGGCCTGTCAACCAATCAGAGCGCGCATTTTACTAGGTGTTGTACAATGTCTACTAGTGATAATAAACACGTGGCCTGTCAACCAATCAGAGCGCGCACTTTACTAGGGGTTGTACAATGTCTACTAGTCATAATAAACACGTGGCCTGTCCACCAATCAGAGCGCGCATTTTACTAGGTGTTGAACAATGTCTACTAGTGATAATAAACACGTGGCCTGTCCACCAATCAGAGCGCGCATTTTACTAGGTGTTGTACAATGTCTACTAGTCATAATAAACACGTGGCCTGTCGACCAATCAGAGCGCGCATTTTACTAGGTGTTGTACAATGTCTACTAGTCATAATAAACACGTGGCCTGTCGACCAATCAGAGCGCGCATTTTACTAGGTGTTGTACAATGTCTACTAGTCATAATAAACACGTGGCCTGTCGACCAATCAGAGCGCGCATTTTACTAGGTGTTGTACAATGTCTACTAGTCATAATAAACACGTGGCCTGTCGACCAATCAGAGCGCGCATTTTACTAGGTGTTGTACAATGTCTACTAGTCATAATAAACACGCGGCCTGTCAACCAATCAGAGCGCGCATTTTACTAGGTGTTGTACAATGTCTACTAGTGATAATAAACACGTGGCCTGTCAACCAATCAGAGCGCGCACTTTACTAGGGGTTGTACAATGTCTCCTAGTCATAATAAACACGTGGCCTGTCGACCAATCAGAGCGCGCATTTTACTAGGTGTTGTACAATGTCTACTAGTCATAATAAACACGTGCTGTCCACCAATCAGAGCGCGCATTTTACTAGGTGTTGTACAATGTCTACTAGTGATAATAAACACGTGGCCTGTCAACCAATCAGAGCGCGCATTTTACTAGGGGTTGTACAATGTCTACTAGTGATAATAAACACGTGGCCTGTCCACCAATCAGAGCGCGCATTTTACTAGGTGTTGTACAATGTCTACTAGTGATAATAAACACGTGGCCTGTCCACCAATCAGAGCGCGCATTTTACTAGGTGTTGTACAATGTCTACTAGTGATAATAAACACGTGGCCTGTCGACCAATCAGAGCGCGCATTTTACTAGGTGTTGTACAATGTCTACTAGTGATAATAAACACGTGGCCTGTCGACCAATCAGAGCGCGCATTTTACTAGGTGTTGTACAATGTCTACTAGTGATAATAAACACGTGGCCTGTCGACCAATCAGAGCGCGCATTTTACTAGGTGTTGTACAATGTCTACTAGTCATAATAAACACGCGGCCTGTCAACCAATCAGAGCGCGCATTTTACTAGGTGTTGTACAATGTCTACTAGTGATAATAAACACGTGGCCTGTCAACCAATCAGAGCGCGCACTTTACTAGGGGTTGTACAATGTCTCCTAGTCATAATAAACACGTGGCCTGTCGACCAATCAGAGCGCGCATTTTACTAGGTGTTGTACAATGTCTACTAGTCATAATAAACACGTGCTGTCCACCAATCAGAGCGCGCATTTTACTAGGTGTTGTACAATGTCTACTAGTGATAATAAACACGTGGCCTGTCAACCAATCAGAGCGCGCATTTTACTAGGGGTTGTACAATGTCTACTAGTGATAATAAACACGTGGCCTGTCCACCAATCAGAGCGCGCATTTTACTAGGTGTTGTACAATGTCTACTAGTGATAATAAACACGTGGCCTGTCCACCAATCAGAGCGCGCATTTTACTAGGTGTTGTACAATGTCTACTAGTGATAATAAACACGTGGCCTGTCGACCAATCAGAGCGCGCATTTTACTAGGTGTTGTACAATGTCTACTAGTGATAATAAACACGTGGCCTGTCGACCAATCAGAGCGCGCATTTTACTAGGTGTTGTACAATGTCTACTAGTGATAATAAACACGTGGCCTGTCGACCAATCAGAGCGCGCATTTTACTAGGTGTTGTACAATGTCTACTAGTGATAATAAACACGTGGCCTCTCGACCAATCAGAGCGCGCATTTTACTAGGTGTTGTACAATGTCTACTAGTCATAATAAACACGCGGCCTGTCAACCAATCAGAGCGCGCATTTTACTAGGTGTTGTACAATGTCTACTAGTGATAATAAACACGTGGCCTGTCAACCAATCAGAGCGCGCATTTTACTAGGTGTTGTACAATGTCTACTAGTCATAATAAACACGTGCTGTCAACCAATCAGAGCGCGCATTTTACTAGGTGTTGTACAATGTCTACTAGTCATAATAAACACGTGCTGTCAACCAATCAGAGCGCGCATTTTACTAGGTGTTGTACAATGTCTACTAGTCATAATCAGCACACGTGGCCTGTCAACCAATCAGAGCGCGCATTTTACTAGGTGTTGTACAATGTCTACTAGTCATAATAAACACGTGGCCTGTCAACCAATCAGAGCGCGCATTTTACTAGGTGTTGTACAATGTCTACTAGTCATAATAAACACATGGCCTGTCAACCAATCAGAGCGCGCATTTTACTAGGTGTTGTACAATGTCTACTAGTGATAATAAACACGTGGCCTGTCAACCAATCAGAGCGCGCATTTTACTAGGTGTTGTACAATGTCTACTAGTCATAATAAACACATGGCCTGTCAACCAATCAGAGCGCGCATTTTACTAGGTGTTGTACAATGTCTACTAGTGATAATAAACACGTGGCCTGTCGACCAATCAGAGCGCCCATTTTACTAGGTGTTGTACAATGTCTACTAGTGATAATAAACACGTGGCCTGTCGACCAATCAGAGCGCGCATTTTACTAGGTGTTGTACAATGTCTACTAGTCATAATAAACACGTGGCCTGTCGACCAATCAGAGCGCGCATTTTACTAGGTGTTGTACAATGTCTACTAGTGATAATAAACACGTGGCCTGTCGACCAATCAGAGCGCGCATTTTACTAGGTGTTGTACAATGTCTACTAGTCATAATAAACACGCGGCCTGTCAACCAATCAGAGCGCGCATTTTACTAGGTGTTGTACAATGTCTACTAGTGATAATAAACACGTGGCCTGTCAACCAATCAGAGCGCGCACTTTACTAGGGGTTGTACAATGTCTACTAGTCATAATAAACACGTGGCCTGTCCACCAATCAGAGCGCGCATTTTACTAGGTGTTGAACAATGTCCACTAGTGATAATAAACACGTGGCCTGTCCACCAATCAGAGCGCGCATTTTACTAGGTGTTGTACAATGTCTACTAGTGATAATAAACACGTGGCCTGTCGACCAATCAGAGCGCGCATTTTACTAGGTGTTGTACAATGTCTACTAGTCATAATAAACACGTGGCCTGTCGACCAATCAGAGCGCGCATTTTACTAGGTGTTGTACAATGTCTACTAGTCATAATAAACACGTGGCCTGTCGACCAATCAGAGCGCGCATTTTACTAGGTGTTGTACAATGTCTACTAGTCATAATAAACACGTGCTGTCAACCAATCAGAGCGCGCATTTTACTAGGTGTTGTACAATGTCTACTAGTCATAATAAACACGTGCTGTCAACCAATCAGAGCGCGCATTTTACTAGGTGTTGTACAATGTCTACTAGTCATAATCAGCACACGTGGCCTGTCAACCAATCAGAGCGCGCATTTTACTAGGTGTTGTACAATGTCTACTAGTCATAATAAACACGTGGCCTGTCAACCAATCAGAGCGCGCATTTTACTAGGTGTTGTACAATGTCTACTAGTCATAATAAACACATGGCCTGTCAACCAATCAGAGCGCGCATTTTACTAGGTGTTGTACAATGTCTACTAGTGATAATAAACACGTGGCCTGTCAACCAATCAGAGCGCGCATTTTACTAGGTGTTGTACAATGTCTACTAGTCATAATAAACACATGGCCTGTCAACCAATCAGAGCGCGCATTTTACTAGGTGTTGTACAATGTCTACTAGTGATAATAAACACGTGGCCTGTCGACCAATCAGAGCGCCCATTTTACTAGGTGTTGTACAATGTCTACTAGTGATAATAAACACGTGGCCTGTCGACCAATCAGAGCGCGCATTTTACTAGGTGTTGTACAATGTCTACTAGTCATAATAAACACGTGGCCTGTCGACCAATCAGAGCGCGCATTTTACTAGGTGTTGTACAATGTCTACTAGTGATAATAAACACGTGGCCTGTCGACCAATCAGAGCGCGCATTTTACTAGGTGTTGTACAATGTCTACTAGTCATAATAAACACGCGGCCTGTCAACCAATCAGAGCGCGCATTTTACTAGGTGTTGTACAATGTCTACTAGTGATAATAAACACGTGGCCTGTCAACCAATCAGAGCGCGCACTTTACTAGGGGTTGTACAATGTCTACTAGTCATAATAAACACGTGGCCTGTCCACCAATCAGAGCGCGCATTTTACTAGGTGTTGAACAATGTCTACTAGTGATAATAAACACGTGGCCTGTCCACCAATCAGAGCGCGCATTTTACTAGGTGTTGTACAATGTCTACTAGTGATAATAAACACGTGGCCTGTCGACCAATCAGAGCGCGCATTTTACTAGGTGTTGTACAATGTCTACTAGTCATAATAAACACGTGGCCTGTCGACCAATCAGAGCGCGCATTTTACTAGGTGTTGTACAATGTCTACTAGTCATAATAAACACGTGGCCTGTCGACCAATCAGAGCGCGCATTTTACTAGGTGTTGTACAATGTCTACTAGTCATAATAAACACGTGGCCTGTCGACCAATCAGAGCGCGCATTTTACTAGGTGTTGTACAATGTCTACTAGTCATAATAAACGCGCGGCCTGTCAACCAATCAGAGCGCGCATTTTACTAGGTGTTGTACAATGTCTACTAGTCATAATCAGCACACGCGGCCTGTCGACCAATCAGAGCGCGCGTTTTACTAGGTGTTACAATGTCTACTATAGTTATAATCAACAAGCGGCCTGTCGACCAATCAGAACGCGCGTTTTACTGGTGTCATTGCATAATGTCTACGAGTCATAATCAAATAAGTCACTGAAAGTCATTTCTCACTTTAATAAATACTCAATCTAGAAATAAAATCTGATAACAATAAATATCAACACGTTGAAAATTATTAACTCTGAAATCTTTTCAAAATAATAATTTTTCCATTTGAACAACCTAGTACGATCGAACTCCCATTTCTCCAAGTCCAACTGCCGTGACGTCACTCTGATGCGTTCCAAACTCTCCGAACATCCATCCTTCCTCGCGTATCTTATCGTCAAAGTTCCGTCTGTTATTCCAGCAATCAATAACCTTTCGGAGAGCTTCGGCTCATTTGGTAACTCCAGCATTTGATAAAAATTCCCCGGCGTTTTCGAAGAGTCGAGCACTTTTGCGTTTTCATCAACAACTCGAATCACTCCCGCGCGGCGTTGACTCGAGGCTTGGTTACCAAGTGTTACCATGGTTAACATTTTTTCTTGCTTGGTATTTTCTCTTGCGTCATTACCAGTAAATATTGACCCATGAATATTAAGTCATAAGTAGGACTTGATGTCTGTGATAGTTCGACTTTTTTAGCATCCTTTTCGGGTAGTGTCCACAAGTAAAGAAATACGGGTCCATCGCTGAACGAGAGGGCCTGGGAACGAGATGATTGCCGCAGTACGAGAGCTGCTATTTTGTCAGCTGATGACGTCATTCGAGCAGCAACAACCTGATATAGACATATTAGACAGTCAAGTTATCATCGGGAAAGACGTTGAAACACTTACAGAATCAGTAAACAGAAGTACAGACAAAAAACATGAAACGTAAAAAGGTACTTCGAGCTGGCAGGTGTTTATGGACGGCACACTGCGTAAGGCCTTGACTTCGAACCCGCGGGGGCGCGTGCCATGCTGTGCTGTGAGCTGAGCTGTGAGCCGTACTTTGAGTTGAGCTGTGAGCCGAGCTGTGAGCCGTGCTGTGAGCCGTCCGTGAGCCGTGCTGTGAGCCGTGCCGTGAGCCGAGCTGTGAGCCGTGCCGTGACCTGAGCTGTTAGCCGTGCCGTGAGCCGTGCTGTGAGGTGAGCCGTGCTGTGAGGTGAGCCGTGCTCTGAGCTGTGCTCTGAGCTGTGCTCTGAGCCGTGTTGTGAGCTGAGCTGTAAGCCGTGCTGTGAGCTGTGATGCTTAGAAAACGCACAAGCAAGCAAACAAACAAACAAGCAAACCGAAGACGAAAGCAAACAAACGTACAAACAAAATGAGCGAATGAATCACTAAGCAATACAACCAACGAGGAGCGAGCAAACAAACATACATACATACGATAAAACAACAAAATACTACTACGAGAAAGTTTACCGCACCCTTTCAGATTCCTCCACGTAAACGTGAGTGAGCCGTGCTGTGAGCCGTACCGTGAGCCGAGCTGTGAGCCGTGCCGTGACCTGAGCTGTTAGCCGTGCCGTGAGCCGTGCTGTGAGGTGAGCCGTGCTGTGAGCCGTGCTCTGAGCTGTGCTGTGAGCCGTGTTGTGAGCTGAGCTGTGAGCCGTGCCGTGAGCCGTGCCGTGAGCCGTGCCGTGAGCCGTGCTGTGAGCCGTGCTGTGAGCTGAGCTGAGCTGTAAGCCGTGCTGTGAGCTGTGATGCAAGCAAACAAACAAACAAGCAAACCGAAGACGAAAGCAAACAAACGTACAAACAAAATGAGAGAATGAATCACTCAGCAATACAACCAACGAGGAGCGAGCAAACAAATATACATACATACGATAAAACAACAAAATACTACTACGAGAAAGTTTACCGCACCCTTTCAGATTCCTCCACGTAAACGCGCTCCTCAAATGGGGCGTCGTTGTCCAAAGGAGGCGGCGGGTCACCCTTCACATGCTTCTTCCACTCACTGAACACTTCATTTGTGATGGACAAGAAAATCCTCAGGCAATGCCGCTCGGTGTCGGTCACAAAACTCGAATAGAGTCCCTCGCTTGTGAACATGGTAAGCAGATGGGTGTTGGCAAGCAGAGTGTGGATCCTAGATAAGAGCAAGGGCGTTAGGATTTGGAAATCAATACAAGGATGTTTTGATAATTGGAGACTAGGTATCAACTGTATCAATGAAGGAAAAAAAGAGACAATCGGATGATTATAGGATGGTCGGGCCGATAAGCGCGTGGATTTGAGAATTATTACTTAATTTTTGCTTTTTTCTTCAACATCTTGGAAGCCTGGGACATTTTGAGAGCTACATATTCGGCAATAAAGAGAGTAAGGCGGTGATTACTTAGTCAGGTCTGAGTTCATACCGGTCCCATGTACTGGTAATCTCGCCATTTTGATCGTGTTTACGTGTGCGGACCGGTACGGAAGGTGAAAATAAAGTGGAGTGGCCGTCGTGGCCGGCTCCGCAACCGTGGGGCGCTACTTCGTCTCTTCGCTGTAGTGTCCAAATAAATTTTGGCGATGATTGCATTGAAAGATAAACTACAAGCAAGGTTTTAAGACACATCAGCATACCTGTGGAGGCCCCTGATCATACTGCTGTCCACCCCGGATAAATCGAAGCCTGTTTTGAGATGCCAAACATCCAGGCCCGTGGGGACTGGGGCGACAATGAACTCGCCGTCGTCAGAGAAGCATATATCCCGGATGTTTGATCCTGTAGATAAATTCTGAAAATTATTTTGTCCCAGAAAATTATTATTAACAAACGTTTCTAAAATTTCAATTGAATCTCAAATCTTTGGACAACGTTTCGTTCATGAAAAAAAGGCGTCTGAGCAACGAGCTGAACCATCTCATTAAAAATCCACAATCTAAAAATAGATTATTCTACTACTGAGGAGTAGATGGAGACTCCTGTGGATATTGGTAAACCCAGTGGAGCGGATGGAGACTCCTGTTGATGGGCTCCCTGTGTATATGGCTAGACCTAGTGGAGTAGATGGAGATGGGCTCCCTGTGTATATGGCTAGACCTAGTGGAGTAGATGGAGATGGGCTCCCTGTGTATATGGCTAGACCTAGTGGAGTAGATGGAGATGGGCTCCCTGTGTATATGGCTAGACCTAGTGGAGTAGATGGAGGCTTCTGTTTATAGGCTCCTGGCTAGGCGAATAACTACTTTACCGATTTGTTCATCTTATATCATGATAAAATGAAACTTACGTTCGCTATTAGCAGGCATGGCTAAGTGGTGAAGTTTCCGTATTGGTGCGCAGGTCGCATCCCAACCCACAGCTCTGTAGCGGTCCGAGTGACGGCGAGTGTACAGTCCGGGAGAGTGCACAGAAAATAACTTCAGTCGAATGATCCTGTTAAGTAAACAAGAAAACAATAAACTCCAGAGCTATGTCATACCATTTATATGTCAAAAATAAATACCAAATTTCGTTGCCAACAACAATTTCCAGTCAAAAGGGACTGTGGAAGGATATTCTTGAAATTAGATGGCCGGGGATACGCACCGGTATTTTCTGACTGTTCTTTGGTACCGGCATATGCTTCGTATCCCAAAGTTGGACCGTGGAGTCCCGGGACGAGGTGGCCAGGAGAGGACGACCGTTAGGCCTGGTACCAATAGCGCACCACGTGATCGGGAGGAGTGGCCGCTAAGCGTTTCCCATTCCGGGCTCTTGTCGTATGGTTTGGGGGCCATACAGAACACCTAGTAAGAATGCATGGGGTTACAGGTACATTGATAAGTTACTATTGGTCTGAAGTAGCGGCCTGTTGGTGAGAGTTCAAACTATCTTGTGCGTTTGGCCAGCAATTATCATGAACTATTAATAACTATCATCAACTATCATAGAGTTTGACCATATTCAAATTCAACATGATAGTTGGTGATAGCAAATTGAATCGGTCAGCAGTTTCACCTAAATGGCTCAATTTACAAACCCAACATGGCGTCCTCCGGGGAAGAAGATCTGGTCGAGATTTTTGACTTCAGGACGCGTCCAAGAGCCAACCAAATCGAGGAAAAAAGATGCGCAAGAAGAGGACTCGATCTCAAAGTGCTCACGCCATATCACTCGCATGACATTGCAACCCCCTCCGCTGTTATCCAACGTTTGGCCGCTACACAGAGAGTCTCTGATAGTTCATGATATTTGGAAGCACGCGAGCCAATCTTAGTCGTTTAACCAGCCAAACAAACCAAATCGGGCACAAGAAGAACAAACAATCAATCAATCAAACAGCTACAAAAGAACATTAGTTTTTTGACAGGTAGCATTCGGGAACACAGTTAGCTCTCAGATAGACTTACTGACAAATCGTTGGCGTCTCGCTCTGCGGGTGTGGCTATGTAGTCGAGTTCAGGAGACACGACAGTAAAGGCTGTGCCGATACAGCGGATGGCTAAGGACTTTAGGAGTTTACCTACAGAGAAATTAAGAGAAATTTTGCAATGATTTCGAGCAATTCTGGCAAAAAGTGGCCAAAAATCCGGTTACTCGAAAGTTTAGAACCTCTAATTATGCTTAGGTTGTTTTGGAAGAACAACATGTAAACATAACATTGGTTCGTACCGCCATAAAATTCTCATGGAAAGCGGAGAAATTGAATTTAATAGTTCACCACCTGGAGTACTCGAATGGAAAATTCCATGTAAGTGAAATTCTATACAATGATTTTGAATGGCTAGTAAAAACCAAAGCTTTACAATTTCATAGCAGTAAAACCGTTCTAACATTAAACGACTAGGTCTGTCAAAATGCCTTATCAATAGGGAAATACTAGAGAGGGACGCCCCTATTTATGAGCCCGTGGTTGCCATCAAGTTACAACTACATTTTCTATACCTGAAGATAACGCCCAGAAGTACGTCCCATCTCCTAAAACAGCGCAGAGCTTTGTGGCCGCGGTATTGAAAACCAGAGTCGCACCAACCAGGTTCGGAGAAACCTTCTTCTCGGTATCAAGTGCTTTGACATCCTTTTTAAAAGTAAAAATGCGTTTGATAAGCATTGCACAGATATGCTGTTTTAGCTGTTGTACCTGGATAACATTGTAGCAAGCAGAAGGAGAATCGTGTACCAATTACTTGAAATTTCTTTGTCATGGAATTTCAATGCCCCCCCCCCCCCTTTCCCCTACCGTGCAATTAATTGAGTGGAAACATAGGCCTTCAGCAGGAACAAGCACATCCCTATCCCTCTGATATAAGGAAGGAACATTAATCAAATCCTTCTAACCCTTCCCTTCAAAAGGAAGAAGTTATATCCTTTCTAACAATCTCAATGAACACTGGCATTGACGCGGCGCATCGACTCTGCATTTCAAATGAATGTTATCATTTAGAGGCATTACAAGGAAAACGTTTACCACTAACCTTCATTTCCTTGTACCGTGTCACATAGATCTTATCAGAGAGAAAGGCCAGGGTCTTTCCATCCTCAGAAAAGCAGACGACCTTGGGCTTTTTCTGGATTTAAAAGAGGAAAATTCAGGAGCATTAGAATATCGGTAAAGGTGAAATACAGCACTCAAGATATAGTAAGACTTGCTCAGTGTATCCTCATAGATTCTGTTAGCAACCGCGGCTTTTATGGTGCAAAGTAACCTTACCGGTAAATCCTCTTTGAAAACAGGTTTGTCGCCAGACTTTTTGGACGTGCTATAACACCTCACTTTTCCCTGACAAGTGGCGAGACAAACCTGAAACCAAGAAATTGCTGCCACGTTAGCAATGCTGCTGCTACTCCTGATTTCGCATGACTGCGAAAAGTGCTGCAACAAGGCGCGATACGGTCGCGGCGCGACTCGGGACGTGACGTGCTGTGTAGATACGGAACCTCACTTCTCCGCCTCGTAGAAGACAAATCACGGACAACCAATCAGATTGCATTGTCGCGGCAAGACAAATCACGGACAACCACTAATCAGATTGCTGTGTCGCGGCAAGACAATTCACGGACAACCAATCGGATTGCACTGTCGCGGCAAGACAAATCACGGACAACCAATCAGATTGCATTGTCGCGGCAAGACAAATCACGGACAACCAATCAGATTGCATTGTCGCGGCAAGACAATTCACGGACAACCACTAATCAGATTGCATTGTCTCGGCAAGACAAATCACGGACAACCAATCAGATTGCATTGTCGCGGCAAGACAAATCACGGACAACCAATCAGATTGCTGTGTCGCGGCAAGACAAATCACGGACAACCAATCAGATTGCATTGTCGCGGCAAGACAATTCACGGACAACCAATCAGATTGCTGTGTCGCGGCAAGACAAATCACGGACAACCAATCAGATTGCATTGTCGCGGCAAGACAAATCACGGACAACCAATCAGATTGCTGTGTCGCGGCAAGACAAATCACGGACAACCAATCAGATTGCATTGTCGCGGCAAGACAATTCACGGACAACCACTAATCAGATTGCATTGTCTCGGCAAGACAAATCACGGACAACCAATCAGATTGCATTGTCGCGGCAAGACAAATCACGGACAGCCACTAAACAGATTGCTGTGTCGCGGCAAGACAAATCAGGGACAACCAATCAGATTGCATTGTCGCGGCAAGACAATTCACGGACAACCACTAATCAGATTGCATTGTCTCGGCAAGACAAATCACGGACAACCAATCAGATTGCATTGTCGCGGCAAGACAAATCACGGACAGCCACTAAACAGATTGCTGTGTCGCGGCAAGACAAATCACGGGCAGCCAATCAGATTGCATTGTCGCGGCAAGACAAATCACGGACAACCAATCAGATTGCATTGTCGCGGCAAGACAGTTAAATCACGGACAACAAATCAGATTGCATTGTCGCGGCAAGATAAATCACGGACAACCAATCAGATTGCATTGTAGCGGCAAGACAAATCACGGACAACCAATCAGATTGCATTGTCGCGGCAAGATAAATCACGGACAGCCAATCAGATTGCATTGTCGCGGCAAGACAAATCACGGACAACCAATCAGATTGCATTGTCGCGGCAAGACAGTTAAATCACGGACAACAAATCAGATTGCATTGTCGCGGCAAGATAAATCACGGACAACCAATCAGATTGCATTGTAGCGGCAAGACAAATCACGGACAACCAATCAGATTGCATTGTCGCGGCAAGATAAATCACGGACAGCCACTAAACAGATTGCTGTGTCGCGGCAAGACAAATCAGGGACAACCAATCAGATTGCATTGTCGCGGCAAGATAAATCACGGACAACCAATCAGATTGCATTGTCGCGGCAAGGCAAATCACGGACAACCAATCAGATTGCATTGTCGCGGCAAGATAAATCACGGACAACCAATCAGATTGCATTCTCGCGACAAGACAAATCACGGACAACCAATCAGATTGCATTGTCGCGGCAAGACAATTAAATCACGGACAACCAATCAGATTGCTGTGTCGCGGCAAGACAATTCACGGACAACCAATCAGATTGCATTGTCGCGGCAAGAAAAATCACGGACAACCAATCAGATTGCATTGTCGCGGCAAGACAAATCACGGACAACCAATCAGATTGCATTGTCGCGGCAAGACAAATCACGGACAACCAATCAGATTGCTGTGTCGCGGCAAGACAAATCACGGACAACCAATCAGATTGCATTGTCGCGGCAAGACAAATCACGGACAACCAATCAGATTGCATTGTCGCGGCAAGACAAATCACGGACAACCAATCAGATTGCATTGTCGCGGCAAGACAATTAAATCACGGACAACCAATCAGATTGCATTGTCGCGGCAAGACAAATCACGGACAACCAATCAAATTGCATTCTCGCGACATGTAAGTACTTGCCGCGATCGTAGCAAGGCACGGCGAATCAAGGACGGCCAATCAAATTGCATATGGTCGCGGCAGAAAATTACGGTCCTTAGAACTAGAGCAAATGAAATCGGGTAGTCGCGGCATGGAACAAATTTGACGCGGCATTTTTCACAGTCATACGAAATCCGCGAATTCAGGAGATTTTTTATGATGAGGAGGGTGGCAAGATGAGGAGGGTGTCAAGATGACGACGAAATGACAATAATGATAGGAGATATTGATGGTGGTGCTGTGAATGCAGTGACGATAACACTACAACGTCAAGGATTGAAGATGTTCAAGGGAAGCAAGAGCTTTACCTCCCATTGGAATCCTTTTTGTATGATGGTAATCTTGGATCTCTCGTCAATATCTGAATCGACAAGCCACTTCTGGACAACAGCGCCTGGAAAGACATTTTAAGGATAGCATCAGTCTTGTTTTGTTTTTAGTTAAGAGTCATTTCTTCGCGCTTGAAACCTATACCAAACTAGAGCGGATTTCACATGACTGTCGTGAAAACAATTGCAATTGAGCAATCAGTAGCCAATCAGAATCGGGAGAAATCACCACTTGCTCCTAAATGGCTTTTCTCTCAGCCAATCACAAGCCGAACCAATTACTAAGTAATTATGCAATTGTAATTTACTAAGGAATTTGATTGGCTGAGAAAAAACGAGTAGCCAATGAGAACGCAAAGCAATCGCAATTACATAACAAGTGTTGACAGTCATGTGAAATCCGTTCTATCTAAAAGCAATGACACTCAGATTTCTTAGCAGTTCTATTTAGACACGCGTGGTAAATTTATGAGTTTACTACTTTACCCTCAGATGCAGTTCCGCGTCCTAATGCGTAGCGCACAATTGAGTGGGTATCAGCCGCTGCCACCCACGTGGGGTCATCGTCTTTTGGAAAGGCAATCTGCTTGCACTGACATCCTGTTGTCATGACAACAGAGCCGCTTGCGACCTAAGCAAGATAAAAAAGTAAGAAATCAGTTGATATCTCTTTCGAGACATCAAGAGCCTTAGTCAGTCGCCATTGTAACATACCAAGCAAGAAAAATCACCAGGTCTTACCAAAAATACTCTGAGCATAGAGTCCTCCCCATATGTAGCGAGATATTTACACCCTTTGGATAGCACACACATGGTGACAGGGGCGGGATGCTTGAATATGGACATGTCGGGAGTACGGATGTCCGACTTGGTGAGGTCCGCCCAACATGGTTGTAGATCTTTTGGAGAAACAAATAGAACCCTGAAAATCCTTTCATTTATCCTTTTCCTCCTTGGTTTCAAACTGAGTGCTATGCTAGGAGAGGTGTTACATGGCGAGAGATAACTGTTGTCCTGTTTCTTTGGCAACGCGTGGTGGAAGGGACTGTGCTACTGTGCGATAATTATCTGAAGGAAGGGGAGGTGGGTCTAAAATTCGTCAAGTAGACCCATAAATGAAGTCAAGCCCTCCTTACTAAAATGTAAAATAACGTTTAACCCCCCTTTTCCTAATAAAATAACTTGAACTTTCAATTTCCCTCAACCAATCAAATTTTGAACTAAACGAAGCTATGTATTTAGCAATCACGTGCGCACCGCGTGATAGTTGTTTTATTTGGCTTGTGATTGGCTGGTGAGGAAGCCATTCAGCAGTTTCTTATATTTGCTCTCGTTCATGATTGGCTACTAGATGTATTTGGTCTACTGCAGTAATCTGAAATCAGTTCTATCGATAACATTTTTTAACATTTTTACCATTATTCCCGGGTCGCGTTAGATACGCCTGTGCCTTGGCCGCGCAATATGACGAATCTCGCTCATTTAGCGCTTGTTGTACCACCAGACCAGGGAACTGACTCAGTAGCTCCGCGTTGGCTCGCACGTAAGAGTAGAAGTCCTCGAGCTCGGCTGCTCTCTCTGTAGTGCACCTCAAAGATGCCTTGTTCAAGAGTAGAGCAAGACAAGATGAGAGAGAAACATGAGCACTGTGATTGACAGGTGAATCGCCCAATGTAAGGGAACCAGGATCGAGCTAAATTTCAGGACTGGGATCCGGGATCCGTAGATCGGGATCCGAGATCCAGAGTGTGGGATCCGGGATCCATGGGTCGGGATCCGGGATCCAAGGGCTGGGATCTGGACCCATGTGTCGGGATCCGTGATGCAGAGTGTGGGATCTGGGATCCATATGTCTCGGGATCCGGGATTGGTCGGGATCCGAGATCCAGGGTGTTGGATCCGGGTTCCAAGGGCTGGGACACGGGATCCTAAACTTTTGTGGACCTGTTTACATGGAGCGAAGTGAAGGATGCCACGAAGTGCAGGTATGCTTTTAGAATCGCATTTCACACTAAAGCGTTTGTATGTATATATCAAGAAAACGATTCCATTCAATGTCTAAAAAACTCAATCATTGCTTCCTTTCTCTTGGTGGTAATGGGTATTTTTGCTTGGAATGAAATCACTGGAATTTAGTTGCTAAAAATAGCACAGATTATACCGTAGTGCGGGTCTACCATAATTTGGAGCATCAACACTCCAGAGAATGGACTCCTGTCACATCCTCTTTTGTTAGCTGGAGTCTTCGAGGTCAAAGAAAGACAAGATTTCATTTCCCATTTAATTTTTGTTGGGGTTGCTTCAAATTCACGCAGGAAGGAACCCCGCAATTTCCACAGGAACACACTAGCATCATTTACAACTGATTACTATTTAGCACTTCTAATACCTCTGCTAATTCTGCCGTTAGCTCATATGCACGGCCCGTGCGACATTTGGCCTCTATCCAAGACATCTGACAAACATTCTGAAACAAAAAATGTGTAGTAGAGTTAGTCTTAAAAATTGCTATATTTTAGTATCTTTGTCCACAATATAGGCAGCCAGTGATCAGGTAAAGTCACTTGCAACTGCAAATTGAGCTTCCTCTGTTAGGACATGTAAATAATTGTTCTTATAGAATCTTCAATTCTATTTCAATCTGGGGGTACTAGGGAAATTGACTAAAATGCCAAATACATCTAAGCGCGTCCGAAGGTTGTTTATTCTTTGTCAATCGTTGCCGAGCAACTTTTGGCCAAGTTTAATAGTGTTCATAGCGGAGCTCCTTAGCGGCCAAAGGCCGCAGAGCGGAGCACCATAGGTATCGCAGGAAGAATACAATAGCTCAAAGTGGAACTCAGGTATATACGATCGACTTCATTTTTCATGGTTCAGCGGTGTTCCCATTCTGGTATCGCAGGCGCGTGTCTGCGTGCGTGCCCCACCACAGGTACCAAGACCCTTTTCACCGTTTATTAATCATATCTCATGAAGGGATGAACCTCAGACAACCAAACTTGGGTGAAGTTATCTAAGTGGTAAGGGGTTGCTTAGTGCAAGTGCTTAGTCACGTGATATGACGGTGACAGGCTATCTTTGTACTACAATGGCAACCTTTTTGTCAAGGGTTGGGAGTAATTGGGAGCTCCGCTTTTAGCCAGTGGCTAAATTTATATTACAGTTATCGTGAATGTTATGTACCTCGACTAGCTCATTCCACATCTCTGCTCGCGTCAAGTGATGCGTCATTTCACTCAGCTTCCGTAGGTTGTACATTACTCTGTTGTCACTTCCGCCGGAAGTGCTAAGGACAAGTGGCTGAGCAGCCACCCATCGGAAGGCAGATCGCCGCTGACCACTCTGATCGGTGTATGGCTTGGGATAATTTGCCCACCTGTATAGAGACGGAATTGTTCTTGGCGTAAATGTTTAACAGATAGGCCTTTTTCCCTGCGTCTGTGCTCTAATTTATACACGAATGACGCTACAGTGTGACAAAAGACACACAGCGAAGAGAACAGTCGCCACGAAAAGAAAGACAGAGAGAGAAAGAGATCAATTTTATACGATAACAGTGAGCTCCAAAGCTAGTGTGGGAGTTTGCGCGCGCGTGGTAGCCCGTGCAGGCTGATGTCCATCCTCGCGCGCCAGGGTCCTTCCCTCACCTCCCCCCAGGGGACAGAGGAAAAGGACCCTGAAATGGTCTGGTCACGTGTCACCCAGATTTTGGGTGATAACAAACATTCCCTCCCTGGGGGGAGGTGACGGGGGGACCATGGCGCGCGAGGATGGCTGGTGTCCGTAGCGTCAGGTAGCGTGTATCTGTGCTTTAAGGCAGAGCGGAAATGACCTGTTTAGATCACTAAATTTCAGATAATAAGGTCAGGTTAGCTCAGATAAGCTTGATTTTTTGCATACAGACTCCTTGTCTGATTAAAAACAAACTATCAAAAATGACTTTTTTCTAATGGATCCGTCTTTGAGATATTAGGCTTTAAACATTGGTTTCTAAAATAAAAATACTTTCTGCGTGCTCTCTGGTTTCTTACAAACACTCGGGTAATGTTGGTCGAACTGATAAAACTTGAAAGACACTCGCCTTCGGCTCGTGTCTTTCAAGCTTTGATCAGTTCTCCCAACATCCTTCGTGTTTGTAATAAAGCAGAGAGCACGCGGAAAGTACTTTTATTGCTTAAGTATATTACCTTCCAAGGAAGTAATTGGCGAGCTCTACACTCAAGATTTCCGCGAATGGTTTATCGCTGAGAAAGTAGCCACGTGCCGCTTCCAAGAAAAGCCGATGGTACCATCTGTAGACCACGTGACCATCAGCCGCTACTTCAACTAGATACGAGCCTGGGAACAAATAAGGCATTAATTAGGTATCTCTAGTTATGTGGCATTTTTCTGAAATCCGCTCTGACTTATAATGATGCGTTACCTAAGTCATTCCTGAGTCTTGTCCACAGCAAAGGCGGTAGTCGCCTCACAGGCGGCACGTGATACTTGAACACGTGATCATCGAGCACGAGGTCATCACATGATAGGATGTCTTCCAGCTCAGCACGTGTCAGGCCC
Organism: Scolanthus callimorphus; assembly: GCA_033964015.1. Classification (NCBI taxonomy): domain Eukaryota; kingdom Metazoa; phylum Cnidaria; class Anthozoa; order Actiniaria; family Edwardsiidae; genus Scolanthus; species Scolanthus callimorphus. Next base: position 298,565 of record JAWWUD010000092.1, on the reverse strand, counting down.
GTGCGTGACGCGGTGATGAAACCGAGCGCGTGACGCACTAGTGTTCCTCCATGTACAAGCTCAAGTCTGTAACGCAAAAATGGCAAAATTACATGCATCTCCTAAAGAGGACGGATGGCAAAAAGGCCGAGAGCAATTTTGGTGAAGATATTAAAGTGTGCTTATAACACTTTCAAAATGCCTTTACAACTTGGCTCAAAATGACTTTATAACAACATTCACGCGGCGAATGCATTGAGCCGTTTATATGAGGTGATAATGAAGCAGGGTTCGTACGTTTGGCATTTCTGAATAAAGAAAAGCGCGCGCGTTTATAATTGGAATCGTCCATTGAAAATGATCGGAATGAATTGATCTAAGGACAGATCCTCTTTTCTGACACTAACGAAAGTTGGTTTCCTCATAAAAGGAGATATTTACCTTTTAAATAGGCTTTCTATCATTTCAGTAGCATTAGCCTGTAGCTGCGCGTCCTCGTATCGAGTGTATGAGTGCCAAGACAAAGCAGTGTCACACGCCAGCTTCACGAATAACGCCGTGGGCTTACTGGACGCGTCCAAGACAGTTTTCCTTTGCTGCGGCGTCAGATATCTAACAAGAACAATTGAAAAACGATATTCTCGCGCGCTGCCCGCCCCTGTGTCACGATAGTCTCCCGCGCTGCCCGCCCTTGTGTCACGATAGTCTCCCGCGCTGCCCGCCCTTGTGTCACGATAGTCTCCCGCGCTGCCCGCCCTTGTGTCACGATAGTCTCCCGCGCTGCCCGCCCTTGTGTCACGATAGTCTCCCGCGCTGCCCGCCCTTGTGTCACGATAGTCTCCCGCGCTGCCCGCCCTTGTGTCACGATAGTCTCCCGCGCTGCCCGCCCTTGTGTCACGATAGTCTCCCGCGCTGCCCGTCCTTGTGTCACGATAGTCTCCCGCGCTGCCCGCCCTTGTGTCACGATAGTCTCCCGCGCTGCCCGTCCTTGTGTCACGATAGTTTCCCGCGCTGCCCGTCCTTGTGTCACGATAGTCTCCCGCGCTGCCCGCCCTTGTGTCACGATAGCCTCCCGCGCTGCCCGCCCTTGTGTCACGATAGTCTCCCGCGCTACCCGTCCTTGTGTCACGATAGTCTCCCGCGCTGCCCGCCCTTGTGTCACGATAGTCTCCCGCGCTGCCCGCCCTTGTGTCACGATAGTCTCCCGCGCTGCCCGTCCTTGTGTCACGATAGTCTCCCGCGCTGCCCGCCCTTGTGTCACGATAGTCTCCCGCGCTGCCCGTCCTTGTGTCACGATAGTCTCCCGCGCTGCCCGTCCTTGTGTCACGATAGTTTCCCGCGCTGCCCGTCCTTGTGTCACGATAGTCTCCCGCGCTGCCCGCCCTTGTGTCACGATAGTCTCCCGCGCTGCCCGCCCTTGTGTCACGATAGTTTTAGGGCACAAAATTCGTATCTCCAAGCGGTCATGTAATGTTCTGTTTATTATATAAACATCAATGAAATACCAAATTCAAATTTTATTTGAGTTAAGCTTAAAAATCGAGCATTCAGCAAAGGCAAGTGTGATATTTTCACATGTGAAAATAACATGATATTTTCACGTGTGAAGATATCAAGTTTTCACGCGGAAGATCATCTGGTATTTCATTGGTGTTTATATAATAAAATGGGATTCTTTGTTTAAGAGGGCACAACACAATGCAGAGTGATTGCTAGTGTATATTTCCAGTACCTGTTAGAGTTGCGCAGACGCATGTCTAAGATCCCTTCCACGTCTTTGGTCTCTAACGTGGGCACCTACACAAACAATTTAAACAGCATATAAGCAGACATTTAACACTTATTGGATGAGGTTGAGCATGATAGTGAGATTTGGCAAAGCCGAGGTTTGTGTTATCTGCCGAAGCGAAGCTGAGGCGGATAACACTAACTCGAAGCGTTGACAAATCTCACTATCATGCGAAAACCGAATTCAATAATTGTTTTATTATTCAGCAACCAAGAATTCTTACCTAGCTAAACGGAGTCAGCGATGAGGCCGTGCACGGCGACACGGTTTTTCAACTTCATCTTACGTCCATTGATATTTTCCTTTTCGTATTCAATTCAAATAGCCATAGTTGATGTTTAGATATCCTGAGCAATGATCTCTTGGCAAAAATCATAACAGATTCAACGAGAATACTCGCAAAACCGGCTTTCAATTCGTAAATTAAAACCAAGATGGCGGCCAAACCTATTGGCTTGCGTTATGACGTCATTAGAGTGCATCAATCCTAATGTCTGTAGTATGACGTCAGGTACTGCGCGCCAACAAGGTTTCGCTGCGTACTCTTAGCCAATCAGAACCGAGATAGTGGCATGGCTGAATAATAATTCTTCTTGGTTGGTTGTTTTAGCATACATTTGTTTCTGGAACCCCAGCCAAGAAAACAACATTGAAAAAGAGGAGGGGGGGACTCTAACTGATAGCATTGTGATAGGCGACATTTTCAGCAGGTCCTACAATCTTGGAGAAAATCTGTAGAGAAAATTACTGAAATTGCTCCTCTTTTCGCTTTCCTCCTTTCACCCCCCCCTCCCCCCCCCCCCCTCCCCCCCCTCCTCCCACGCCCAAACAATGTTGCAACGAACGTGTCGATGGATGGACGCACTTCATCACCAACAATGATTTAGGGGGCGGGGGATAAGTGGGACCCTAAGTTAGTTGAACATTAAAAATATTAAGTGTTCTTTTTAACATTATCTCTATCTCTTTGCCCAAGAATGTTGGTGTTTTTGGCAAGAAATGTAACTTTTTGAAACAAGATAATGGTTGTCATTACGTGCGGGTTCATGTATCAGGTGAAAATGTATGCGCGTAGTACGTGTACCTCGGGTATCTTTTGCTCACCTCGATGTAAAACCTAGAATTGTTCTCGGCGCTCATTTGGATTTGAGAGCCGCCAGACAACCTCCAACCATGGACAGCGTACTGACGATCACGTGAACATTCTTGGGGAGTGCGGCTGGTAACCAGCGTAGTGCTCGCCCGTCATCCTGATCCGATAACTGGTCAAGTGAGTCTAGAAACAGGACTGACAGGAAAAAGAACATCAACACGATCAAGTGCTGTCGTATCTGCGCGGGCTGTCTGTGGTGTTACTAATATCATCGCCAGGCCATTTGTCCGAGATAGAAATACAAAATGGCGACCAAGGGAGCGATGTTTCTCGAACATCTGCAAGTTCTGGTCAAGCGGGAGCAAAGAAATATTTTAACCCGTGCATATGCGAAGCACAGAAACGAATTATCGCGGAGTCCAATGTCACTCGCCCACTCGCCCACTCACTTCTGTGTTAGGTCGACAACGGGAAAACACTTGTAAAGACAATAGGAACTAGGGCCTACACAATAGGAACTTGAGAGAACTGAGGATAGTTTTTTTCACTGTTCCTCGCTTTATTGTGATTCAAATTGGAATTCTAGCCTGAAGTCGTGTCCACCGTTGACCAATGTATTGTTTGGCCAACGGTAGACTCGACTTCAGGCTAGAATTCCAATTTGAATCACAGTAAAGCAAGGAATTGTGAAAAGGACTATTGACATCGAAACTTCAATTTATCCCACGGAAAGACCCAGGTTACTAACTTCTGTGACTCTTACCTAACGGTTTTTCTGGAGTTGCCTTTCTGAGCAATGTTTGGAATGTTGCCACAAGCCGATCAAAGTCATCAGCGATTGTCGTTGATTCGTCTTTGAATACGATTTTTAACTAAAATAGCATAAAATAATATTGATATGTTGATCTCAACAGTGGTCACATTCACGTCGTCATTTTCAGCGCGCACTGATCAGAATGTTCAGAATGAATCGTCGATAAAGCTACGGCTAAACTAGGATACATGTAGCTAGCGCGCAACATTTGTGTCCTGCATGTTTCCTCGAGTGGCGAAACTAGAAAACATCGCACGCGTGTGTCTCGGACACATAGAATGTTATTGTCTTGCGAAGAAACATTTATTGTGTGTCTCGGCTACACGGCTACACGAGTGGCTAAACCTGGAAACATGAAGGAAACATGTGTCCGGCTACAATGTTGCGCGCTACATGTGTCCTAGTTTAGTCAGGGCTTAACGGTATATTAAGGAAATAGCGAAGCAAACAGCAATGCACGTTGGAATGTAATTGATTTCTACTGAAAACATACGTGATTTCATTGACATAGAAGGAATTTCAGATGACTGTCACGAGTAATTTGCAATTGCTTTCCAATAACTCCAATAAGTTGTATTCTGAAATGGTGTCATTACTTAGGGACTGTTTTCCACGACATATATATTCATAGAGATTAGGACCAGTTCTTACCTGGGCACAAATGCTAGCCAGCAGTGAACGTACATTGGACGAGTGTGGAGTGGTGCCCAGGAAACGTATAATGTGTATCGGTCTAGAAAAAAGAAGAGATTAGCCAAAACGAGTAATGCGCAAAGGCCCACTCAATTGATATATTGGAGGTTAATTGGCAAGTTCTTTATGAGCAGGTAAAAAGGTCAGATACATTTTAATAGTTTTTGCTTTCCAGTACCTTTAATCGCCTTATAATTGTAATTGCCTTATAGGTTAACTAATCAATGGCAATGTTTTTGTACCACGTGACAGACGAACTGCAAAAGGCCAAATTGACGTTACGAACCTTCCCACGTCCACTACTTCCCAGGCCTGCGCGGACTGTGTAAATGCCTTGGCGGCTATCGACGTCTTCCCACTTCCAGACACTCCATATATTACTAGGGGCTGAAAGTGAGAAAGACAGTATTTTAAATATGACATGACCTGTCACTTCATAAAAGTGGCAAAAGAAAACAGATATCATGGAGATCCAAGAATTAAGTTATTCCGAACCGGACCCTCTTATATATTTAAAAATAGAAAGAGTCTTCTCAACGAGAGGGGACAAGGAGAGACAAAGAGAGGTTGGAGGACTTGACGGGCTGCATATGGAGGGTGCAAATTTGCTGTCGCGCAGCTTACAATCATGAGGGCTGTTTTACAATATATATGCCTACAAGATCCAGGACATTGACTACATTGCACCGGGAGACAATCCTCAACTCTTATGGATTCAACACAGGAGTAGAAGGGAAAGCAGACGAGACCTTGGTTTGGTGTCTCATTCGAAAGGCTAAGAAAACACAGTAGAACAAAGTTCAACCCACAATATGAACAAGTCTCGATCACGATTTAAACAGAAATAACATTTTCTCTGCCCGAGACGGTAATCGATCCGGGACAACAGCGGTGGGAACCCAGCGCCGTAATACTGAGGCAGCCGTGCTTCTTGTTTCTTTCTGTTCCCATCAGCAAGGCTATCTGGCGAAAGATGCAGTATAACCGACGTGCGATAGAAACTTATCAGCTGATATGCTCACCCGTGAACCGTTTTCTCTCTTTAAATACGTCTGGATCTGAACAGAATGCGATAAACAGCTCAACATGAAATATCGGTTCACGCAATCATGCGTAGAAAGGGCGAAACTGGCCGCGATCTTCTAGTAAAGAGCTCAGTTTTGAAGAAAGCACCATGAAAATACATGTAATAATAATAGTCAGACCATGCTTCCCAGGTATGCGTCTTGCATTCCGTTTGGCCATGGAATTACGCGCGCGAGAGAGAAGGACATCCAGGAATTTCAGAAAGGGGTGACGGACAGTGAAACTATAGGGATTAAAAATTGCACATTTTCCTTCAGCAAATACAGTAAAATGAGAAAATCTCGTGAAAAAAAGGGTCTCTCCCCATTAAACCCACCCCCTTTCCTTAATCCGCCCCTCGCATCATTATTTTTATCTCGTCTGGCCGCCACAACGAAAGTTTCTGCAAACTTATCGTCTCAACTTGTATGAGCCTGCATTTGCTCCGGGTTTAACATTACCTTTTCTAGAATGTTTTCCCTCCCAAAGAATGAAGACGTCATGTGCTGACAAAACACCAGCTGGTTCAGTACCTCCTGATACAAGGAGTCTTCACAGACCTCTTTACTCGCCACAGCTAGCGAAAGAAAGCGAAAATATCGAATAAGAGAAAGACAACTTGAATATGAATAATGGCGTCGCTTCCCTGGTTCTCCACCGATTTTTTGCAGCGACGGTAGTTATAAAAGACCAACTTTCCAGACTTTCAGCCCCCCTGGCTGGATCTCACGTCGCCAATGGCTGCCAAGCGGTCGTAAGCACAAACACTGAGGATGGTCAATCCCGCGTCCTAGTGGTTCTTTAACGTCCCTCTGGTCCATGTAGCGCATGTGAGAGACGGGACCTATTTTACGTCCTTATCCGACAAGACGCCAAGGTCATATATATGCCTTTCGTGTTACTACTACTAAGCACACTTCGTCGGGGAGTCCCTTCGGATGATATCAATACCATTGGTCGTTGCATCTAACATCTCCGACCATCTTAGTTAGGTTAACACCAAGGGAAAACTGGTTTGTCCATACCATCAATAATGGAGTCCACCATCAATTGGCAAATCTCATCACATAGCTTCGCTAACTGCTCCTTGTTCGTCGTGATGTCTATACGACCATCTTTCGCCAGATCGTAGCTAAGGGCATACCTGGTGAAAGTATAATAAACGTGATTTACAGCTGATTTAGTATAACTGTCATGGTCTCCGGTGGATTTTCGGACGCTTTTCGGACGCTTTTCAGGCGCTTTTCGGACGTCTCATACTTCAATTGGTTGAGGTACGAGTCGGCGAAGGAAACCCCAAAACACGTGTCTTATTTTCTTGCTTTTCTTGGGTCTCGACTAAACACAATTCGTACTTACTTCGTCCTCTGGTTGGTTTGTTGTTGGATTTGTTTCGTTTCTGATGGCTAAATGTATTTCAGAGTTCGTAGGCATTCCTGAATGACAAAAATCCAGGATTTTCCAGGAGGTCTTTACTTATTTTTCCAGGAGTTTTTATGGGGTAGAAATCCCCCCTCCCCCCAAAAAAACATACACACTTTAAAAGGAAGCTGCTTTCCTATATTGGACCGATATACGGCAATTTACATTTTTCTATTCACTCTTGGTGCAGTATGATAATAGTCATAATTTGCAGCCCAAAATCAGATTCACGAAACTGACTCATTCAACCACATTTGAGTTGAAACGTTTTTCCAGGAGTTTTTCCAGGATTTTCTTAACATTCCAGCCTTTCAAGGAAGGAAATGAAAATCCATGATATTCCTGGATTTCCAGGACGCGTACGAACCCTGGTATTTACTTTGCGTTTCGCTTTCGCGCAATAACCTAACTAACACAGATGACTTACTGGTATATATACTTGGAGGGCACAACAGATCGGCACATGTTTTCCATGTTCTGTAACAGTTCTTGCGCTTCGCTGTCTATCCTGCCACTCGCATCTCGATCTGTAAACGCTCTACTAAGATTCAGAGTCCCCGTTGTGGTGCTCGGTTTATATGAACGTTTAAAAATAAAAACTCTATTCTCAATTTCAGCATTATCAATGTTACTATTAAAATCATCCAGAGCTGCCTCTAGCTCAAAATGCGTTACAGAGTACTGAAAATCGTGCTCTTGAAGTTTAGCACCATGGAACTTTGAAAAGTCTGTGCTGATTGCTGCCTTCCGAAGCGCATTCCGCATTCTATCGAATTCTCTAAACCAATCGCCTTGCTCCTTTCGCTTTGCTTCCTCGTTACCAATTTGTCCATTGTTTCTATACGCGCATGGGTAATAGGTGGATATCCGCTGGAGTATGTATCGCGGTGGATTGTTGTTCTTGTCTTTGACGGTACCATTTGTTGAGAAGGCTGTGATCACTTCCGTCGCCTTCGCCGGATTGATCTTTGACCTTATCAAGAAAACTCTCGAAAAGGTCTTGGTTTATCTTTACTGGAATAGGGCGGAACCCATATCTTTCACCCATGATGCAAATCAAGAAAGGGCCAACTGATTCCTTCCTGGAATATGAACATAATATAGATTTAGGCACTACCTAAAAGCGGAGCTCCCAGTGTTTATAGTAAATGGTATTTCCCGCGAAAATGAGAGACGGTTTGGGGTTTCCTGTGATATGGGCACGCACGCAGGCAGGGACGCGCCCGCGATACCCATGCGAATACCGCTGAACCACGAAAAACTTAGTCGATCATATACCTGAGGAGCTTGGGCTATTGTATTCTTCCTGCGATATCTATGGTGCTCCGCTCAGTGGCCGAGCTATCACGAAAAAGCTGTCGTAACGTTTTTTCGAGATTTCCATGGGCTAACTGCTGTTAATGCAACACTGAGCTTGTTTCTCTGGTTGGCTCTTGGCCAGGACCGAAACATGGCGACATCAATTGCCGATGAACGCCAATAAATAAATTGTTATATCGATTTTGAAATCACGCGTGTGGTCTGCAATCTGAATCTCAGCAGGGCAATTTATTTCTAATTGCCTTGCTGTTTAAAATGATATTTTGCACGTCACTTTTCCAGCATTTCATTACAACAGCCGATTGCGTTTGAGCGTTTTACCCTAACAGTTCGCACGTTACGTTTGAACGTTTGAAAGTTGCGTCATTGTGAGACAAAAAGTCGGACGTTTCCAAGGGCAACCGCCATGTGTATTTTTCACTGACCAATCAGAGAGGACAGAACTCTTTGGTTCGCCATAGAAATGTCTCGTTTTATCCTAGAAACGCAACTTTCAAACGTTCAAACATAACCGTGCGAACTGTTAGGAAAACATTCAAGCGCAATCGGCTGTATTGCCTTGGTGAATCAGATGAGTAACATTTTCCCTGAATCGCAATAAGTTTTGCAGTCCTAGGATTTCAAAATAGATATAATAGTGGAATATTTGAAACTTGTGTCATGCAATCTTGATCCGAAAACAATTCTGAAGTGCGTGCTTATTACTCAAACTCTGTTTATTTTACAATGAGTTTGCTCAGGTAAGTTAAGGCCTGGGCGGAAGCCCGATCCAAAATGGCGGACGTAAAACTGAGGGGGGTGGTCCATCTCAAAACCAATGCCTCTGAGGGATCCAACAATCTACATTTGAATACCTTTGATCATTCTCAATCATTTTCACCAATGTTGGTCTCTATGGCAACAAATGCATGACCTCTGACCTTAAATTTAATTTCTAGGAAAATGGCCTATGCATTCAATGGGGAAAAGCGAAATCGTTCCCCAGAGTGCATTATAGTGTTTGTTATATAGTGTAGATTATTGATCCAACGAGGATGGCTGGAAATGTTTTTTAGGATAGCCTTATTTGTGATGATGTAATATGATACCTCTCCTTTTCTTAAAATGTGGATAACTTGGACACCCATCCTCGTTGGAATGGTATTGTACGCCCGACACTGGTCATAATAAGACCCATTGGGAAACCATTGGTATGACCCCCATCGAATGCAGAGAACTGAAAGAAAATTGTGCCTTTGTCACGCTCTTACAAGTCATGCAACCCGTTGACATGGTAACCAAATACATCAAATGAAACGTCTCACCGGGTGTACCAACCTTAACGAAAAACATTCTACAGAAGATATTTATCTACCCTAGAGAATTTTTTTCAGTATTTTTCGCATTTTTTTGAAAAACACCCATGCCTTAATATACCTGAGTGGTCCGAAAAAGTTTATGGAAATGATTTCAACATGGATGTAACAAAGTGGTAATTGGCCTTCGTGTCGTGCAAATTTGGTCGGAAATCAAACTTGTGATTTCAAATCGAGTTACGTCGCCATTTGGCGACCAGGTTAAAATGTTTGCTCGCCAAACCCGAAATGTAGTCGCCCTATGGCGACCAAATAGCTGCAAAGTTGGGCCGCTTCACAGGAATGTTCTACTCACTTGCAAATAGCCATTTCAGTCAGACATATCTCAACAGCCTGGTGCTCATCCGTCATTTCATCCCTCACACCCCATCTCAGGTCCCCCGCGGTAAATGTGTAGCCAAGTCGGCGGCACAACTCGCGCAGGTAAGGATACACGTCCTCCATGAATAGATCTCGCTCAGTCTTCATGTCAGAAAATGTGGAACTTACAAAGATTCGCACCTGCGAAGAAAAAGGCATATTGTTGTACGGCATTCTTAAGAACAGTCTCCTCGCAGCCGCCCGGACCGGTTGCGCTACGCTCACCCGTCCCAAGCGTTTGGGACGGGTGAGTGTAGCGTGACACCTGTCCGGACGGCTGCGAGGAGCCTATCTTAAAAATAGCACTGACATAGCGAAATAATGGCAGAAGAACATGGCTAGAAGAGTACACCTTGATACGCGCACACTCGTGAATAACACGATAATAACAATAATAATATGTTTATTATACGATTCAACAAGCGTGTAGCTTTACGTGGCTATTGTGGGTTTCTGAAAATATAATTTTTCACCCGAGAAATGACCGCGCGCGTACTCAACCAAGATTGATAATTTTAATTATGAACCTCAGAAGACGGCTAAATGTAACAGATGGTCATAAACGTTATATTTTACCACGGCCATCACAGGGAGTTTCTGCAGAAACCCATCCATGGGAAAGCTGAATTTCCCAGGTAGAAGAATGGGAAGTGTTCGGATTTCCCATGGCTATCCATGTGAATTCCGAACACTTCCCATTCGTGTGCCTTGGGAAATTCAGCTTTTCCTATGGATGGGTTTCTGCAGAAATTCCCTGTGCATAGCGCAGCATCTTGGCTCACGCGATAGCGCTGTTCCGATTGAAACTGTGATAATGCTCTAGCTAACTAAACAATGGGAGTATTTTATACTATTCCAGTTTTGAAAACAATATGGGAAGCCTGAGCAGACATCTAAACTAATAAGAACGATGTGGTCCCAAACACGTTATGACGAACCAGCTCCCGAGAGCTTTTTCTCCGCGTTTTCTCCAGTTTTTCTCTCGAACCCTAAATTATACCATTTGCGCAGTAGCTTCAGTCAGCTTTTTCGGTTCTTTTTAAAAACCTAGAATGCGCGTCGAAAGCGACGCAAGGCAAAAGCTTAAGAAACTGTGACTGGTTAATGTGATAGTGTTCCTACCTCTCGTGAATTTACTGCATTCCGTTTGGCAGGGACGGCGCCGAATGACAGCTCAATAACATCTCCTTTCTCTTCAGGTCTATTTCTGGACATTTTCGCGCGCTTTTCTCTCACTCTGTCGGGCGCATGCGCCAGAATATGCTTCCATTTCTCGCGATTTTTACGGTCTACCGCTGGACCCCCTAACATCTCGGTGAGGCGCACATTTGCTCGGACCGCGGCCACAACAGCGAGGCCTTTTCTCTTGGTGTTTCCGTTGCCCATGTACTTTCAATTACCCAAAGAAAAGCTAGAAAACAAATATATGGCATAATAAATACATTCAAGTTCATGTTTTGATCCGTGAGCCTTCGCCTCAGTGATTGAACTCAGTTTAATTTATACCAATTAAATCATATTTTAGTTTAATTGCTAAATAATTTCCTTGTATATACATGTACTCATAGCAGCAAACAAGATCATACTCGTCAGATTTCATGAGTTAAAGTCCCCTCGACGCTCCAGGTTCTCATATAATCGTCACAAAAATGAGGACGGGTCATACCTAGCGATCCATTACAATCCGATCGCTAACGAACGGCGGCCGATCCAATCTGATCCATTCGATGAGTAGAGATATTGTTATGGCGTTAAAGGATAAACGCGTTCCGAACTAGCGAAGTCGAATCGAATAAAGTTTTTCTTAAGTTACAGAGATGCTAGATTTACCTGCTCAAGTTACTAACTGTTCTTGCTTCAATGTGTAGGCTGCTTTATTATTAGGAAAACACCACACAACCATGAATGAATCACTTGAGGATTTCACACATTGTCCTCTGCAAAGTCTTGAAAACACACCAGTTATTCCAAAAGGAAACGATTCCCTCGTCCATATATGTTTCCCATTCATCGGGTAGTTGCATGAACAAATTATAAATGCAAAATACTAACCCCTCAGGTGAGATATAGAACTAAATTTGCGAAGAGATGCGATAGCCTACTGTAGTTGGCTTCGCCACCATGTTTGTAGATTTTGAACAGGACGAGCTTATTTTAAAAGAACAATACGAACAGTTGGAATTCCCAAGGGTCTGGTAGAGAATGATCCTATTGGGAAATGTACAGAGGTCATACGAAGTTAGAAGAATAGAATATGAACATGGCTATAAATGCTATTAGTTTACAGTTGACGCGGTTTCCATTGTTATTCGTAGGGAATTAACTCGGATAATGAATCTCAACAAACTAAAAGTCGGGGAGGGATTTGAATTCTCCAGGGAAAGGTTGGGGTTGATCAATAGAATTGAATTGAATTTCTAGGTAAATATATTGCTCATTATGGATTAATAGGTAAATATATGGCTCATTATGGATTAATAGGTAAATATCTAGTTATTTACCTATTAATCCATAATAAGCCATATACTTACCTGTAAATCAATAATGTGTGGTTCCAGAAAATACCCCAACCCCCCCCCCCCCCCCCCCCCTCCCGGAAGAGTGTTGAAAAGTGACCCCCCCCCCCCACCTCTCTGGAATTCCCGAAGAAAAATACAGTATTTGTATGGAAAATATATCCTTTCCTATTATCCTTCCTATGGATAATTTCTGGAACCACACAATAAGCCATTTTTACCAAGACTTCAAGGGGCACTGTCACGTTTGTTTCATCAAAATGTTTTAAAATAAGACAAGTGTTCTACAGAAACAACTCCGAACCTATATTCTGTTTCAAATTAGTCTTAAAAAGAAAAAGAGGCTTGTTCAGCCTGTTCGAAAATCAAAAATGCCAATTAGCAATCCAATTCCATCCGCTCGATTATACACGAAAATACTCCAAATTTATATTGATCTAGCAGCTGAAAGGTTGGTTAAAAAACGTAGACCATTATTTTGTTGATTTGTAGGGAGTTTGACTGCATTTAAGCTACTTAAAATGACCCCAAGTTAGACCAAATTATGATAGACCATGACAGTTGCCCCTTTCACAATGACTAAATTCAATTATCAACCCAAACATTTTACTAGTGAATTCAAATCCATACACTTACCCCGAGAAAAAAACATCCAATAATCTCAGTTTATGCATCTATGCTGACTGTCTGTCTATAACCAATATTTGCTCCTGATTAGCCTTTATGCGAATCCCGTTGAACGCCACAAAACACGATTTCCGAGAACGCCTTCACTTGAACCATATTGAGAAGCGCTTGTCCAGTCTACTTGCTTGGTCTCATTGCCCATAGAGTGTGTTTAAGACGTAAACCTGAAAATACAGATAAAATCATGCCCAGGTTAATTGCATATCTAATCGTAGAGAGCAACCAACGAGCGCAAAATACCTGAAACTTGCCTTCAGTTCTCCATCTTGAATCAGTTCCATCCGTTTTGCTGGACACAACGTTACGCAAATTGAGCTGTAGCTGTCAGGGCGTGGTACAAATGAAAATAACCAGTAAGGACGTAGTTGCTTTTGTCTCTATTATTTTCGTTCTACAAAGGAGTTCTTTGGTCTCTAGTCTATTATCCTCGTTCTTTGTGTTGAGGTATAGGGTATTGTTGTATTATCCAACCAGAGAGGAGCTTTAAGCAGCTACGTACCGACCAAAATAACAGCGCTTAAATGAGTTGCGCTTTTACAAAAGGCCGCTTGATTGATTGGACTAGCTGTTGTACGAAAACAAAGACGTAATTCGTGTTTGGAAACCTTTGTCAATCATAGTTGAATAAAAGTTGTCATTCATTTTCTATAGCATCACAACTTTATTGTGCATGGTAAAAATTAATTGCAATAAGTTTCTCTGGGGAACCCACTTCTGTGAAAGCAGCTAAATAACTAACAATAGTTCCTATTGGAATCCGCTATCTTTTTCAATTGTAAACTGTACTCCTTTTCAAAACTGTTAAATTCAATGAGAAGAATGCATTTCATTTGTCCCTGTTTTCTGAAAACCTTGTCAACTGTAAACTAAGTCCGTTAATTACCTCGATTCTCGGCAATAACCCCAATACATCCCTCGGGCCTACGGCCCTTGGGATGTATTGGGGTTATTGCCTCGAATCTCGGTAATTAACTCTAACATAAACAATAATTAGAATTACAATGAACAAAACATTTGTGAAATGAGGCCGGCGAGCAAAACAAAGCGGTTCGTTGCCTTGAGACGGGATGAAAATAAACTTGGTGGTCTAACTAGTGTTTGAAAATAAGTTCACAAACTAGTTCAGCCACAAAGGGAGTTAGCAACGAATGACAATAAAAAATCATAGTTGCCCTCCTAATTTTGCAGAATTTCTTCAGAACTGCCTTGGAATTTAGCCGTTTTCCCACACTGGATTTTTTCATGTTGTAACTGTTGTAAGCAGGCCGAACGCAAAATAGTCAGGGCAAATACAAATTGTTATCACTGGAATAAGTTTATTACCCACTACTCTATTAAAGTGTAATTTCACTATTTTCTTCGTTAGTCTCTTCTTTTAGTTTCTTGGACTAAACAACACAACTTTCTAAATATATCATTTTTTCTCTAAATTATTAGATACCATGTTTTACACTCAGACAAGCAGAGTTAATAAGGCAGGTCACACTTATCAAAGTTTTGAAGTCTGCCACAGAATTTCCCAGCAACGTTTTGCCGTAAACATTTCTAAGCAAAGTGTTTTACTCCAAAGATTGTCTGGTCGCACTAGCGTAAAAAATAGGTTTGCGTCGTTTTGATAAATTTTCTGCTTCTGTCTAGGGTTTTATTTGATTGGCAGCAACTTCTATTGTTCCTACAAAACTTTGCCAAAAACGAAAGCCCAAAAGTTCGCTGGGAAAGTGACGCGTCGCATTAGGGAATTAACTTTGCTGGCAAATTCTGACCGCAAAGTCAGAAAAGTTTCCAATAAACCAAACACACATTTGTACTTCACTCCCAGATTGGTCAGATGTTCAATTTCTTTCGCTTCTGATTGGCTAAGTGTATATGCTTTGTGTCTAGTTTTTGCCACTCATCTAACTTTCCTCTAATCTCCCGCCTTTTCTGCGGTCATAAGATCATAAGATCTATAATTTAGATGGCTTCTCTGTACATGTTCAAGAGAAAAAATAAAACATTTATTGTGAGTTTTAGAATTTCCTGTTTCATCTTAAATCTTCATCATCTAACTCTAGATCGTCCATTTCTTGGAAAAGAGTTTCATCGACTTCGACATCACCACCTGCAAGGGAGAGAGAAGTTTGTTCCAGGAAATATTTTAACAATAGCAGGGACGGCGAACTTGACATTTTGCCAAGGTTTTATACATTTTCACTAAATGCAGCCCCCACCGTCCCAGAATTTACAGCCATTCTCAGTTACACGCGGTCGCCGGGAAAAAAGCTTGCAAGCGAAAACTCTTTTTTTGTCAAAGTTTCCATGGAACGCACGTGCTTTCGCCGGCTTGTCGCGCTCAGGCAAGACAGAAAAACGAGCGCGTGTAACTGAGAATGGCTGTAATGCCTTCAGATTGTGCAGATTGTGCCGCCATCAGGATTAATTAAAGTGATCTTTTTACCTTCAAAGAATGCTGAATCTGAGTCTTTCATTGAAGCATCCATTTCAAATAACTGTCGACCTGCAAAGACGATGAATTACAAAAACAACTATTGACAATTGCTTACAGTTTCTTCAAAGATGGAACATGTTTGTTTAGGACAAGGTTCTTGGCCCGGTTGTTTTGTAAAATGAAACTTTTATGCACAATGCAAAATGATGTTGGTACAAACGGCATCCTTTCACACCTGACCAAATGTTTGCCACAAAGCGAAAGAATGGCATGCTGTTTGTATTTTGACTGTGATTTTTCACATTATATTTTATTTAGACCTCGGTTTATGCACCAAACAATCTGAAGGGACTAACATCAACCCTTTTTTAAGAGTTTATACACAGCACAGTTTTTTTTTTTTTGCTTTTTCTGAATGCTCTGTTTACTTTGTTTCAGTCTCTTGGTGACAAGTCCTTGTTGTGTGGTGAGCCAGATTGGAAACATGACAACCAACTAAATGACACCAAAATAATAAAATAACAAAGAATTTTATCTTCTATTTACAGACATTTTCCAAATAAGGGACTGCAAGCATTTACTCTAGCCTTCCCTGCAGTCATTAGGGAGTTTAAAATGCGACAACAACAACAGGTACCACAACGTCTACCTACAATTTGTCTACTTGTTTCATCACATTTCTATAACAGCAAATTTGCATTTATTCTCAATCAAATGAAACAAAAATACAAAATCGTCAAATACGCTTCCGCTCTCACCAGATCTCGTAAAACATGGTATTTTCATGTCGCAGTTCAGAAGAAAATGGTTGAAATGCATTTCACTTAATGGATTTCCAAGTGCATGCATTGTACTCTGCAATCAAGTGTATTGTTCTTTGGCATTCTTGTTCTTGTTCCCGTTGTCACATCTTAAAGTCCCTATTCTGTGGTGTGGCCCCTATCATGTTTTATGGGACTTCTTTTAGAACTGCAAGAATTTCTTAAAATTAATAATGCCTGCCAATAAATTTGCCTGTCAGCATCAGAGCCTGTTTCTACACATCCCACATTGTAAGAGGCAATCAAATCTTTACCTGTAATTTTGGATTTAGTTATTATAGCTGTAGCAATTCCTTTATTCTTTTCTGCCATTTCTGCATCAAATTTATCCTCCATTCTGCAAAGTTCTCTTTCGTAACTGGAGTCCCACAAAACTTTTTCTTTCTGCCTCTTGTAGTTCTCTCTCTATTCTTATTCTTTCCTCTTGTTTTCTTCTTTTAATGTCATCTAAAAAATCTTGAAGTTTTTCTTGAACATGGATACTAATGTGAAACCATTACCATCCCCACATTTTCTTCTGCCTGGAAAAAATAAGAACAGCAATTATATTAAATTATAATGTCATTTGCCCGAATGAGAAGATTTTCAAACTTTGCTACTCAGTACTTTTTCAGCTAAATTTAGTGCATTGCAACATGAATGCAGTCTACAGCTTGTGTTTTAACTTGGAAATTCTGGGCTGTCAATTTAAAGTCCCATCACCAACCGAGAGCCTTTGCGGACTCTTAGCCAATCAGAGCACCCGAAAAACAATGGATCAATTGAAAACAATAGAAAACGGGGCGCAAAGGCTCAGAGACAAGATTATGCAATTGCAACAATCCCAATGCCGAAGAGGGTTCAAACTATCCAAAAGTTTGTGTGTCCATTTTGTACCTTCTTTTTTGTTTCCTCAGCCCCAAATTTGGAAATTTGACAGCTCACAATGTTAACAAAAATATGAATCAGAGATTCTAAATTTGAATCATTAAACAATGAATCCGACTGTAGCTTTTTTAAAATACCTGTTGTGATAATAATTCTGTTAACTCTGTAACATCTTCATCCCGCATCCCTTCCGGAGTTAAGACTTCCATAAGAGGGACTTCATCTGGGTATGTCTCTCCAAATGTGAACTTGATTTGTACACTTACTAAACCAGACAAACAAGAAAAAAGTATGTTCAACATAGCTGAAATCAATAAACGTACAGGCCCCAATAAGGCTGTATATTGTGGAAAATGTTTCTACAAATAATAAATAAACTGTATAACCTACCAGCTATTTCTTCTTTATCTTCTTTATCTATACAAGATGCTTCAAGATGGATTTGAAAAGAGTGGGGACTTTCCTCTGAGATAACTGTTAAATGAAGGAGGTGGACAACAATTAGTGTTTTATGATAAACCAACAACATGTTTAGCCTGTGAGAGCTAACACTGCTTAGTACTTGCCGAAAGAGACTCTTGCAAAGATGCACCTCTGTGCTCAAGCCAAACATTGCACTTATACATATACATAGAACATTTATTTATGTACGCTGGCTGATGATG
This sequence comes from Scolanthus callimorphus, assembly GCA_033964015.1. Taxonomy (NCBI): domain Eukaryota; kingdom Metazoa; phylum Cnidaria; class Anthozoa; order Actiniaria; family Edwardsiidae; genus Scolanthus; species Scolanthus callimorphus. Next base: position 280,691 of record JAWWUD010000092.1, on the reverse strand, counting down.
ATGTCATCAAAACCATAAAAGTCAATGTCTCAAGAACGCAACATCGCTAGGTGACCAAACTTGGGTACAGTTATTTTGAGGGCAAGGGGGTGCACCACCAAGGTCATGTGACATGACTTCATCAATGATGTTATCAACACTAGAAAAGTCAATATCTCAAGAAGGCAACATTGCTAAGTGGCCAAACTTGGATTAAGTTATTTTGGAGGCAAGGGGGTGCACAACCAAGATCACATGCATGATGTCATCAAGACTAGAAAAGTAATGTACTGATTCGAGCTCTGCTTTTAGGCAGTGCCTAAATCTATTTTGAGTCAAGAAAAAAATATTACAATAAGTAGAAGAATACTATTCAGGAGTCTGACTCATGTATCTCAGTAAGTATATGTCTGTCTGTCCGAAGGGAGGGGGGGTGGGGGGGGGGGGGGGGGCAACATGCAACAGATCAACAAAATTGCTTCTGAATAAAATTCTGATGATCGGTAGCAGGGACATTTTGTTCCTCACAATAGTATTATCGGCTAGTTTGGTAAGGCCCTTAACACAGCAGTTTTCATTGATTCACTCGGCCAGTAAGAACATGTTTCACTTAAAATCAACTGAACTCACTTGTAAACTCGTCTGGATAAATTGACTGTATAGCCTCGATTTCATTTTTCTGCTCTTCCTCGTAGTCCGTCATCGATGCAGTGTGTAATGTTGATTCCTCACTGAAAAATCTGATAAATAGATCGCTATTTTACGAGAAAAAATATAAAAGGTACGAAGAGTTCTACCGCCGCCATTTTCTCTAGGTCACATGGAAAATGCCTCGTTTTGGGAACGCAAAAATATTCTAACGGAGGTGGGAGAAGAGTATATCTGATGCTTTTCATAATCTGAGAAAAACGTTCAAAAATCCATGATAAAATATAATGTTCACATATGAAATCAATTTATCAATTGCATGCGGCTTTTGAGGCCAAAATTGAGATCCTTTTATTAGAATATTTGGTGTTTTAAAATCATATTTTACCCCCTCCCCGATGAATTTTGAATGTCAGAATTCCTTCCCAGTGTCCACCGCGAGCGCAGTTGTCGAACACATGCATGTCTGTGTGCTTTAGCAGATTTTCAATTTAACTCAAGTGACAAATATCAACTAAATGTCGCGAAAATCTCACTAACTCCAGCTAAAATGGCTGACAAAGACGCAGGTATGTATTTTGAAGCTACTATGACTTGCATTATCGCGAATAGTAATTGTATTATTGCATTTTTTCAGCGCCAAAGAGACCGTCTTCGGAGAGCAAGGATGAAGTTGTGCCCCCGAAAAAGGTTTGTAAACGATTGTGATGTTTTAAAATTCAGCTTTACAATTCCTATCTGTAGCTACAGTTCTCATTAACGTATGTTATTTTAATATTTTCAGGTCTGCATTGACGAATCGGAGCTAAAAGAATTTACGAAAGATCATTTTACTTCAAAGTAAGTTTACTTTATTAGAATTGACCGGCGAATTTGAATCTGTCGAAGGCGCCGTTGTTTTCTTTCAAAGGTCTTCGCGCCGTTAATGTTATATAACTATTCCCATTTCATGAAAAGCCGTAGTTATTAGCATCAAAATGTTCCCATGCTTCATCTGTGCACGAGATGTATAATATTTTACTTGGGTCACATTTCGTATTTTAGTCAAGCCTGTGTCATGTCACTCAAAATCGCTTGAAATTCGTTTTTAATGCGATAGTAGCGCATCTGCTCTGATTTTACAATACATATCATGCAGTTTTACTTTACTTTATCTCCATTTGCTTTTCGCGTTTATGATTATTGTTTTCAAGCTACAACATAAAGTAAATTGGGTGTAAAACACACCCCTACTAGCAATTATTGAGTGAGGTTGTCCACTCTACTTGAATAGTCAGGGAAGTCTGAAAATCATTGTTTTTCTGTCATGCAATTGTCAGGAAAGTTCATAATTGCTAAAGGAAATTACACAAAGTACAACGTCAGGGAAACATTGGGAAATTGTGAAACAACAGGTGGAAATCAAGTGCCTGTGGGCAGCTGTGTCACCTTCAGCTCTTGATAGACTTGGTGAAATTCTAATGATAGAATTGGTGAAATTCTAATGACTTCAAATTGGACTAAATTTTAGTGCATTTCTTACCATATTGAGGTGAGAAATAAGAACCAGTCAATGTCCGTCCAAAATAAAAAGTTAACTGGTCAAATCTTTGTCACATTTAAAGGGAGGCTGTCACGCAACTGCGCAGCTGTTCTGCGCATCTCAAAACAAAGAAGTATTGTCCCGTAACTATGGCCAGCGAAGGCTGAGAACCACGAAAACAATCCGTTTTAATCTCGCTTTTTCTCGATCCATCCGACCAATGTTTATGTTTTACTTATTCTTCAATAGTTTTCTGATAGGATGGTCTAAATAGTTTTGCTCAGTGATCGTTCCTGGAGCATGTGCGTATCGTGACAGCCTCCCTTTAATGTGAGTCTTCATCTCTGCATATGGCACTATTCACACTGACGTCATCCATTTTGATTGATGTGCCAACCAGAGATCAATTGGTTGAAAGAACAAAGGACACTATTCAATCTTTGGTTGGCACATCAGGGTTGCAAATTAAAAAAAAAAGTCCAGTCAAAATTTTTTGACAAGTTTCAAAATTCTAGTCGCATTTTCTAAAATGTTAGTCGCAAAAATCGAACTTGCACCAGCAAGTTAGACAAGAAGGGAGTTGCAAAACTTCGACTGACTGACAAAGTTTAGTCGCAAAAGAGAAAAACTTAGCATGCAAAAGCGACCCCCATGGGCGCAATTTGCAGCCCTGCGCATTAGCATTGCAATGCCAATGTTGATAAACAGTGAATAGCGCTATATTGGTGGTAAGAAACAGGCTATGACCGAGCTCAAATCGATTTGGACAGTCTACATGCACTGATCTTGTAAACCCAGATGCCACACAATTAAAAGTAAAGCACTTTATTTTCGTCTCAATCTTCAATCCTTCCATTGAATTTGAAACTAGACTATTTGGGACACAGGGCCTCAGTCTCATCCAAGAGGTGAAATACAGGAGAAATGACAAATCATTTCTACCCACATGGAACCACAAGGTTAAAATACATCCAAAGAAGAAGTGAAAATATCTCGAACAGACCTAGCCAGGAATAGGCAATTCAAGAAAATATTGATACCCTTTCCATTTGTAAATTCTGAAAGGGTAGTAGGAAGGCTCTTGTAATTTGAATTCTGCTATGCATGGTGGAAGTTTCGATTACAGAATTATCTTCACACAAAGGGTTCAAACTGTCTTATTTCTGAACAGGTTTGTTATTATTAGCTTCTTTTAATGCTCACTTGAATTGGAAATTCTGCTTGAAGACCAGAAATGTTGAGAGGTAATAGGCCATTTCCACTAACCGGGTCACGTGACTCCAACTACCTCTTAACGAGATGTTTTGTCAAAATCAATTCCAGAAATTACAAAGAACCAATTGATATTAGTCAGAAACCCAAGTTTCAGCTTAAAATCTCTAACCTGGAGCAAATGGCAGCGAGTTGAATTTTCAAGATTTTATTCAGAATGTATGTGATTTGGGTCACGTGACCCAGTTAGTGCAAATGGCCTATTGTGACCAGCAACCAAAAACAGGCCTAGGCGACTAAAAATGTCAACTTCGGCGCCAGCTGGCAACCGAATATTTTGGTACTCTTTTCAAGCTTGATGCCACCTGGCGACCAAAGTTATGTTCAGGTGACCAGTTTTTTTGCACACTCAGAAAAATAATTAATTTCCAACCCTGAATTACTATGAGACTGAATACATGCATGCCCATCAATAAGTATTTCAATAAAAATAAATTCACAAGCATCCTTTTCTTGAATTTCAGGTGGAAAGAACAACTTGACTATATTGAGCACCTGGAGAGTAAATTGGGAAATGGTGGACAGAACTCAAACAGTAAGCAGAAACTTTCTCTTTTTTTCCATTTATCTATACTATTATAATCGGTTTGTCTGCGCAAACGTTTCTGATTGGCTAAATCGTCCGCACTCACTCTGCTTGGCCCTGAAGCTGTGTCGCCAAACAAAGTTCACAAACCTGAAGAGAAAGTGGATATCTCCACAGTGGGCGTGTTTTGGTTGGAAAAGATTCATCCTGGGCTAAGTTCTAATTCAAGCGATTTCTTAAGCGAGGGACAAAGCTGCCATCGCCGCCATTTTGAAATCTCCCACAGAAACTAAAAAAGAACTCAGTTCGCACAGCCGAAATCACCATAGTCATCTAAACCTAAATGGTTCTGTCACAGATTACTTGCAGGAATGTGCAGGGATAATTATTATTCGAAAGCTTTAAGCTGAGAAAAATTTTCATTCAAGTTTGAACAAATGTACACCGCCGTATATCGCCTTGCTTTCTGGAAGCACGCTAAGGCGAAATGCCACAAAGCCATAAATAATATTTTCTAAGTATAAATCCTGACGCTGTATCGCAAAACGAAGGACACAAACCAGAAGAGAAGGAGGAAATCTCTCCAGTGGGCATGTTTTTGTTGGAAAAGATTCACCTTTGGCTAAGTTCTAATTCAAGCGATTTTTTCAGCGAGGGACAAAGCCGCCGTCGCGGCAATGTTGAAATCTCCCACATAAACTAAAAAAGAACACAGTTCCCTTAGCTGATAGCACCATAGACATTCAAACCTAAATGGTTCTATTACAGATTACGTACATTTGTGTGTAGGGATAATTCTAATTCGAGAAAGATTTGAGCTGAGAAAAATTTCATTCAAGTTACACCTGGCACTGCCTACAGAGTGCACGCTAAGTCATGAATGATATTCTCTAAATATTCCTATGATAAACTAAGAAATTTCTTAGAACAGTTTAACTTTACCTGTTTCTTCTCTCGTGCCTTACTGATAAGCATTATACAAACAATTCCGAAGTCAAATGTTTTTCTGTAATAGGCTGCGTTTTCAATTTTAGTGCGGGTTCTTAGACAGATTAGAGAACCGGACTGACTCACCAAGACACACACGTGCGTCATTTTCTCCACCAAAATCAGGGAGACCAGTGCAAAACAAACACACAAAAAGGGAGGTCATTAGTAATGTAAATCAGCAGTTTATGGAAGGGGGAACTTAGGTTGGGTCTTCTAGCGTCAGGTAGTGACGGGCTGTTTTCTTGTAGTACTTAATCCTGACTTGGGCAATGATGTTATGATTTTCTATTTTTTTTGTAAAAGATTCTGGTGTTTTATACTGATGTGGTTACAATACAATTTCAAGGCCAGAAGCACCTCCACTAAAATATTCCTGATTAATTTAGTTGAAATTGTTATTCTATAAAAAAAAAGAGCTCTAACCGGTATCTTATCACTCTCTGCCATCTGGGCATGCTTAGTCCCATTCTCGTACACCCTGACTTGTCCCCTCATGGAAGAGGCTCTGGTGGCGACCATTTGAGGGCCTTCACTGATTGGCTGATTTCGAATGTTGGGGCATGTGCAGAAAGTTTGTTCTCTGTATCAAATCTTGTGCATGCGTCACGATTTAGTCCTATAACTGTAGCTGACACAGCTTTGGTCTCTCATGTGATCAGTTTACGTTTTTTTCTGCAGGTGAACTTGCAGGGTTAAGAGAATCAGAAGAGAAATTGAAACAGCAACAGCAAGAGTCGACAAGAAGAGAGAATGTGCTAGTTATGCGGCTGGCAACCAAGGAACATGAAGTGCAAGACCTACTGGTGAGATGAATCTAGAACTCAAGGAAGCAATCGCTTCTCTTATCTCCATCGCAAGGGTTTGCTCTACCTTTCACTGTGCTGCTTGGTCCCAAGGTTTGGTTTCAAAATCTTGTCGAAATTGGCCACCATCGTCATCTTAGACTGTCATTTTTATGACTGGACAGTGGCCCATGAAATAAGGTTTTGTAGAAATGATTTGAACTGTCTTGTTGACCCTAAGATTTCATTTTAAACCCTTGTCACAAAGTGACGTTTTCCATCAAAGACAATGATCTTGTGGCAGATCTATTGTCAACCTAAGGTTTCACTTGAACTTGAACTGTCTGCTGACCCCAAGGTTTTGTCTAAAATGCCTGTGACCTGAGGCATTGAACACTGTGCTCCCTGACTTAAGATTTTGTTAAGTGAACTTGAACTGTGGACACCTTTCTCAATGGTTGCATGGCTGTTTTATTGCAAAATAAGTTGAACTGAACAGCACCATCATAAACTGCCGTAATGTGGGCTTCAACTGTCCAGGTAGACTGTCTGCTTGGGAGTTCCCTAAAAAGAGATACTCATGCATATAACCAAATAGCAATCATAATGGCTAGGAACATAGACATTGAGTATGTGTCTCAAGACTCAATCATTTGTCCAGAACATTGAACACCATTGAACAATGCTCCCCCATGAACCTTATTAATCAGGTAATCAAACCTTAGTCACAGCTACATGTTGTAAACACCTGCCTTATTTACATGTATGGCCATATCCCATATAAACAGATCTGGACAGAATATGCTGTAGCGATAGGGAAGACTGAAACGGGTACCAGTTTCCCTTACAAGTGAATAAGTTGCACAGGGAATTTCTGCTGTAAATATATGCTCATGGGAATTGAATATAGTAACAGACAAATTACTTGTGCAGGATTGGAAGTGTTGAAATTGAGGTAGAGAGAACCCCATTTTTTCTATGCACTTTTGGTGTTTTCCTGCCACAGAAAAGCAAAACATGTTTTCCATGATTGTGATGTATTGTTCCATGACCGATCTCAGCTGCAGCAATTCCAGCATGTATGAAAATTGGCCATTCCCTTTTTGAAATTGCCATGAGTGGATTTCAGCAGAAATGTTGGGTGTCACCAGTTAAACTGCTACATCTGCAGCTTTTGACTTTTTGTGTTCTTGCTAGTGAGGAAAGCTCAGGTAAATTGAGATAGAAAACTTGATTAGTTCAGTACCATATGACACAAGCAGCTTCTGTGGTGAGTTATTGGAAAAGTGTAGGAAAAAAAAAAACGTCATCTCATCTGCCGAACAAACGCTAGTACAATGTACCGGTAGTGAAATGGGATTGTGCAATCCCATGAAAAAAATCCTCTCCCCTTAGGGAGGGGAATGGAAAATCCAGAGGGGTGGGGTCATCTTCAGGGCTCAGTAAAAGTCAAAAGAAAATTTGCTTACTGCTACAGTATTGTCAAACAGAATCTGCTATCTGAAACTCTGTAATAGGCAATATTCATATTCAAATAGTCAGCCTGGGATGAACACTGAAGTGAGGCTCATGCAGGTAGTCCTTTTGTTTCACTATTTCCAGCTCAGTGCACTTGGAAAAGCAAAACAAAAGAATCCCCTGCATGAGCCTTACTTGAGTATTCCTCCCAGTCTGGCCGTTTGAATATGAATATTGCCTATTGCCCTGAATGTTCATCAAAAGTTTTGATACAGGGTGTATTTAGGGTTAATTCACACATATTCACCTCTATGAAAAGAAAAAGTCAGGTCTTACTGGCAGTGATTTTTACCATCAAGGAATACAGATGCTGTAGTACAGCAGATTTGAGAAGATTGTGGAGAGTAAATCCAACTTGCAATTTCTGCATGTTTCTATTGGTTGGGCCTTGGTTCTTTGTTTTGTCAACCAATCAGAATGCAAGGAAAAAAAAAACGGTGACTCTTGTTTCCGTGGTCATGATCAAATGCAAGTTGTACTTACTTTGTCCTCTGATTGGTCAGTTTTTTGAATTTGTTTCTTTTCTTATTGGCTAAATGTATTTCCTTTGTATTTTGTTTTCGCCATTCATCTGAAATCAGCTCTACGTATCTGGAAATAAAGAATGTTAAAGAGCCTGTGTCAGCCGCCATTTTGACAGCATAGCAATATACCAAGCCGGAGAAAGCATCCATTTCCATCAGCTGATTTAGAAAATATAGAGCAATTTTCTCTATTGAATTTGGTAAATCAAATCTGGAACCTTGTTTTTAGATGTTTATTTAGATATTTCTACATGTAATTTGTCTTCTAATATCGAACGAAAACAATAACAAAGGAGTGGCTGACACAGGCTCTTTAAGGTCACTATTCTCAATCCTCTCAATCAGTTGTGAATCTCTGACCAGTTTACGTTTGGCCATGAGAAAACCAAACATGCAAAACTTGCCTTGACTTGACCGTTGCAATTTAATGTATCCCCTCAATATTAGACTCAAATTCATGACCTCAAGCAAGCCCAGAACCCATCAACGGTGCAGATGAGATCAACGTTACTGGATCCGGCAGTGAACTTATTGTTCCAACGTATGAAAACAGAACTGGATGAAGCTAAAGTGAAACTTGAACAAGCCCAGAATGATCTGAGTGCATGGAAGTTCACACCTGACAGGTAATGTTACTAGTCAGAATACCATGGGCGAGGACCAATAGACGATTCCAGCTATAATGAATGTGTGCACTGCATGTCAGTAGTTGTGTTACATGACCACCAGTCTTCTATAAGACAGGGATAAAAAAATTGCGCTCTGTACAGGCGTAAATTACACCTGAAATTTTTATTTTACAACTAACTTTTTTCACTTACCGGTAGCCATAGTATGTAAAATAATGACTGTGTTTTCAGTCTTTGACGTGTTTGTCTAATGGATTTATATCTAGATTTTTTGATGAATCTCAGCTATAATGTAAGCATAAGGCATAGGTAATATTATGACTGATTTGTTCTTGATTTCAGTTCCTGTAAGATCTGACAGGATCAACCAAATGCATAAGTCATTGGAACACCTAGTCCTTCATTCTCCTCCCAATGTTGAGCGGGAAATAATACTGGACATAACTTTGGACAACATTGAAGGGAGGACAGGGAGAGCGTGTTCTCTCAGCAAAGTGTTCCAATATTTTGCATTTGATGGTAGCTACAAGGAACAGTTTTACTATTGTATAGAACTTAGGTTATGAATACCGTGAATACTGCAGTGGGCGAAAAAAGCATTTTAAAACATGGATTATCTAAACCAATGAGGTCTTACCTAGTTCTGCCTGCCATGTCTTCGATCATGTGTGAAAGAAAAGGTGATTTTAAACCTGCTTATCTTACAGTGTGACTGGGAAAAAGTTGATGGCAAAGTGTAGAATGCTTATCCAGGAAAACCAAGAACTTGGACGTCAGCTTTCGCAAGGCCGAGTGGCTCAACTGGAGGCAGAACTTGCTCTACAGAAAAAATATAGTGATGAACTCAAAAGCAGTCAGGACGGTGAGAAAACCAAAAGTGTTATTTATGTACTGTAGTAGTGGAATAATGAAATTCCTGCACTGATTTAGAAGTCACCAGGGCCTGGTTCCCAGAGCTGTCAGAATGTTTTGAAGTAGGCGGCTGCTAAAAAAAGTAGCCGTCTGCAAAAGAAAAACTGACGGCCAACATGCAAATTTCGTAGCTTCAAAGCAACAAGTTAGTTTCCTCGCCAAGCCAATTCTGACACAGGCGCAGAGCTGGGGAACTACAATGGACGATTCCAGCTATAACGCACATGCGCACTGTATTCTGGTAGTTGTGGGACACGGCTTGGGCATTTCTGAACAAAGCGGAGTGTGCATGCTTTTAGCTGGAATCATCCATTAAAGGATTCCAGGTTTTATTTTATGTTTGCAAATAATTCTGGACATTTGATTGGATAAGAATCTTATTTATCCCTACCTTAGCATTAACCACTTTTTAGGAACCGGTCCCAGAAGTGATACTACATGTAGCTCATTGCCTTTAGTTGAGCACACTCTTCAATATGGAAATTCCAGGATGCAGCATGTTATTTTTTACACCTTGTTTGGAAATGCCACACACATACTGTATGCTGCTATATGGAAAGTATGATAATCTTTTTTTATTATATAACCACCAATGAAATACCAGGTGATCTCCCGCACGAAAACTTGATATCTTCACACGTGAAAATATCATTTATTTTCACATGTGAAAATATCACACTTGCCTTTGCTGGATGCTCGATTTTTAAGCTTAACTCAAATAAAATTTGAATTTGGTATTTCATTGATGTTTATATAATAAACAGAACATTACATGACCGCTTGGAGATACGAATTTTATCTTTTCGTGCGCTCACTCGTGAGATAAATTTTCAACACTCGAAGATAAAATTCGTATCTCCGCGCGGCCATGTAATATCCTCTATAAAGTAAGTGTTTAACATTTCCTTATATCTTTCTGGATGTCCTCAGAGCTGAATGACTTTGTGATCCAGTTGGATGAAGAGGTCGAAGGTATGCAGTCAACCATTATGACACTGCAGCAGCAGATCAAAGAAGTTCGACAACAGCTTACAACTGAGACACAGTGTACCCAAGAACTCAGAACTAAGTGCAACCACACCGAGAAAGCTCTTGGGGAGGCCAAACAGCAAAATGCTGTGATGATTGCATCATTAAAAGAGCACAACTCTATCAAAGACTCAAGGACAGACGAACCCATGCAGGTTGATGAATGGACAGACAACCCCCATGACAGGACTAATAAACAAAACCCACCCTCCCCTCCCCCTAAAGAAACTGTCACTGCACCCCCTGTCCCTACATCTAACATGACTGCATTTCTATCAGTAATATATTGTCAACAGACTCTGTCGTTTCAAATGAACAGATTATAGAAACGGTTGTTTCTAATGGTGATCAGGGGGGGTTAACAGAACATGACCCGCCTACGCTAGAACCCAGTGACTCTCAGACTGTTGTTTCCAAAGGGATTCCAGTAGAAGGCCTTGGGACAGACGTTCCCGCATTTAATGTAGAAACAGTTAACTGATGTTATAGATGTGTACAGTTTGCACTTAGTAAACAGTTTCCATAGCCTGTGGGGTGTTATGGGAGCCCATTTTTAGAAATACAGAAAAATTCCAACATGCAGGATGTTTTTATGGAGAATGGAAGCCTCCATTTAGCTTTGGTTGCTTTAAATGAAATTTTGCTCGATATTTTTCAAAGGCATAGAGTCCTAAAGTGTGTCGTCACAAATTTGAAAAAATTCGAATTTCAGATTTTAGTCCACGAATAATGAAAGACCAACTTCGAAGAACGTTGCATGCAAAAAATGAGGTAAATCAGTTGAAACGCGACCGAGACATGGCCCGCTGAATGAACTGACCCAAAAATATAGTGATTTGTTAAAGACAATTATGTATTCAGCGGGCCATAGCACCGTCACGTTGGAACCGATTTGCCTCATTTTTAGTGTGTACCTTTCATTCGATATGCCCTTTCGAAATCAAGTGACAAATATTGCTAAATCGAAAAGTTTTGTTTTTGTGACGTCATCACTTAAGGACTGTATTCTATCTCCCTTCTAGAGTCAAAAACTAAGAGTAAGGATCTCCTATATTAGGTCCGTCGCCATAAGCGCCAGAAGAGTGTCATAATTTGTTTTTCCACATGTTTCAATAAAGTTGAACAGAAGCTTGGAGTTAAAGGAGTTGTGTCACGGCTATTTGAATATATTCGCAAATCGCCAGATCGCTTATATCACTGGGTATTAGCCTAATAAACAATGTAGATAATGTATATTGGCATACAATTTTCGTACAAAGTTTTATGTAACTTCAAACTTTGAAAACTCTTCACCCAACAAGATTTCAAAAACTCATTGTTACAACTTTTCTATCAATTCTGTAATAGGTCAATGAAGCCTACAATGTTGATAACTTTGTAGCTAAAGGGGTTTTTAACAAACCTAGACTCTTATTTTGGCTATCCATCAGTTATTATAGGATGTTTTTTTATCACCAAAAGTGTACTAAAATCGTGACACTTGAAGGGCAACTGCAATATGTAACATTAGCGCATCTTATCCATACGGTTGCGATGGAACAACAGCTGGTATTTTGAAATTTTACTTTTCAGCTAGCGGGAAACAAACACAAAATAATGAAAATATGTTACTAAAAATAGACACTCCTGACGCTGATGGAAACAATAATAATATAAGATTCGTACTCTTGGTAACGGACTCCTCTTCCCATATTTTCCACAGGCTATGGAAAATGGTTAAACCGTGCATTTTTTCTTTTTTGGAGTAGGCGTACACGTAGTAGATGCAGCTATTTCAATAAAGGTTGTCGTCTTTGTGAGCACTGAACCCTACGCGCCCAGGCCGAAGGGCAGTATGGGTAGAAACCTATATAGGTAGAAATACCCTAATGGACGATTGCAGCTCTAACGCACGCGCGTGCTGTATGTCGATAGATGTGGGACATTTGTCGAACAAACTGTCAAAAAAGCGCGCGCTGAATTCTGGTAGTTCTAGGACACGGCTTGGCATTTTTGAATAAAGAAGAGTGTGCGTGCTTATTGCTGGAATCGTCCATTTGATTATACCAACTGGTCTAGCCGCTAATTTCTACAAAACAATGAATACCTCCTACGCATACTACTTTGCGGTCTTGGCGTGTGTGACTTCCGACAACGTTTTTGAAATAGCTGTACTTGAATTACCTTTTGTCTGTAAGTACCTGCAGTTTGTCAAAGAAACATTTGTTCAAAATTCCTCCCTGTCTTTGAGGAACGCTGGACGTTATCTTTTCTTTAGTCTTGATATTTGTGGCATGGAGTATTTTTGAAGGGTAATCTATTCAAAACTGCCAATAAGCCATTCTGCTCTTTAGGCTTTTATTTCAAAAAGTTACTGCGATTTTCATAATTCTGCGAACTCCCACTTGACAATTTCGAATGTCAAACTGCGTTTTGGCTTCCGTCAATCAAACCTTTTAAGTGCAAGTCCACGCATGTTTTGTGAGTTTGGTTCGCATTTTACGAGTAAATATTTGTGTTTCCAAGCCTAGCCTAACCCCGGTTCAAAAGATCTATCGAAGCCTCCGTGAAATCACCCAGAGTTGTTCACTCGTTTGATTGACGGAAGCCAATCGGTGGTTTGTTGGTCGGTGTAGACTTCGCAGAATTATGAAAATCGCAGGAACTGGCGATAGTCGACCTTTTTACAGTTAGCGAGGGTGGTTGTTTTGGTTCCATGTAATTTAGAGAAACCATACTTGTTCAGTTTCATCTCTGAAATAACTTCATGTCACAATAACTCAACCCAACGTCTAACGCGCTTGTTTTCTGACTTGTGTATCTAATCTTCGCGCCTGTCTTTTTTACTCCTGACGGAAATAAACATTGATTATAGAAAAGTAGATATTTGATGTCATGTCTTGTATCTCAGTTTATGTATCAACACACGTGCCGAAGCCTCGTCCCGCTTTAAACGAGCAAGCGGCGGGAACCAGGAGTTTTTCAGGACATTCCTGCGAGGCTTGCACCTCGCGTGCTCGACTCTGGTGATAGGCATTTGATTACCTTTCCTGATTAAACACAGTGCGCATCTTGAAAATTACCCAGAAGACCCTGCGCCTCGGGTGCAAGGCTTTAAAAGTGCGATGTGCAAAAGTTCAGAGAAAGATATGATCATATTCTAGCTGCTCTGCAAATTTTGGCCTTTAGTTTTGTGTCTGGAGCTTAAGTTTTTCCAAAATTCCAAGATAGCGCGATATATTTTTGTTACGTAGATTATTTCTTTTGTTTTCATTTCATGAGTTATCTTTAGCGCATGGCAAATGCGTTTTGCCGCGGTGTTGCTCATTCTCGAACCCAGAGCTCCCCGGCTCATCTCCTCGCGGGGGAGGCTCTGGTGACAGCCATTGACGCATGCGTGAGATTGATACAGAGCCGTTGAGAGAAACAACTTTCTGCGCATGCCCCAACGTTCGAAATCAGCCAATCAGAGAAGGCCCTCGAATGGATGTCCCCAGAGCCTCCCCTGCGAGCAGACGAGCCGGGGAGCTCTGGGTACGAGAATGCGGTGTTGCTGAGATATGAATTAGGTTTCTGGCGTATCAATCTTCACCAACTTTGCAGTTTTACTAAAACCAATATGCTGAATTGAATAGTCATTGAATAGTGGACTTCGTTTCCTGTTAACTATAAGATATCATCAACCCATACGGTATGAACGTACGTGATGTACAGAATCGAGGAAAGAAGTGAAAAGAATGTTGTAATCTGTCGCCACGTGGCCAAAAAAATGAAAATTTTGACTGAAAAAAGAATGGGCGCGCTGCAATAGCCCAAGGTTCGAATTACGCTCCAATACTCGATCACAAGACAAAAGCTTCAAATCGAGGCTTTCTCCAAGTTCTAATACATTTACAGTAATTTCAGAAGAAAGCCTCGACTTGAGGTTATTGTTTGTAGGCATTGGAGCGTAATTCGAACATGGCCTATTATGGCGGGAATAGTTTTTTTCTTTGCGAGGAACTAACCGGAAGTCTTAGGTCGTCCCGGAACCGGAAATTGAGGCCCCTGGTGAGTCGAAAGTATGTATTTTATCTCTAAAGCGCTCGCTACTCCTTTTTCAACTCCCACGTTGTCAACAGAAAGAATACTGACGAGAAATGTATGTAGTGGTTAGACATACTTAGCGTCATTTCAACGGCTAAGAAATTTGTCTGAGAAAGTGGAGGGGCTTGCCCTTTGGCCACTGAAGCGCGCGATTGATGCGCGCCAAACGGGCCGCGCTATATACTTGTCTTGGTGTCACTGGAAGTTATTCGCTTTCTCTGGGGCAACTGGAAGACATACACTCCGAGTTTCGTGGACGAAGTTATGGCGAGATCAAAAACCTCTAAAAAGGTCAAACGAGCGCGCGATCATTTGCGGTGTGTAACAAGAAATTCGCTCCCATGGGTAAGCTTGTTGGTTTGTTGTTGTGAGGATGTTGTTTACTTTGTTTACGGCCGTGCATAGCGGTAAGGACAATAGCATATTGTTGAAAAATGTTTCCATGTTGAGTTATAGGTCTTAGAAAACATGTCAAAAACGTTGCGCTGCTAAACTTGAATTTTCTGATGAAATAATTTAGTGCTGTCTTTGTTTTGAATGTATGTCTGTAAGCATTGTCGGCTTTTTTCAAAAGCCAAAAGGGACGCTTGAATTTCTAGCAGTCAATGGATGTGCTTTTTAAGTTGATGCCCCATTGAAATATTTAGATAGCTGTAATGTTGTGATTGATTTCTAGTGCTCGGGAGGATTAAAATAAACAAGGGACGCATTATTTCCTGCAGAATGTTATTCTGTTATGCGTGGCGGCATTTTGTGGTCAGCATTCTAATACAATAAGCCAAAAGTAACGCAAATTGCGTGACCTATTGACCTATTCCATATTTAATGAGCTACATTTACATTTTAATTCAGATTTTTCCTTCAAAAACATGTGCATTTTCACGACGTACCGTTTTTTTGTCAACAATTAGTATGTTGTATTTTTGACCCTTGTTGACAAATCTTCCACATCCATCAGAAGTCACGCAGCGAGCGGCAATGCGTACGTACCCGCGCGCGCTTCTGTGAATTTCGCTTCGAGCAACGTACAACTTGATTAGTTTTGGCCAAGTTGAAACTCTATAGAATACTGTTTGCTGCAGTTATAAATAAGGCAGCTTTATGCAAATTTGAGAGTGAATAAAATTGCCCTTTGACACAATAGAACACAAGAGACACAATGAGAAAGCGAGAGTTTTATTCCTGCGGTTGCGATTTCCAAGCTGCTTGCGGTTTGCTCCGGAAAGGCGCTGGCTCATTACAATTTCTCTATCAATTAAGCTTTCTTATCTTTGTTATTTTACAGTGA
Organism: Scolanthus callimorphus; assembly: GCA_033964015.1. NCBI lineage: Eukaryota > Metazoa > Cnidaria > Anthozoa > Actiniaria > Edwardsiidae > Scolanthus > Scolanthus callimorphus. The sequence goes on along the minus strand of JAWWUD010000092.1, from coordinate 265,007 downwards.
TGTTAATAACGCATTGCGTTACGGCCCAATGTTGTGTGACCGTCATGCATTCTGTTATTCTATTTGTTTCAGATAGTGTGGATAGCCATCAGCGGAGCAATTTTCTGTCTGACTTACTACAAATATAAATACTGCCCAGAATATCATTATCTTCGCAAGATTCTTGGGGTAATATATTTTTTATACACTCAGCCTGTTCAGCCGCGGGTTCAAAGCTATCAAGGAGAAAGAACGAACGTTTCGATTTTAGACCCCGTTTCTGATCTTTTACTTTTAGTAGAATCTGCAAGTTGACGAAAATTCGCGAAACTTTTCTCTTTCAGGAGAGCTTGGGTTGGTCTCGCGGATCTGCAGCAGTTTTGTGGTTCAGCTGCAGCTTTATGCTGTTACCAATGTGTAAAAACATGATTGCGTTCATTAGAAGCAAAATCCCAAAGGTAAAGTACTCCTTTACCTTTGGGATTTTGCTTCTAAAAAATAAAATAAAAAGTACTCCTTTTGATCGAAATGTAACGACGTGGCGTGATTTTATCTATAAGTACAATAAATTAACCCGTGGAAATCACCGAGGCCTCGTTAGCGCAGTAGGCAGCGCGTCAGTCTCATAATCTGAATCAGAAATCTGAAGGTCGTGAGTTCGATCCTCACACGGGGCACTCGATTTTTTTTTCTTTTTCTCTCTTTGTTTTATGTGCTTAGTTGTCTAAATGATGATTGTTTTGTCTGGAATATGTTTTTTTATTAAAAAAAAAAAAAAAAAGTTGATATTTCAACCTTGAATCAATCTATTTCGGAAAAAATACTTTTCTCTTTTCTAGACGAGTTCGTCAGTAAACTCGTGTTTTCTCTAAGTGAATAGTGCTGTTGTGAAAGATCGTCACTGTAGCTAATAAATGGACTCTTTTACATTTTATTTTTCGCAGTGTTTTAGAAATTTACGATCTGCCATGGACAAGACCATTTGGTTCCACAGAGCATGCGCGATAACTACAATTACAGCAGCAGCATTCTCGAACCCAGAGCTCCCCGGCTCGTCTGCACGCAGGGGAGGCTCTGGGGACATCCATTTGACGTAGGTCGCTGATTGGTTGATTTTGAGCGTTGGAGCATGCGCGGAAAGGTGTTTCTCCCAACGGCTCTGTATCAAATCCCGCGCATGCGTCAGTGGCTGTCACCAGAGCCTCCCCCTCGAGGAGACGAGCCGGGGAGCTCTGGGTAAGAGAATGCAGCAGCAGGTATTTGCAACCGGATCTTTTTGCAACCTCGTACCCAGAGCCCGTCATCTTTTGGCCAGCGGCAAGATTTGCCGCTGGCCAAAAGATGACGGGCTCTGGGTACGAGATTGCAGGTATTTATGAAGCTATTTGTTTGTCTGCAAGCTGTGTTTTTGTTTATTTGTTCGTTTCCGTAAATAGAATGGAAGTCTAAGTATTTATTCCTCAGGGGTTCATACGGCGGCTCATCTCGTCAACGGAAAAAGATTCTCCGAAAATTACAGCGAAGAATATCGCATTCTCAACTTTGCTCAATACAAGAACCAGGTCAGTACGGAACACAGGGAATTTCTGCAGAACAAAAGCTGATTTCCCAAGGCACACGCATGGAAGTGTTCGGAATTCACATGGATAGCCATGGGAAATCCGAACACTTCCCATTCTTCTACCATGGGGAATTCAGCTTTTCCCATGGATGGGTTTCTGTAGAAATTCCCTGTGGAACTCTCGATAATTATAAGAGTCACGAATTGTCGCTGCGGTTTTGTCGCTATTGCTACTGGTGGAGGAGTCGAGAGATACGAAATTATACCACAACGGGCGCGATTCTCGAATTCTGATTGGCTCTCAGCCGTGGGTACATAAAAGTATTACCACGGAACGCGCCATCATTCAGCGCGCGCGCTAAAAAGATCCAATGAAACACTGTTTGGCTGCACGCGTGGCCTGTTTTTTTTTTTTTTTCCTTTTTGTTGTGGTATAAAACAAATCTACTGCGGACAAATCTACCCGGCTGCGCCTCGTGAGTCCACAACATTTTGACCACTTTATTACGTCATTCCGTGGTATATAAGAGGACATACCACGGAAAATCAGAGGACATTTGTTAATTGTATTTATAGCTATATGGTGTAATATGGTTATAGCTGCATAGCTGTCGCGACTGAGGTGTCGACGCTTTGCATTTTTTTTTTTTGCTGTGGAGTTGTCGCTGTTGCATTGTTGTTCCGCAAAATGTGTAAATCGATCGTTAATGTATTTTTTATTTTGTTTTCAGGAACCGCTAGAGTTTGTGCTTTTCTCAGGTATGGACTGTTATATCCATTATAATTATATCACATCCCAGCGACGCACCACATCACATCACAACGACACATCACTGCGACGCACATCACGTCACATCGCATCACATATCACAACTCATACTCATCACATCGCATCACATCACATCATACCTCGTCACATCACATCACATCATATCACACCTCATCACATTACGTCACATCACATCACTTCACACCTCATCATATCACATCACATCATCGCATCACATCACATCAAATCATATCACTTCACAACACATCACCACACCTCACTTCACAACACAGCACACCTCATAACTTCACATCACTATACTTCACACAATTTTGGTCACAGTCACACTCTTGCATGTATTTTTTTTTTTTCGTTTTCCAGTTGCTGGCAGCACTGGCTTTGGCATGATGATCGTCCTTGTTGTCATGGTAATTTGACATTGAAATCGCTCTACTTCACAGGCTTCCTTGTCGGTAAAATTATTTGCAGAGCGCATTATGTCATTAAGAGAAAAAAAAACAATAGCTCCACTCATTGGTTTCTCTCTATTATAAGAGTTTATTCTAGTAGCTAGAGAACCTTATATCTTTCGTCTTTTAGGTCTCTGCCTCCATGGGTTCTGTAAGGTAAGTTCGCTCCTTTTTTTCACGACCCAGCAATTCGCGACGCATACATTCACGCACGTGCATACCTGGTGTCAACATGATAATGATAAATTACTGCAATTTTCATAATTCTGCGAACTCTACACCAACTGACAAACTATGGTTTGGCTTCCGTCAATCAAACGAATGAACATACAGCTCTGGGTGATTTTTCATGCAGGCCTTGAGGGTTTTTTTGAATATAATAAGGACTAGCTGGGCTTCAGAACCAAAATTGTCCGCCATGAATTGAAAACGAAACTTAGAAAATATCCATGCGCCAACGGCCTTAATCCCGACAGGATTTTCTCTTGTAAAATTAACGCGCGCCCTCATACACGATTTTTGTAGTTGCGGGTCACCACACACGAACCGCTCAGTCAAGACTTCTTGTCTTAGACGAAAAATCTGCCCGTGAGTGGCAGGATTGGCCCGTGGTTTGATGGACGGAAGCTGAAACATAGTTTTGCGTTTTGAAATGTAAAATGGGAGTTCTCGGAATTGTGACTAAAATTGCAGTACAGCAAATAGAGTTGCCAACTTTCGCCCAAACAGGCCCGTTGCCAGAAAAAAATGCATTGTTGCGATGGGCGTTTTTTAGCTGGATTCAGCAACTTCAGTGGGTCGACATTGCTTCGTTGCCTCGAATATTAAACTTTCTGGTTCAAGAAAATTAACATTACAATAATTTTCTTGCGTAAAATCGCCAATCGCAACAGTGAATTTGGAGGTCGCGTAGCAATGCATACGGTGGTAGCACAATTTTTTACCGAGGCGAGTGGCTCGCTCGCCTCATGCTGGCTACGGGCCTGCCAAACTAATATGTTCTATGCGTGTACCACTGCGTATCTTTAATTCAGCAACTCTCAATTCAGAACCGGCTGTTACGAGGTGTTTTGGTTCACCCATCACGTGTTTGTTTTCTTCTACGTCATGTTGGCAGTACACGGACTTGGGTGAGTTATGTGGGCGCATAACCTTCATGCAAATGTCATATCAAGATATAGTTCTCGTTGAAATGCGTCGTTTTCTAAAATTTGGTAAGTTTCTACTTACCATATTTGGAGTTCCAGAAGTTTTCCAAGCTTATTTCATACCCTAAATTGCCAAAAAATCGTCGAAACTTGCAGATTTTGGAGAGAAACCTTGTTCGTGTAGCCGCCATCTTTATTTTGTTCCCCAGTAGCCCGGAAATACCTACACAGGTAGCCCGCGTCACGCACGGGTTGGCATTGACAAAAGCGACACATTTATCTTGATATGCACTTACTTTGAGATTAGATTTGCTTTCGATCGTGCCTCACTTAACGAGACGAGACGTCTGAATGGCTACAAAGTGCTTGGAACTTGCTACACAGGTAACCCATGTCTCACACGGAAAGGAATAATGACTTTAAAAACGACATATATTTGTTGACATGACCGTAATTTCGCCTTATCTTTCAGAGGCGTAGTCAAGCACCAGACAAACCTGTCGTCTCATCCCCCAAACTGCTTGGGTCCAACGCGCCTACAGCTCTCACTAGAGAACACAACAGTCACGTGCGCGCGGGCGGAGTTTGAGCCTGACCAACCACAGGTAACCCGAGCTCATCCTCGCGATTGCATGACAGTAAAACACTACTCCTAAACAGGTTCTTAGAAATACAGCGAAACATGGGGTTATGGTATCAGACTCGTATCCAGTCGCTAAAATAATTCAGAAAGAAAAAATCAAGAAGGCGCAAAGGCTTCTGGGAGGTGAAATGAGGGCGCGCAAGGAATTGTGGGAAGGAGACATGAGGGCGCGCAAGGAATTATGGGAAGGAGACATGACGGCGCGCAAGGCTTTTTCTCTGAACTATTTAGCGACTGGGTACGAGTCTGTTATGGTATGGAGAATCTTAAACTAGCAGGTTCTTAAAATCCTGCTGTAGTCTCGTTTGATTGACGGAAGTCAAAACCAGGTTTGTTAGTTAGCGTAGAGTTCGCAGAATTATGAAAATTACAGTAATATATGCTGACAAAATAAGAATCGTATGATTGTCATTCCAGGCGTGGAAGATGATCCTGTTGCCCGTGGTGGTTTACATGGTGGACAGACTTATCCGTGTAGTCAGAGGATACCAGAATGTGCAAATCCTAAAGGCAAGTAGTGGAGCCAATCAACAGGAGCCTCCACAGCTAGGGACCTGTCATTATTTATCGCCTGGGGCGGGGTCAGAGGATTTTTTAGTCTCCCCCTTGTAAAATTCCTGGATCCGCCACTGATCCCCCCCTTTATAAGTACTATGATTAACGTGATCCCCTTCAGAGCTGTTAGAATTGTTCGTGATCCCTCCTCCCTCCCTCCAGCCTCTGTTTGAACTAGTGGAGGACATTTTGTAGAAAGAGGAGATCGCACTTTTATTTCGTTTGCGCAAAGCGCGCCCTCATTTTGATAAACGCATTTCATCAAGTCTCAGAGAAAGGGTAGATGGACATCCCATTATTTGTGTAGATTAAGCAAGGCGTGTAGCTTTTATTCTTCATGCGCGTCGCGAATGACGAAATTATTATTATTCGTGTGCGTGAAGCAAGGTCCAAATGACGATTTTCTGTGCTTGTAACGTCGAGCTCACGGTCTTCTTTCGAATATAGTGACTGAGGGCTTTTTGGGGGCGGTATTTGTTCATTTCCTCGACTAGATACACATGTTCTTGTGACATTCGTAGGCATTCCATCTAAACGATGCGAGCATGTTGTCTTTGTTGCGCAAGTTCTCAGAAACCACGTTAGATGCCATTACTTATGCACGCGAAGCGCGTCGAAAATTTTAACGTATTTTTAACGTGTTGTGTTTCCGTGTAGTGGTTTGCGTCTCAACCACACCATCCTGTTGATGGGCTCCCTGTGCATATGGCTAGACCTAGTAGAGTAAATCGGGGCTCCTGTTGATGGGCTCCCTGTGCACATGGCTAGACCTAGTAGAGTAAATCGGGGCTCCTGTTGATGGGCTCCCTGTGCACATGGCTAGACCTAGTGGAGTAAATCGAGGCTCCTGTTGATGGGCTCCCTGTACATATGGCTAGACCTAGTGGAGTAGATGAAGGCTCCTGTTGATCGGTTACTTCAGGTGGTGTTCTATTTGGTCATACAAAAAGCGAAAAACAATTAAAGCGAAAACGAAAAAAACGAAATTTATGCCAAATTTCTACTCTGTACAGGTTGCACAACATTCCTGTCACGTGGTCGAGCTGAAGATGAAGAAACACGGATTTCATGCGGAGCCTGGTCAGGTATTTATATCGTTACAACGTGTCTTTTTCCTATTTGTACCATATTTCCAATTCCAGAACTTTTTTCTAGCTAAATTTTGTAAATTTCCAAAAAGATCTCCAAAACTTGCGCCATCTTTGTTGTGGCCCGCCCCACGCAGTTGTCCCTTTCGTCAACGGTCGTTGCGTTTTGGACGACACGTTTAGTTTCGTTTTGTCTCAGTAAAGATAAAGGAAACATGTATTTTAATTCTACCCTGTTTAAAACCCTAACCCTAACCGGTAACCCGATACTAACCCAAACCCTAATCAGTGAACCACGAGAGAATTCGCTGGGTTTGAAGCTTATATGAATGATAATAGACCAAATCGGCTAACAGTGTTTACATCTTGTTGCCACCCAATTCAGATCATGTGATGATTCCTTTGGGTGGTTACAATTGTCAAATTTTTCTCACTCGACTACTGAGCGCACGAGTGTATGTGCAGAACTAACAAAAGTATCCATCCAAAGGAATCATCACATGATCTGAATTGGGCGGCAACAAGATGTAAACACCGTCAGCCGATTTGGTCCATTGTCCCAAGGGATCAGAAATGGCAACGACCGTTCTAAAAGGCTTCGACCGTTTACGAAAGGGAAATGAGCGACTCCTACTACAAACTCTCGTATAACCAGACGTTATTTTTTTGCGTCTTTTGTGGTAATTTTTCCAATCGATTTCTCTATGAAAATTGTTTTGGAGCCGTAGGGACTGGGAATGAGTACTAGACACGGCGCGCAATGAATTGTGGGACATGTGCTTATCCCATAACTCTCTGCGCGCCGTGTTAAAACTATCCCACAAACCATTGCGCGTCTGGGTACGAGACTGCCTACTACAGGTAACCCGCGTTATACACGAGGCATTGAAAATTGCTTGCATCCGAGATGCGTCCGCGAAGTCTAGGAAAACACGACTGGAGAATTGCCACAACCTAATTGCTGTTTGTTTATTTGGTAGTATGTGTACCTCTGCTGTCCCATCGTGGCCAGATTTGAGTGGCATCCATTTACGCTAACAGAGGTAAGCAACCGCAACACGAATAAAAGTTTACGGGAAACTTGTCACTGCCAAAGGTGAACTTTTCATAAGCAAAATGAGACACTTCTAAATTAAAAATGGTCAGGAAGATATAACAGGTACGTTTTATGTAATTTCAACTTGGCAGTGTCTAGCTGAATAACGAAGATTATTAGCGGGTACGAGAAGTTACCGGGCGTTTTGAGAAACGAGCCCCAGGCCACTATAAAAGGGTTCTGCGCGTGTCTGCAATTGAAGAATGAACAGTCTCTCGCAGTCTTTTCGAAATCGATTGACTATTTTATCGTCTTTTAAGGAGCACGAGGCAGCGAAACTAAACAACAAAGCAATTTACAAGCTATGATCAAATCAAATATAAAATCAATGATTACGCGTAAACACGAGTGCGCATGTGTGATAGTAAATATGCTCAATTTCAACAGTTTTGAGTGTATATTGTTTCAAAAAGACACCAAAATGACTCATAATGATTGTAGAGAGAAGAAGTCGGCCAGTTGTTGAAAATTTGCGCGCAACCAGGAACTCACCAAAAATACTGTTGTCCCACATGGAAGTACTCAATCGAATATGGACCTATAAATATGTTGAGTGGTGTATAAAGATCGTTAGTTGTTCACTTCTCATCACAAGGGGCGTCTATTTAATGGTCTGGTGGCCGGGCGTTCCCTCACCTAGGTCCCCGGACCGAGTCCCTGAGTCGCTACTGAGCAATTAACACCAAGGATAGCGACTGTCAGGGCCGAAATCTCTGGCGTGGGCGTAAGAACTGTACCCACGGTCGCCATACGACGCTTCAGCTCTGTCTGGAAGTATGGTCCTTGTTTTTGTTTTTTTAATTTCCTATTTTTTTTAATTTGCTTAAATTTTTCAAGGTCCGTTGGAGAACAGCACTATTTTCAGGGTAGTAAAACCACAACAGAATCAGTATCACACTTTGAATGTTCTGGTTTCTTTTCAGTGCCCTTCCGACAACAACGGCCAGTTTTCTATTCTCTTCAAAGTTTCAGGTGACTGGACAAGTAAGTTTAGCTACATAGCACACCATCGTGATATAATTTTCAAGGTGCCAAATTTCCATCTTACGATTTACACAGTGCGTTTTTTTCGCCTAAGTCTGTCCGCTGCGTTATTCTCGTGTCATGCCTACAACATGACTTGGCTCTGACTTAAGGTCATGTTAGGCAATTTATCTTGCAAATCGCGCGCAACTCGCAATGATTTTTAATTCGTCATCGTTTGCCGTGGGATGTTAAGCTACGGCTAAACTAGACACATGTAGCGCGCAACATTTGTGTCCTGCAGTTCCCCCGAGTGGCTAAACTAGGAAACATCGCACGCGTGTGTCTTGGACACATAAAATGTTTCTTTTCTTGCGAATAAATATTTCTTTTTGTCCCGGCTACATCGCGCGCAACAATGTTTCTCGCGTGGGTAAACAGAGAAACATGAAGGAAACATGTGTCCGGTTACAATGTTGCAGGCTACATGTGTCCTAGTTTAGCCAGGGCTTGACACGCTCGCAATATATTTTGCAGCTTGCAATGCATCCGCGCATTGAACATTATAAATTACAGCGGCGCTATCGAAATCAAGCGCGCTGATTGGTTCATTTACACAGGAGAGTTGGAATTGCAACTCGCGCGGGAAAAATCGCCGTGACAAGTGCAACAAAAATCGCAAGTGTAGACCGGCCTTTATGTTGCGTTTGCACAGGAGAGCGCACGCTTTTGTCATAATGTGTCGTCTTGTCGCCGTGTGAACCAGTCTTTACTTCTTGTCTAAGCCAAGTTTGCAGAGGAAGTCTTGAGCCAAACTCGTGACGTAGACAAGGAGAAATCATTGTTGGTGAACAAGAATGGTGAATCTACTGTGGTGAACATGTCATCAGGCCTCAGGTGAGAACTGGTGAATCCTACAATCTTGGACAAAATGTGTTGGCAAAATTTAGCACCTATCGTGAATTCACTCTCGTTGCCGTACAATGGCTTTAAGCAGACATTTCTCCCCTTCCCCCCAATCAATGTTGGTCCTTTCAGCATAAATTCGTTTGAAGGACCACAGCCAAGAAAACAACATTGAAAAAGGGGGAGGGGGGATACATTTTAGGCGATAGAACCAGTCCATAGGTGTTTGTGACAAAAAATGCCACTTTTTGCCAACAATTTTGTCCAAGATTGTAGACACAAGTTGCCACAATATTCCTTAAAAGATGCATAAAAATTGTCAGAATGGACGATTCCAGCTACAAGCGCACACACTCTTCTTTATAAGCCTAGTTAGAGTTTTAATTTCGTGTTCAGTGCGCATGCACGATTTTAGTCCGAATCTTTAAGGTGACTCGCTCGAAATGGTTTGTGCGCTCATCTGTGTCCAGAGCTGGACTACCAGGTTTTAGTATCACCCAACTAGTGGACTATTGCCAATGCTGCATTCTGATTGGCTACGCTACTAGGGGACTATTATCAATAGACCTCTAGTAGGGAAAGCGCCGATTTTGAAGATGAAAACAATGGCGGCCGCTTCTCGTTTTGTCGAGGTTTCTGGTGATTTTTTGGTGGCCCGTAGCCCTCAAGGGCTCGAGGTCTAATTGTTAAATAGCTATATAGCTATATCGGGCTAAACTTTTGCATTTTTTTCCCCGATTCCAGTCATTCTTTTTGTAAATCAAACACAAACGACCCTAGATTAGCTGCGATTTCTCCGATCTTTGCTATCTTTTTTATCTAATACAAAGACGATCCCATAGCTTATAATGCCCTCTCATAAAAAAATCGGCTGAAATCTTGGCGATGTATTAGAAGACTTGAACTTTCATCTGGCCAAGTTTCAGTACAAACGTCTGTAAATGTCCAAATTTTCAACGTTCGTGTTCTCGGAAGATATTGGATATAATGCGCGAAATTTTGTACTTTAACTAAAATGTTTTGTAGTTTTACTAAAATGTGTGTTCTAGTGCTGGTGTTCATTTTGACAAAAATCGATTTGAATTTTCGGCGGCCATTTTGGAAAAGCGTATATTGACTTCAGACAAATAAATGAAATTAGAAATCACAAATTCGATTGATTTTTTTCGTCTTTAAATAAGTAGGAAACATCATGTTTCCATGACCTATCATGCACAACAAAGTGAATTTACAAGCTACAATCAATTCAAATATAAAATCATTGAACACGAGCGCGCATGCGTGAAAGTAGAGACACTCAATTTGAACGTTTTAATTGTATATTGTTTCAAAAAGACATCAAAATGACCCACAAAGATTGTAGAGAGAAGAAGTCGGCTAAGTTGAAATTTCGCGCGCAACCAGGAACTCGCCAAAAATACTGTTGTCCCACATGGAAGTACTCAATCGAAATGGGCCTATAAATATGTTGATTTAATGGTCTGGTGGCCGGGCGTTCCCTCACCTAGGTCCCCGGACCGAGTCCCTGAGTCGCTACTGAGCAATTAACACCGAGGATAGCGACTGTCAGGGTCGAAATCTCTGGCGTGGGTGTAAGAACCGTACGGTCGCCATACGACGCTTCAGCTCCATCTGGAAGTATGGTCCTTGATTTTTTTTTTTTTGCTTAACATAAATTTTATTATTAGCTTAAACAGAAATTGCAGCTACATTCAAAATCTTAGTTTCGGCTTTTCAGACGCTTTTTTTCAAAAAACAAAAATGTAATAGACGAAATCGGCTAACGATTAGTTAGAGCGGATTTCACATGACTGTCAAGACTTGTTATGTAATTGCGATTGCTTTGCGTTCTCATTGGCTACTCGTTTTTCTCAGCCAATCAAATTCTGTAGTAAATACAATTGTGTAATTACTTAGTAATTGGTTCTGCTTGCAATTGGCTGAGAAAAAGCCATTTAGGAGCAAGTCGTGATTTCTCTCGATTCTGATTGGCTAGTGATTGCTCAATTGCAATTGTTTTCACGACAGTCATGTGAAAACCGCTCCATAAATGTTGTTGCTACTCAATTCAGATCATGTGATGATTCATTTGGGTGGTTAGAGTTGTCAACTTTTTTCTCACTCAACCGAGTGCTGATTAGCTGATTTGGTCTTTTGTTTGGATTATACACAATACACAAATTATTGCATTTCCATATTTTTCCATTTCAGCTTCTCTGTAGATGGTCCCTATGGAAGCCCATGTATGGTATGTGTTTACGTATTGCCGTCTCGCCCCATTCAAGGCCATCAAACTGTTCTGATTCCGGATTCCATAACACTTCGATTGTAGATTCTATCCCCCTGGATTCCGGTTTCCAAACTTTCTTGGAATCCGGATTCCAGTAAATGATTCCAGAGAGCGGATTCCGGGTTCCAGTAGCTGGACTCAGTATTCCAAAGCTCAAAAATGTTGGATTCCGGATTTGGAATCCCGGATTCCGGATTCCCTTCCATGGGAGACTTATTGATCTTTGATCTCGAGTCTCAAAGAATGTCTTGCTTTCGTTCTTTCTGCAGGACGTGTTCCAGTATCACACAAGTATTTGTATAGCTACAGGTATCGGTGTGACGCCTTTTGCAGCCGTACTCAACAGATTAAGGTACAGACAGATATTTTTTATTTGGCATCGTATACAAAAGTACATGGATTGGTAGTTCCAAATAAAACTTATTTAAAAAGAGATATAATTATTACTATGTAATTATAGTGTCTTTCCGGAGGAGGAATTTTGCAATGGCTTTTGATATGGGACCGGTCATTATTTATCGCCTGGGGGGGGGGGGGGGGATCACTTCATTTTGGGGCGAGCGAAAGGGAGGATCTCTCAAACTTGAAGCCCTGAAAGGGGGTCACTAGTATCCCTACATGCATTGTGCTTCCGGCTTGTGCACTGTATGTCGTTCGATTCCTTTTTCCAGGCTCATAAAAGTGGTACCTTTTTCCTAATGTTACTATATAAAAGGGTAAGGGGGCCAGACAAGAGTCTGGGCGGAGCATCCCCGTACAAAATGTTTTGAAGTACGGCCCCCGGGCATTGCTCCGCGCATTTGTCGCGTGGTGTATTTCGCGGCAACTTATCTTATTTGCCTTGGTTTAGGGCAAGTATACGAGGAGAGAAAGGAACAGAAAAGCTACATCGTTTGTATTTTGTATGGGTGTGTCGCGACATGTCGTCACTTGAGTGGTTCCGGGATGTTATATACGACGCATACCACGAGTGCTGGAATAGAAATCGACCCGACTTTCTTGTTTGCCAGTTCTACATCACGCGGAGACGGAACGAAAAGGATTCTGTGCTGGTAAGAGCTCCTTGCGCGCGATATGTCTTCTGTCATTTGTACAGATTTTTAGTGAGGCCTTTCAGACGCGTCAGATCAAGTTTCAAGAGTTCCGCGCAAGCGAATTACACTGTTTTCGTTCTTTAACAACATTGTAGCGGGGGCTTAGATGTGTTCTAAAAAAAAGAAAATCGAATTTCCAAAATCCCCAACTCGGGATTTTAGACACATCTTAGTCAACGCTAAAATTCTGTCAAAAAAACGAATAGCGTATATTCGTGAAGGTGAAACCTTCTGATGCAATGGAAGGGAAATCCGTTCCTTGGCGTTTCTTCACCTTTTTTTCTTGACAAGTGATACTCATTTTACAGCCAAAGACGCTCAAGCGTCCCCCCTAGAGCGCAATAATGATTTGACTCTTGGAATATTGGATCCATTATTCGATTCAATAATGCATTTGGCTTGGGAAAACGTCTTTCGATTTGAACTGGGTTTTCGCTTGGACGATAGACGACGAAGGCGCTTCCATATATGGAAGCATAAAGGCAGTGATTTAAGAATGTCGGAGCGTGGTTCAGGAAGGTAATCTAGCCGAAATCCGAGTTCAAATGGAAAGACGTTTTCGTAAGCCAAATGCATTATTGAATCGAATAATGGATCCAATATTCCAAGAATCAACTCATTATTGCACTCTAGAGGGGGACGCTTGAGCGTCTTTGGCTGTAAAGCGTATATGCGGATCATGTAAAAAAAAAAAAACAGAACAAGGCATCCCTTTTGATACCTTGATTATCATGTTGGTTTTATTTCATAGTCTTGCGATTCTCGTGATTCCCGTTCCTCGTGGTTCGACGCACGTGTTTGTTACGGTAGACCTGACTGGCAAAGGATTTTTCGCCGCGTGAGCCAAGAAAACACCAGGTAACTATTTGTAATTTACACCCAGGGAAGCATCCAATATGGTATTGTATTTTATCCTCACTGCCCACCTATTACCCCGTCGTGCGGACTAAAGGTTAGTTCTCACTGTAACGCAAGCGCATCAGGACGCAAGCGCATCAGGACGCAAGCGCATCAGGACGCAAGCGCATCAGGACGCAAGCGCATCAGGACGCAAGCGCATCAGCACGCAAGCGCATCAGCACGCAAGCGCATCAGGACGCAAGCGCAGGACGCAAGCGCAGGACACAAGCACAGGACGCAGGCGCAGGACGCAACCCCAGGTCAAGTGTGAATCATAGCGACGCAAGCACAAGCCTAAAATCAACATTGATTAGTAGCCTGCGCTTGCGTTCACTTGATTCATGCTAGACGCAAGCGCAATTCAATGCCTTGATTTCCTTGCGCATGCGTCTTCGCTTGCGTTCTAGTGTGAACCACAAAAGGCAAATGTATGAGTTTGATATCCTTGCACTTGCGTTCTAGTGTGAACCACAAAAGGCAAATGTATGAGTTTGATATCCTTGCGCTTGCGTTCTAGTGTGAACCACAAAAGGCAAATGTATGAGTTTGATATCCTTGCGCATGCGTTCTAGTGTGAACCACAAAAGGCAAATGTATGAGTTTGATATCCTTGCGCTTGCGTTCTAGTGTGAACCACAAAAGGCAAATGTATGAGTTTGATATCCTTGCGCTTGCGTTCTAGTGTGAACCACAAAAGGCAAATGTATGAGTTTGATATCCTTGCGCTTGCGTTCTAGTGTGATCCACAAAAGGCAAATGTATGAGTTTGATATCCTTGCGTTCCAGTGAGAACCAGCCTTAAGGTATGGGATGACGACTGTGAATGGCGGGAAAATAGGCACACATTGAGCGCATGTGGTGTGGCTTTACTCGACGGCCCTTCTTGTGAACTGAACGAGATGGCGAAATCGAATGCCACGACGCATTCCCGCCATGCTGCGATTGCGTGAATTCCCAGACTCGCGCGTGCTGGTCTATTGTACATTTAGTTTGAAAGGAAAGGCCCAGTGGAAATTCCAGGTTCTTCGATAGGGGGATAACGAAAATTAAATGCAACAGCCTAAAATCCCTCAGAATGACCCTTTTCTTACCCGAAAGTTTTCCTAAAACCGTAACGTAGCGAGGCGAAGATCCCCCCGTTAATGTATACCAGGCCGAATATATGACCGAGGTTTTCTCTACTACGCTCGTAGCACCGTAGTACCGTAGTGGCATATCTTACATACCTTGCATTCTTTCACCGCTTGTGATAAGGTAGAAATAACAAGTAAAGATCGAAGCATGAGTATCTCGATCTCGGAAAACTGTGATGAATGAAATATATTCCCAGCAAACTGCACCGCATTACCGTAGTAGCGTAGTGGAGTGTGGGAATTAAATATATTTCAAGCAAACTGCACCGTATTACCGTAGTAGCGTAGTGGAGTGTGGGAATGAAATATATTTCAAGCAAACTGCACCGTATTACCGTAGTAGCGTAGTGGAGTGTGGGAATAAAATATATTTCAAGCAAACTGCACCGCATTACCGTAGCAGCGTAGTGGAGTGTGGGAATGAAATATATTTCAAGCAAACTGCACCGTATTACCGTAGTAGCGTAGTGGAGAGTGGGAATTAAATATATTTCAAGCAAACTGCACCGTATTACCGTAGTAACATAGTGGAGTGTGGGAATGAAATATATTTCAAGCAAACTGCACCGTATTACCGTAGTAGCGTAGTGGAGAGTGGGAATAAAATATATTTTAAGCAAACTGCACCGCATTACCGTAGCAGCGTAGTGGAGTGTGGGAATGAAATATATTTCAAGCAAACTGCACCGTATTACCGTAGTAGCGTAGTGGAGTGTGGGAATGAAATATATTCCCAGCAAACTGCACCGTATTACCGTAGTAGCGTAGTGGAGAGTGGGAATTAAATATATTTCCAGCAAACTGCACCGTATTACAGTAGTAGCGTAGTGGAGAGTGAGAATGAAATATATTTCAAGCAAACTGCACCGTATTACCGTAGTAGCGTAGTGGAGAGTGGGAATGAAATATATTTCAAGCAAACTGCACCGTATTACCGTAGTAGCGTAGTGGAGAGTGGGAATGAAATATATTTCCAGCAAACTGCACCGTATTACCGTAGTAGCGTAGTGGAGAGTGGGAATTAAATATATTTCAAGCAAACTGCACCGTATTACCGTAGTAGCGTAGTGGAGAGTGGGAATAAATATATTTCAAGCAAACTGCACCGTATTACCGTAGTAGCGTAGTGGAGAGTGGGAATGAATATATTTCAAGCAAACTGCACCGTATTACCGTAGTAGCGTAGTGGAGAGTGGGAATGAAATATATTTCCAGCAAACTGCACCGTATTACCGTAGTAGCGTAGTGGAGAGTGGGAATTAATATATTTCCAGCAAACTGCACCGTATTACCGTAGTAGCGAAGTGGAGAGTGGGAATAAAATATATTTCCAGCAAACTGCACCGTATTACCGTAGTAGCGTAGTGGAGAGTGGGAATGAAATATATTTTCAGCAAACTGCACCGTATTACCGTAGTAGCGTAGTGGAGAGTGGGAATTAAATATATTTCAAGCAAACTGCACCGTATTACCGTAGTAGCGTAGTGGAGTGTGGGAATGAAATATATTTCAAGCAAACTGCACCGTATTACCGTAGTAGTGTAAGCTTCGCAAGTGCACTTTCGAATTTGTAAGAGCTACAATGATATCCAGGAAGCTTTGCGCATTCGTTCAGCACCGAAATCAATTTATCAGTGAGTGCTTTATCTGCGGTTTCGGGATGAATCTCCTTCATTATTTCGAAAATAATGTTCGACCGCAGCTTCTTTGAACGCGAAAAAGCACTTGGCACATGTCGTAAACGGGCGAGAAGATGACATGTGAACTCGAACCCGTACACGAAACGCATGAAGCTAACGTCAACTTGACCATTCCTATACATATCGCACATCTTATATATAATACGTGATGTGGGCGGGGTCAAGGTCAAACTGTTAGCCCAGCAGCCTGGAAAAACGGCTGCAACACGGAACTTCAAAACCACGCCATTTTCTTGCATACTTGGGGAACTGTGTTATAGGATACATTTTATTCGAAAACGATAAAGTGGACGGAATATCTAATTCAAGCGTTTTCGTAAGCGAGAAGATCGAGTTCGCAAAGGCGCCATTTTAAGTCTTCCACAGAAACCAAAAAATAAGCAATTTCTCGCAGCCGAAAGCAACAAATACGTCCAAACCTACGCGACTCTCTCACAAATAACAGAGTAATGTTCAGGCAAAAGTCGTTTTTCCAAAAAGTTTAGAGTGAACAATATATCCCATTCAAAGGTTTTGGGGCGTTGCACGAAGCCCCGGCGCGCCATTTATAAATAAACAAACACTCAGTTCACAACAACAGTCCTTTGACAGCCTATTTATTTCTAAATCTATACTAAAAACAGAGAAGTTCGAGCCGAAAAAACGAAGCTCTCGAACCCGACCGGAAGGAGGAAATGTATGAAATCTTCGAAATCTATACTAAAAACGGAGATGTTCGAGCCGGAAAAACGAAGTTCACAAACCCGAGCGGAAGGAAATCTCTCCAGTGTGCATGTTTTTGTTGGAAAAGGTTTTACTTGAGCTAAGGTCTAATTCAAGCGATTTTCCCAAGTTTAACTGATAAGCTTAGATTGTTTAGCTAAGTTTTGTAAATCACACACACTTGAATTCGAATTGACCGAGTTGTACAAGTCTTTAAGAAAGTCCAACATGATGAGCAGTGCAAAGCAACTTTCCATTGAAAACAGCAAGAATCTAAAAAGTTTTACTTTACCTTTCTGGCGCTTCCTAAACCTTCCTATTCACTAGACGAGGGACTTCTCTTGATATTATTTATACATCTAAAACCAATAGTTGTTGAAGTTCGAGTGGGTACAGCTCAGCCTTTTTTCTTTCTTGACCGAAAATACGACCATATCGATCGACACGCGCGATCTTTTCGCGCCAAAACCACAGTGAAACCAATGCCTCAACACCTTTGTTAGGAAATATTTAGGGGGTTATTGTGTGGCATTTGCCTCATTTCCATTCACAAGGAACATTGTTTTCAAAGATCTAATTTAAAACGCCTTTCCTATCGTATGCTACGGTGCAAAATATTTCACACCGGTATGCCACCTATCTATAAACTGATAACAAATACTTTAAAGTAAACAGGCGTAGTTACAAATTGTTTGAGCACATCTCTCTAAACGTAGCGGTATAACTGTTCATTCCACAACGGCAGACAATCCGATAATTTTCGTCATTCAAGGAAAATTTAATTCGTGAATTTTTCACGGGTACTTACTAGTTTTATCTATTCCAATAGAGGATCTCAATTTTTCCAGGTCATTCACAACTTTCCGCTCATTCTCGATCTCCTGTAATATGCTTTCAGGCGAGAAGTCATGGGACGCTTTCGCGAAGCCATTTTATTCTCACCTTATAATGCAACCAGAGCCCGTCATCTTTTATCCAGCGGCAATGGAGTTTGCATGTGTTGCGTGACATGTTGAATTTTGAATAAAAATACCATATTTGAAAAGAGCTCGTGAACCGAAAAATGTGAAATCCTAATATTTAACAATTAGACCTCAAGGCCGAATGTGCTATGATGAATAGACCATGAGGCCGAAGGCCGAATGGTCTATTGATATCATAGCACATGAGGGCGAGAGGTCTAATTGTTTTAGTATAAACCAACTAGTTGGGCGGTTTTGGCAATGAATGCCATTATTTTATGTTGAAAAAATCAAGTTTTCTTGCAAAGAAAGGTGGTGGTTTTGCCAGGCACGGTCTATCACTAATAGACCATTAGTAGCTCAGCCAATCAGAATGCAGGATTTGTAATAGACCATTAGTTGGTTTATACTAAATAGATTTAGGCAATGCCTAAAAGCGGGACTCCAATCATAGACACCACACTAAGTTAAAAGGGGGAAAGTTTGCAATTTCATTCCCGCACTCTCTACTACGGTAATACGGTGCAATAAACTTTGAAGTATTTGCAGGACCGCTTACAAGTAATACGGTGCAGTTTGCTGGAAATATATTTTATTCCCACTCTCCACTATGGTAATACGGTGCAGTTTGTTTGAAATATATTTTATTCCCACTCTCCACTACGCTACTACGGTAATACGGTGCAGTTTGCTTGAAAAATATTTAATTCCCACTCTCCACTACGCTACTACGGTAATACGGTGCAGTTTGCTTGAAATTTATTTTATTCCCACTCTCCACTACGCTACTACGGTAATACGGTGCAGTTTGCTGGAAATATATTTCATTCCCACTCTCCACTACGCTACTACGGTAATACGGTGCAGTTTGCTGGAAATATATTTCATTCCCACTCTCCACTACGCTACTACGGTAATACGGTGCAGTTTGCTGGAAATATATTTCATTCCCACTCTCCACTACGCTACTACGGTAATACGGTGCAGTTTGCTTGAAATATATTTAATTCCCACTCTCCACTACGCTACTACGGTAATACGGTGCAGTTTGCTTGAAATATATTTCATTCCCACTCTCCACTACGCTACTACGGTAATACGGTGCAGTTTGCTTGAAATATATTTCATTCCCACTCTCCACTACGCTACTACGGTAATACGGTGCAGTTTGCTTGAAATATATTTCATTCCCACTCTCCACTACGCTACTACGGTAATACGGTGCAGTTTGCTTGAAATATATTTCATTCCCACTCTCCACTACGCTACTACGGTAATACGGTGCAGTTTGCTTGAAATATATTTAATTCCCACTCTCCACTACGCTACTACGGTAATACGGTGCAGTTTGCTTGAAATATATTTTATTCCCACTCTCCACTACGCTACTACGGTAATACGGTGCAGTTTGCTTGAAATATATTTTATTCCCACTCTCCACTACGCTACTACGGTAATACGGTGCAGTTTGCTTGAAATATATTTTATTCCCACTCTCCACTACGCTACTACGATAATACGGTGCAGTTTGCTTGAAATATATTTCATTCCCACTCTCCTCTACGCTACTACGGTAATACGGTGCAGTTTGCTGGAAATATATTTCATTCCCACTCTCCACTACGCTACTACGGTAATACGGTGCAGTTTGCTGGAAATATATTTAATTCCCACTCTCCACTACGCTACTACGATAATACGGTGCAGTTTGCTTGAGATATATTTAATTCCCACTCTCCACTACGCTACTACGGTAATACGGTGCAGTTTGCTTGAAATTTATTTTATTCCCACTCTCCACTACGCTACTACGGTAATACGGTGCAGTTTGCTGGAAATATATTTCATTCCCACTCTCCACTACGCTACTACGGTAATACGGTGCAGTTTGCTGGAAATATATTTCATTCCCACTCTCCACTACGCTACTACGGTAATACGGTGCAGTTTGCTTGAAATATATTTAATTCCCACTCTCCACTACGCTACTACGGTAATACGGTGCAGTTTGCTTGAAATATATTTCATTCCCACTCTCCACTACGCTACTACGGTAATACGGTGCAGTTTGCTTGAAATATATTTCATTCCCACTCTCCACTACGCTACTACGGTAATACGGTGCAGTTTGCTTGAAATATATTTCATTCCCACTCTCCACTACGCTACTACGGTAATACGGTGCAGTTTGCTTGAAATATATTTCATTCCCACTCTCCACTACGCTACTACGGTAATACGGTGCAGTTTGCTTGAAATATATTTAATTCCCACTCTTCCACTACGCTACTACGGTAATACGGTGCAGTTTGCTTGAAATATATTTTATTCCCACTCTCCACTACGCTACTACGGTAATACGGTGCAGTTTGCTTGAAATATATTTATTCCCACTCTCCACTACGCTACTACGGTAATACGGTGCAGTTTGCTTGAAATATATTTTATTCCCACTCTCCACTACGCTACTACGATAATACGGTGCAGTTTGCTTGAAATATATTTCATTCCCACTCTCCTCTACGCTACTACGGTAATACGGTGCAGTTTGCTGGAAATATATTTCATTCCCACTCTCCACTACGCTACTACGGTAATACGGTGCAGTTTGCTGGAAATATATTTAATTCCCACTCTCCACTACGCTACTACGGTAATACGGTGCAGTTTGCTTGAGATATATTTAATTCCCACTCTCCACTACGCTACTACGGTAATACGGTGCAGTTTGCTTGAAATTTATTTTATTCCCACTCTCCACTACGCTACTACGGTAATACGGTGCAGTTTGCTGGAAATATATTTCATTCCCACTCTCCACTACGCTACTACGGTAATACGGTGCAGTTTGCTGGAAATATATTTCATTCCCACTCTCCACTACGCTACTACGGTAATACGGTGCAGTTTGCTTGAAATATATTTAATTCCCACTCTCCACTACGCTACTACGGTAATACGGTGCAGTTTGCTTGAAATATATTTCATTCCCACTCTCCACTACGCTACTACGGTAATACGGTGCAGTTTGCTTGAATATATTTCATTCCCACTCTCCACTACGCTACTACGGTAATACGGTGCAGTTTGCTTGAAATATATTTCATTCCCACTCTCCACTACGCTACTACGGTAATACGGTGCAGTTTGCTTGAAATATATTTAATTCCCACTCTCCACTACGCTACTACGGTAATACGGTGCAGTTTGCTTGAAATATATTTCATTCCCACACTCCACTACGCTACTACGGTAATGCGGTGCAGTTTGCTGGGAATATATTTCATTCATCACAGTTTTCCGAGATCGAGATACTCATGCTTCGATCTTTACTTGTTATTTCTACCTTATCACAAGCGGTGAAAGAATGCAAGGTATGTAAGATATGCCACTACGGTACTACGGTGCTACGAGCGTAGTAGAGAAAACCTCGGTCATATATCGGGCCCCTTATGCGTTAATGATATCTCTGTAGTAACCTTCCTACTACTTCTCTTTCTATCCACATAAGTCGTTATAAAAGCGCTGTGTATTTTATCACAGGGATACCGTGGGAGTGTTTTATAGCGGTAGGAGAGAGCCGTCTGCCACACTGAGAAGATACTGCCAGAAAACATACAAGAACGGAACCAAGTTTGTATTCTACAAGGAGACACTACCGTGAACTACGCCGTCTCCTTTACCACAAGGGTTCCAAGTCTGTAGTACCCACAGGGATACCAACGATGTGTTGCTCATTATACCACAGGGTAACCGAGTGTTACTTTTTCACCACGGATACAGAGTGATACTACAGGGATGACATCGATGTGTTGGCTATTATACCACAGGGATACCGAGTGTGTTATCGCGGATGGAAAGGGACTCGAAGAACACAAAATGAACATAAAATACAAATTGTTGAGTTTGTAAATATTTTTTCTTCGTTGATCGGGCGCTGTGGCTTTAAGTAGAAGAGAACTTGTAAACTTTGACAGAAAATACTGTGCTATGTCGAGATGTAGCGGTATACTATTGTTTTGGGGAAATACATTTTCGGGCTTCGCGGCATATCAATCCCCGGGGGGGGGGGGGGGGGGGATTTTTTTGGGCGGGGGTGCTCGTCGTACCTTTTAGGGTTTAAAATCAGGCCTCTAGGAGGTAAAATTCGAAAACTCTGCAATTTTTTTCCAGATAGGTACCTGTTAGTGGTCCGTTCTAGCAATCACACTTGTTGGTAGCCTGAATTTCAGTCGTATTTTCCCTCGTAAAAAAATACGACAGAAAACGACGAGGGAAAATACGTCTTGTTGGTACCTTTTAGGGGTCCAAATTAACTAAGCGACGCCAGTTAATTCGCCTAAGTCGAAAGTTCCCGACGAGCATCCCCGCCCCAAAAATAGGAGAGTCCCCCCGGGATATCAATTTCGACAAATGCCTCCTTTGTGGACTAAAAGTAAAAGTTAAAACTTGGACCCTTAATGAAAGATCTCCTTACTAGTTCTTAACAGCAACTGCTTTATACAAAGTTTTCAAAGTAATTCAGAATTTTTACAAAAAATCGCCTGAATTTCCAGGCATCTGATCAGTGTTCTCCCTACATTCCAGCATACTTTGAATGCTGTAGAATAGACGACTGAACGCAGAGTCCAACTCTCGACACATTTTAGGTTCTTATACGAGGCTTTTTTAATGTATAACAGTAAACATTATTTTGCGTGGGTTTGATGTGATATCGTGAACTCTTTCAATTCAAACCATGTGTTTTAGTCGTGCGTTTAGCCTTTTTCCTACAGCGCTAATTTTGAAAAAGACTAAGGACGTTAATAGTGTCTCAGTAGGGGACAGGGGTTTTAATAAAAATACACAAATAAACAAATATGCTTTTTAGTTTCATATTCATTGTTTAAACCAATAAATTCATTACAGCTCGACGTTTCGATGTCCCCGTGACGCTATTATCAATATAGAGCAGATTCGTTTCGTATGACTGTGAAAAGTGTCGAAACAAAGCGTGCCGCGAGTTCGTATCTAAAGCAGGCGTTCCATGCCGCGACTGCGACAGGCGCGCCGTGTCGCGGCACTTTTCACAGTCATACGAAATCTGCAGCTCTAGTGAGATCACAAGTGCGGATGCGCGCAAAAGAAATATTCATTGTTACATATTTTATAGTTTTGACACTGCGTCAAGTGGAAAGAGCTAGAAAAAATAAGGCAGCTGATCAACATGAGCTAGGAATACAATAAATAATTCATAACAAAAACGTCTTATCACTAACATTATTATAGATCGCTAAGGTGCATGATATTTAAAGGGGCTCTCGCACGCTTGCTGGCCACTTCTCTGACAAGAAAATAGCTCAAATTGCAATCCAATTCCATCCTCTTGATAACAGGTCAAAACAACCTATAATTGCATTTGTCTAACACTTGAAAGGTTTTTCTATTAATCTTGAGGATTATTTTCATTACTACGGGTAAATGCACATGTGTTTTCACATTACAATTTTACTTATTTTATGTCCACGGTGGACGAATATTAAGCGTGTGAGAGCTTAAGCCCCGTATACACGAGCAAATTTTCCTTGACAATTTTTCTTTTACAAGGAAACTTGACCGTGTAGACGCGCCAGCAATATTTCCTTGACAATTTTTCCTTCACATCATTTGCTCGTGCAGACGATACAAATTGACATTTTTTTCTTGACAAGTACTTCCTTGTTGAAAAGCTAGCATGTCTAGATTTTATTTGACAAATGAAACTTGTCACATACAAAAACGTTGTTCGTGTAGACAGACGTCAAAGAAACTTGACAATTATTCATGGCGTCATCATAAGTTTTCAAGCCTCATATGCACTATACATACATACATACAGTTTTATTAGCCACGCTGGCCCAAACAATGATAACTACATAAATTTATGCCAGCACTGATTTCCATTGGGGGCGTGGATTATAAACGTATGTGGCGATAACAAATACAGAAATATATAAAAACTGCGTCTCAGCGCAGCTCTACAGCAGTAGAAGTGTCGATTACTCTTCGAAACAAAGGAAGAGATCGTGCTGCTTTTGCCTCTTTAGAAAGACTATTCCAAAGCATGGCACTGTTATATTTGAAACTAGCTTTAAGGTAGTTTGTATTCGGCTTTGTAAGTGCTAGATCTGTATCAATGTTTCTTAAATTGTACCCCTTACTACAATCACTTGTCTTGATAAATTGATCAAATCACTTGTCTTGATAGAGCGGATTTCACATGACTGTCGTGAAAGCAATTGCAATTGAGCAATCACTAGCCAATCAGAAACAAGAGTAATTACAACTTACTGCTGAATGGTTTCCAGCCCAGCCAATCAGGAGCCGAACCAATTCCTTGCGTGTAATTAGTTCGCAATTTGATTGGTTGATAGAAATAAGCAGCCAATGAGAAAGCAAACTTATTGCAAACACGACGGTCATCTGAAATCCGCTCTAAATTGATCAAATTGACAACTCACGGGTGGTTCCACGACCAAGATGGCGGCCTCCGCCTACACGAGCAAATTTTCCTTGACAATGTTTCCTTGTTTAATTGTTTGTATGTCTGCTGACCTAATCATCGTTGGTGCTTAAAAACATCACTTCCCGCAAATATTTGTTGCTCGTCTACATGTTTCCTTGTCAAGGGAAATTGCTCATAGACTGTGCAAAAAAAGCCGAGTTTTCGCTCTGAATTGCATAGATGGCGGATTTAGTTCAGGTTCATTGGGGAAAGGCAAGCCTGGAATCGAATACTCAAGAATTCGTAAATACCCATCTTTTATCTTTGCCATAGACTAAATCGGCTAACGGCCTGCTTACATCTTGTTGCCGCGCAATTCAGATCACGTGATGATTCCTTTGGGTGGATACTTTTGTTAGTTCTGCACAAACACTTTAAGCAAAAAAAAAAAAAAAACAAGGACCATACTTCCAGACGGAGCTGAAGCGTCGTATGGCGACCGTGGGTACGGTTCTTACGCCCACGCCAGAGATTTCTGCCCTGACAGTCGCTATCCTTGGTGTTTATTGCTCAGTAGCGACTCAGGGACTCGGTCCGGGGACCTAGGCGAGGGAACGCACGGCCACCAGACCATTAAATAGACGCCCCTTGTGTTGAGAAGTGAACAACTAACGATCTTTATACAGCACTCAACATATTTATAGGTCCATATTCGATTGAGTAATTCCATGTGGGACAACAGTATTTTTGGTGACTTCCTGGTTGCGCGCGAAATTTCAACAACTAGCCGACGTCTTCTCTCTACAATCTTTGTGGGTCATTTTGATGTCTTTTTGAAACAATATACAATTAAAACCGTTGAAATTGAGCACCTTTACTTTTACGCATGCGCACTCGTGGACAATGATTTTTTTTATACGAATTGATTGTAGCTTGTAAATTCGCTTTGTTGTGCTAAGTTTTAATGCTTCCTACCTATTGAAAGACAAAAAAAATCAATCGAATTTGTGATTTCTAATTTCGAAGACTGTTCGTTTATTTGTCTGAAGTATTTGATTGCCATAGAGCAGTTTTGCATTTAGTATCACAAGAGCGTGCAAAACTGACGTTTCAGTTTATTAATTTAGCCACTATATAAATACAAATACATGCATTTATACATAAATAATGTGGCAAGGAGGGCCATAAGAAACCACAGGGCTTATGCGAGATGACGTTATTAATGTCAAGTCCATATAGTAGCTTCTGATTATTCGCCTTTCAAAGAAGACATTTTTCATACAATCCTTGTTGATTTAGCCGGTCTAAAATACAGTAAAATGTATCAAAACTAAGGTTGTAGAAAAAAAGTGCTATGGGCACGATGTTTCTTAGCAAAACATGTCCGGTTTTGAGAAAGTCTAAGATTCAGAATTTTTTGTGATGAATTTCAGCTTCCGTTTCTTCTACGATTTTGAATTATTTGTGTCATATCAAGAAAATTTCGCCAAAAGCTGTCGTTTTGCCGACGTTGCAAAACTTCCTTATTAGGAAATCCCCCTTACCTTATTTGGAATGTCTGTAAGTACTTTTCCTAATATCTTAGCGAAAAAGCAGGAAAATTGACCAAAACTTGCAGATACTCGAGAAACATCCTTCTCTTGGTCGCCATTTTGTTTTTACCCCCGCCGAGGGGCCTGAGTCACGTTTTGAACACCACAGGCAACCCGCGCGGATTGGCATAAAAACGACAGCACTTTCTTTATATGCATTTTGCCATGATTATCCATGATGCACTTGGGACGTGAGCTCGTCAAAGTAACTCTAAAAAACAGCTCAGTTCCTTGTGTTCTGGTTGGACTCCCTGTGGTGGGTAGCAGGCAGTTAAGCCCTGGCTAAACTACGACACATGTAGCGCGCAACATTGTAGCTGGACACCTTTCCTTCATGTTACACAATTTAGCCATGCGAGAAACATTGTGGCGTGCGACAAATTCATATCAAAATTTCGGCTTGCTTTTCACTACTTCCATAATATCTACATACCATATTTGGAATCCTACTAAAGTTGTTGCTCTTTCTTTTGACTTAGAAGGTTTCACAATCCAACAGAATTGACAGGGTTTGTTTCAAATTTCCGCAGCGTAATGCAGGAGTCTTGAATTTCCACATGGGCATAGAGCAATTTTTGAAAATCTGGAGTTCCTCGATAGGGGAGGGGGGGGGGGGGGGGGGGGGGGGGGGGGGGGGGGAGACGACGACAATTTTTTTGAACAACCCTTTGTTATCTTGTGTGTTGTCTTGACTATTACTTTATGACATCCTGGGCTAAAAGAGGGTAGAAGTAGCCCGCGCTTCTTAGATCCATTTTATAAGTTTTTATTAGCTTTTTGTATATATGTATATATTTTTTAGTTATGGTTTCATAGTTTTTATAATATCTCCCTAGGACCCAAGAAATCTTAGAATACAATTTTATAAATAGTTTTCTTCTAGCTTTTATATTGTAAATAGCACAATTTTATAGATTTTATCACTAAAGATTAAACTATTCAAAATAATAAATAATATATATATTTTTTTAAATGCCGTCAATTTCAGTTATATGATCGCCTGCGTAAGGTTAGCCCTAAGCGACTGCCAGTGACAAGTTACCATTTCGGCCAAAGAGATATATACATGTGAGATGTTCCTTGTTACTGTAACCTCACCCTGTTAAATATTTTCGGTGATGACCGAAGCTCGCAAAATCTGTTCCACGCCGAATTTAATTTTTAATTTCTTTTGGCACAGCCAAAATATTATGGGCACGTTTATCGTCCTTTATAAACACATGGTTACTACCGCAGATGGATAGCTACATATGTGCAAAGTATAAACAATAAGTACTCGGTCTAGCAGTAGTTTGATTTCCTCTACTCTTTTATTTAGATGAGAAAAACAAAATTCCACCCTGAAACTCAGGCCAAGCCAAGATAACATTGTCTTTTCAAAGTACAAAGCACGAGTATGTTTTGCTTGGCGCAATTAAAGCATGCACCCTCATTCAGCTGTTGCTATGTTATTGTTTTCAGCGGAATATACGTGTCTGCCTGACAAATATACCACAGGGAACCCCAACCGTCTCTCATTTTGGCGGGAAAATACTGGCGCCTGTGAATAAATATGTAACCGGGAGCTCCGCTTTTAGCCAGTGGCTAAATCTGTTTATTATAGTGAGAGACAGGACCTACGGTTTACTGCCCAATAGGCCTGCACTAACTGGGCACGTGACCCAAATCCAATACATTATGAGTAAAATCTTGAAAATTCAACTCGCTGCCATTTGCTCCAGGTTAGAGATTTTATGCTGAAACTTCAGTTTCTGACTAATATCAATTGGTTCTTTGTATTTCTGGAACTGATTTTGACAAAACATCTCGTTAAGAGGAGTTAGGGTCACCTGACCCAGTTAGTGCAAGTTGCCTATTGTATTGTATTCTTCCTGCGATACCTAAGGGGTTCCGGTCTGCGGCCTTCGGCCGCTAAGGAGCTCCGCTACTAAATGGAGGGAAGTTTTAACAGAACATGCGGGCGCGAGTAACCATCCTCAGCTGTAGGGCGTACAGTACTGTCAACGATGGCCATATTGTGAAAAGTTCCATATGCTCGCCTTCATTAAATAAGAATTTTAATACGCGGACTGCATGGGAAGAACTATTTCAAAAAGTCACGCGATGATCACGCAACAGCAGTATCCGTGACAATTGGGAAAGATTCAGAAATTTGGACGCAGTATAGTAGCAGCAATGGCAAAGTTCCGATCTTGCTCGTTTCTTGAACATTAGATAAATTTGAACAAGTTGCAGGGAACTTTGAGTCCTGCTGATTCAATGTGTAATAATTGACCCAAATTAGGGAACAAAATAACTCATAACATTAGAATCGTCACAATTTGTGAAGTTCTTTAACTTAAAGGGGTACGCACACGCTGGTCAAAAAATAAGTCTAATTCTAATCAACAAAAATACATTTAATTTTGCCGGAATAACAAAATAACAGTCAGGTTTGTTAAATGACCTTTTAACTGTTAAATCAATACAAATCTATAGTGTTTTTTATCTATTATCAAGAGGATGGAATTGGATTGCGATTTGAATTATTTGCTTGTCAGGCAAGCGCGCGAGTGCTCCTTTAAGCAATAATGGCAAAGTTCCGATCTCGCTCGTTTCTTCTGAACAAGCTGAGTAATTTGAGCCCTGCTGATTAAAAGTAAAATATTTGACCAAAATCAGGAACAAATTGAATTGAAACAATGGAATCGTCACAATTTGGAAAGATCCAGAACTTTAGACACAAGTTGCAGAAAGGGCAATGTTCCGTCGAGCTCGTTTTTAGAATTAGATAAATAAAACAAGCCGAGCAATTCAAGTCCTGCTGATTCAATGTTTAATATTTGACCCATACGAGAGAACAAATAACTGATAACATTAGAATCGTGAGAATTTGTGAAGATCCAGAACTTAAGATTCAAGTTCAGTGCAGCAATGACAAATTTCCGCTCTTACAAGTTTCTTGAACATTAGATAATCTGAACAAGCAGAGTTATTTGAGTCCTGCTGATTCAAAGTGTAATATTTGACCCAAACCAGGGAACAAATTGACTGAAAACAGTGGAATTGTCACAATTTGGAAAGGTCCGGCAGACCTTTAGAGTATCAGCAAGGACAAAGTTTCTTTGTCGTTTCTAGCTCGGTTCTTGAACATTAGATAAATGGGAACAAGCAGAGTAATTTAAACCCTGCTGATTTAAATTGTGTAACATTTATCCCACACGAGGGAACAAAATGAACGATATATGATATGCTCTTGAATTTCACGAAGGAGAAAAATTCTAAATAAATCAAATAAAGGGAATTGTCTAGACTTGCCACAAATCGCTCCCTCTAATGATATTGAAAGACGTTTCAGATGAATTAAAAAAACTAGGAATTGTCCTATTTGCTGAACTATCGAAAACCACCTGGATTCCTCTAATTCCGGCCTAAATTCGTTTCCCTTGATTAGGCCAAAATATCATTTCATCCCAAGAAATGCAAGTTTCGACTCTTGAGCCCTCAATTTTATTTACTCTCGTCTTCAATTCTCCTTTTTACCCAAACATTATTATTTTGAAATGATTTTACTCCCAAATTCTGGAGCCTTCAATTTCTCAAACGTTCGGAACTGATCTCATTTTTCTTGCTGTTGGGACAAGATTTCAGCCGATTTCGCTTTCTATTTGAGAGGTTTGAAAAATTCGGACGGTTTTTAATGCCACTGAAGCGCTACCACAGGAAAAAGCCGCTCAAAAATCAGGCGTCCCCAACGAGACAATGGTGCATAATTGCTAAAATGCCATTATAAGACATTGCTGAGTATACAAATGACTGTAAATTGGGTATTTTCAATCCCTACAAATTTTATATCTGTTCGGATTTCGTACTGAAACTTTAATGGGATGAGAAAATTTCTTTTGAAAAAGTCTTCCGAAAATTCCAAGGGAAACACGCTATCCGAAAATTCTAGGTGACCCTTTTCACGGCAAAAATGCCCCCCAAAAGTAGTAGAATTTCACCTTTTATGCAATGGGAAACATCCAGGGGATCTTATAAATTACATACGAAAATTAAAGCTTATATTTCTGAAGCGAAAATGTCAGTTCTCGTAGGGCTTTCCGAACAGATATTTCACCGAACATGATCGCTGGGTGCCGCTGAAAAGTGGCCACGGGCAGAGTTATCAGCCAAGAAAAGTTAGTATATAAATAGCTGATTCAAGTAGTAAGATCGTGAAACCTGATTTACTCCATCAGTGTCGGTAGTAAGAACTATTTTGCTTAATTTTCATCAATTAGCCTCTGGTAGTTTCCAAATTAAGAACTCTACTAATTGCTCTTGAAATCAAATAAAAACCGCTACTTGGTGTTATTTGTGGGAAATGAATTTGCTTTTAGGGATAAAAATCGAATTTTCTTCCTGAAGGAGGAATGTATAAGGATGTGGGGGAGTTGGTGGAAAGCATAACTATATATTGGTAATCCCTAACGAATTGAAGCCCACCCTCTACAAAGAATATCATAAGTTTTGATCTTATCAGCCCCAACTTAGGACTCCTATGGTGAACGATCTCTAAAGAACTCAACCGTATTTCTCAGTCGAAACCTTTTTATTCCCCAGGCGCTGAAAGAACATTCATTCTGCAGGTGTTAATAGATGGGTGTGAAAAATTCATTTATTATTTTGACTCCTTTTTGCTACTATAAACACATAAACCACTTCAATTCAGGCAGCCAATCAGACTGCAATATCACCACTCGAACCTTTTTGATGAACCGTAGGCATGATGTGTTATACATTTGTGAAAATAGAAAACTTAAAATCTTTTGAAATGTTCCATTCAGGACCTATAATAATGTCTAACCGCAAAAAAATATTTGTTTCTAGAATTGAATTTGAAACTGTGAAGGTATTTTGAAGATAAAAGTTGAGGAATTTCTGATGTGTTTGTGTAGGCGTTTTTTGACGGGCGACGATTTGTTTAAATTACGTACTCAGCTTGCGAAAAAGTACAAAACAACCTAGTTATACCACCCGGCAACAGCTAACTGCGAGGTTAATTGATAGAAGTGAGCCGTTTTAGGGCTTAGCGTTTAGAAGCTTAGAGAGACGCATTGGAAAGCGCTCGGTTATTTAAATGTCCAAATGACGCGCATCCCTAACTATGTTTTCTATGATTTCTGCTTCTTTCTATCTTGGAAACTTTACTAGTTCACTCGGTATAAAGTGAACTATTTCTATGAACTTTCCTTTTCAATAAAGTACTTGGTTTTTGCGAGGAAAGGAATATTTGAACATTGGTTAATCATGTACACTTTTTACTTACTTTCGGGTCTTAAAATATGAAGAAATATTCCAAAATTATCTCCCTCTTCTTTTCATGTTGTGATTTTATTATTTCTCCTTTATATTATACTAAACTATTTCGTTTCCTTGTGTTTAAAATAAAAAGCTCCCTTTGAAGTGCATACATAGTCAATACCTTATCTTTATTGCTATTCCTGTGTCCTGAAATTTTATATTTTTAGAAGCGCAGTCAAAGTACTGAATAGTCCCGTGAAAAAATGCCAGAAAAATCACAAAACATTCTAAAAGGCAAAACATTGAAGAAAACAAATCCGGTTTTACAGAAGTGTGTTAATAATATTTCCAATGGAAGAGTCCTCAAACTATGTTTATTAAGTTTTGAGAGCACTCATCCGATTTGGTCGTCAGCTCTTTCTTCAAATCGTTTAAACCTAATCCGTTATTCGCCCACACGCGCCGTGAAACGTACACCTGCTAGACTATCCATTTCACTAGTAAATTTCACATAATTAAAAGCCATACTTGCTAATTTCGTTAATTAACGGCCTATTGTCCCCACGATTAGCTTAGGCTAAACTGATTCGTGCGCGCTCCGGTTAGGGCAGTGCTTTGCATTTTAACAAAGGGGCATAGAGGGGGCAAATAGAGATATATATTTGGGGGAAAGAAGTTTTAAGACACCAGACTGCAGTTGCTAGTAGAAGCACTTCGCCACGGCCTCAGGAGACCTTAGTAAGTTCAAATCCTTCCTATTCCATTTTCCTGTCGTATTCCAATCAACATGAATTCCATGGACTTGGAATTTAAAGAGGTTATTTAATAACCTTGGAGTGTATTTTGTGAGTTTTAGTTATAGACATTTAGTACTGTAATTATCTGATGAGGTTTGCTTTAAGTTAGAAACTGTCGAAATGCCGGATGCTTCAAAAGAGGGTGCACAATTTGAACGAACTAACATGAAACGAAAATGAAAAGAATTCTATTGCCTGTTTCATCTTCTCTCTTTTGTGTCACATTTTTCAACGTAGATGTCAATTCCAAAAGAAGAAGAAACACTTTTGTGCTACATTTTCTTTAAAGTTTACCGAAATAGTGCACCAGAAATTGCAATTTCTCCCTCAGATAGAGCATCAAATTGAGCAGATGTTTGTGTTAAGAGAAAATCGGTCATTCCGCACTAGTTTCTGGTTAAGTGTGGTACTTTCTAATATTTCTAAATTACAAAATGTACTCTTAATTAGCTTAAGAAGAATAGTCAAAGCATAGTTTCCTAACTAAATCCCTTCAGTGGCCACATTCCGTTCTCAATATTTTTAATTCAGTAAGAAAATAGCAAAAACCGCAAATACGGCCATAAAAAATATCACATTAATGTTAATTGGAAAATGGAATTAGAAAGAAAAGCATTTCCTTTTTAAAGGAAGAAATATTCGGCAGATGGAAAGTTCTTTACACAAACTCCACATGTCAATTTTACAACGTTGAGAGTAGTTTCTAGTGGGGGCTTGTGGACTGATACAAATGTTGCAAGAAAGGACAGTTTGATTGAACGAAATGAGGTCCAATGACTCGCCTTAATTTGGGGAACTCCGTCAATATTAGAGGAAGTTCCGTTAATTGAAATTCTGTGATGATTTGATTTTTTGGCAAACGTACGCTATTCCTACATACTTCGCGTTTTGGATAGTAAACCAATCTAACTACAAAACACAAAGTTTGAACGAAAACATTGTAGTTTCCTAAGTACGAAATATGGAAATTGAAATCTGGATAAGATAAAAACTGACTGCGTGGTTTCGCCCAATTGACTCAATCAGTTTAGAAAGTGCAAAATTCTTAGATTAAGTCTGAGATCCAGCTGCCGGCCAAAAGAAACGCCTAGCGACTAACTCTTTCCGTATTTCCATCGGAACTATTGAGCGACAAGAGGAAAAACTTAGGATTTGGAAGCTATCTCGAGTGAAGATCTAAATCGATTACTTTATCGGGTTATCAGTAGTTAAATTCTAATTCTATAATCAAACAGTCAAGGTTTCTCTCTGATAAGATAAGAGTTACGATTTTATTACAATTCGCAACGGTGTAGAAGGGATTTGAATAGAAAACTCAGCAACTTATAGTTGCTGGTAGAGGAACTAGTTCTGTATTTTCACGCCGATAAAATCTAAAATTGCGCGCAATATTTAGTAGGCACTGAATTTTATAGGAAGACAGAAAGTCATTTCTATGAAGACTGTCCTGCCCTCAGTTAATTCACCGCAAGTCGGTTTTACTAAAGGGATTTCTAATGGCAAAAAAAAAGAAGCGTGCAAGAACGAACAAAATATGCTTGTCACCACTCGTGGAAGTGTTATGACACAAATTTCAAATTTAATTGAAAAATACTGATATTTTCATAATTAAAAGCCACAAAGAGATGTTGTTCTTTCTTTCCAATCTTAGAAAGTCGTTCTCACAGAGCTATCGGCATTTTTGCGGTGAATCAATAGTGGTCTTTAACCATTGAATATGAGCGTCAAAGGCGGATACAATAAATTGTTGTTCCCCTTTCTATTTCAGCAAGTTTAAATTACGATTTGTTAGGCTTTTGAAAATAGTATCTTTTGCATAGCATCGCAAAAAACACAAACTCAAGAAACTCGCAAACAATATTCCTTTTCTTTCGTTTACTCTACACTTTTCTAGCCCTGAAGAGATTTAATCCTGAATTAGTGAAACTGAACAAATACGGCCATGAAATTTCCCTTTTTGGAAAGCATATCTCTACGCGCTTTATTTTCTCTTTTTTTCTGAGACACTGAGAGAAACAGTTCAAAAAAGAACTGAACCACAGACTCGATTTCTTCAGAGCTGAGTAACGTATTTATTAAAAACGTGAAAGCAAACTTATTGAAAACTCGGTTGGTATCCCACCGGTTCTTTTCTGTAAGGTGTCACGTTGCTAGGAAACACTCTGCGTATATGGTTTACTATGAAAAGATTCAGCTGCCTTGTGGCGAACGGAAGGTTATTACCAAGTGTTAGATAACACACGCTGTAAATCGGAGCAACATCGGAATTAATGGATTAGGTTCTTGTCGGCCGTTTTCTAGAGACCTGATAACGAAAAATCAAAGGTGTTAGGAATACCTGAAGAATTATTGAACAGGAAACAATTAAATAAAAATACTTTTTCTTCAGAAAGATGGGCTCTTGGGGACCAAAGTCAAGAAAAAAGATCCCATTACAGTTTGGCTAGCATTCGCAAAATTTTAGAAATGAAACAAAACAAAAAGGTGTTAGGAATACCTGAAGAATTATTGAACAGGAAACAATTAAATAAAAGTACTTTCTCTTCAGAAAGTTGGGGCCAAAAGTCAAGAAAAACGATTCCGTTACAGTTTGCCTTTAGCATTCCCAAAATTTCAGAAATGAAATAAAGGAAAAAGAACATCGTATTTTACAGTCCATCATCTTATTTAATTCCCAAGAAGCGCACATTTGGAACTAACTGTTACCAATAGAGGCCAGCACTGCTGTTGATTAGCTTTCCTGGAAAATGACTACTAATTGAGCGGTGAAACTACGGACGAAAAACCCAGATTTCACAACTACTTTAGCAGCAAAGGGCGTGTTTGTGAAAGAAAGGACCTGAGCGTTCAGGGCCACCCAACGAGACAATGGTGTAATATGGCAAAAAATACCATTTAAGCCATTGCTGAATACACATACGACTGTAAGTTGGGTACTTTTAATCCCTAAATATTTTGTATCTGTTCGGATTTCGTAGCTGAAAGTCATGAGATGCAAAAATCTTAGGAATTGAAATCAAGTCTTCCGAAAATGCCAGGGGAAAAACACTATCCGAAAATTCTAGGTGCAAATATACCCCCAAAATATACCCCCAAAACTAGTAAAATTTCACTTTTTGTGCAATTCGAAACATCCAGGAGATCTTATAATCTAAATTAAAGGTTCAACTTCTGAAGCGAAATTTTCAGCTCTCGTAGCACCTTTCCGACACTCAGATATTCTACCGACAATGATCGTTGGGTTCTCCTGAGCATGGGCTGAAACCCAAGTCGGACAGAAATTAAGAAGCGCCACGTTGTAATCAGTTATCTCTTGGCGTTAGAAGCCAGTGAAATTAGGCGTTTAGCGGCAAGAATTTAAGCGGTGATAATGAAACGCTTATTGAAATTACTTGAAGTAAGCGACACGCGGAACGGAAATTCGTTTTCTTCACTTAGGAGTAAATTAAGTAAAAAGGACTCGATACTTTGGGTGATGTACGTTTGTGGTAGGCTGAATGGCTCGTAAAAAACGTAAAGTTAATAAGAGTTATTTGCAGCGGTAATTTTTAAAAGAGGAAGTAGAGAGATTTTAGATTTTTAACACCATTTTCGCCCTCATTCATTCTCAGTCAACTCAATCATTCAAGTAACCCTTATGCATGGGGATTTCCAAGGCAAGCTTTGTCTGCATAAATCTGTTTTCTAAGAACATTTATAATTCATGAAAAACAGACAACTTATAACACCAACACTGAATACTCTACAATATCAGTCTCTTCTCAATTGCGAAAGGAACAAATCAAATAATTAGCTAGATAAATCATTCATGTCACTAAACAACGCCTCAGAAGGCAGTGTTTGATTTAATTGACTAGCTCCCCTCACAAGGAATTTTTGCAGAATCCCATCCATGGGAAAAGCTGAATTTCCCATCGTAGAAGAATGGGAAGTGTTCGGATTTCCCATGGCTATCCATGTGAATTCCGAACACTTCCCATGCATGTGCCTTGGGAAATTCAGCTTTTCCCATGGATGGGTTTCTGCAGAAATTCCCTGTGCCTTTTGGTAGACGTTCTTCAACATTTTGTCAAAAGGAAGAAATAATGAAAGAGATAATGATAATAAAAAGCATATCTATACAAGATAAAAGCACCTTTTCCAAACGTTTTTCGTGGGGATGAGAGGTTGCAAAGGCGGTGTCGTATTTAATTGACTCGCAGTTCTCCTTTTTGAGACGTTCTTCGACATTTTGTCAATATAAAGAAAATAATAATGATAAAAAACATATCTATACAAGATACCACCTTAACCAAAAAATTTCCGTGGGGATAACGTTGCAAAGGCGGTGTTTTATTTAATTGATTCGTAGTTCTTCGTTTTGGAAGGCGTATATCTATATAACATAGTACTTGAATTATGAAACGTATAGTAACTAGAAAAATCTCGAAGTATTCAAGCAGATGTTTAAGGTTTGGTTAAGACTGCCTTCTGCAAGTGACAAAACGAGACAAAACAAGTTAATTAGTTTGGCAATGCGACTGAAAAACGACGCTTCAAAGCTATTTTTGTGAGCTCTCTCAGTAAATCATAATGCCGGCATTTGTTTTCAGACAATAAGCGATGCAATACGTAGGCGTTGTTTATTTTCCAGTTGCCAGGGTTTGGTATCAACACTTTTGTTCCTTTTTACACTGGATATTGCGATATCTGAATAGAAGTTTGACAAATACTGTACTTTTTTCCCTCCCTATTTCACGGTAAAGAACAGGAAACATGCAGGCACGGTTGCGAATTCTGTGTTGTGGCTTGTCCACAGCCACGGTACCTTTGCGCGTTTGATTTTACAAACTTAAGTTAACAAACTCAAATAATAAATTTAAAAAAACATTAGCTATTCACCGGTTTTCGGTGGGTCCATACATAGGAAAAGCTAGACTGCTTGCAGCCCCCCTTCTTCAGCGAACGTCCGTAAATCGAGGGAAATGTTTTCCCTCCGTGGCGCGTTTCCCTCTTCTGAGTAACTCGACACCGTAAACAAATCCAAGCGCGCCGCGGGTAAAACAAATCTCTCGATTTACGGACGGTCTGAGTCCCAGCTTCCGAATACAGAGATACAGGCCACAAGTCGGTAAATGAATGACGAGGTCTTGGCGTCAATCTGATGATACTAATCCACAGTTTTTCATCTTCTTCTCTCCTTACAGATATCCTGTTGGCCTCTGTTTAGTTCATCATCATGGTGTCGAAACCCCTAGCCTGTCTTATATTATCCGTTCTAGCCCAAAGCTTAATATGTTTCGCTAAAGATATAGGCCAGGATGAAGGCCTTGAAAATAATAAAGTCTCAGATTTGCCACAATTTTGGAAGGGTCGTTTCTCAAGAAGAGCTGAAAATGACCCACAATTCTGGAAAGGACGCTTTTCCGACCCCCAGTTCTGGAAAGGACGTTTTTCTGACTCTCAGTACTGGAAGGGACGTTTCTCTGATGCCCAGTTTTGGAAGGGACGTTTCTCGGACCCTCAATTCTGGAAGGGACGCTTTTCTGATGCCCTCCACCAGGTATTGACCAATCACCACGCGCATGAACATGGCACTAAACGATCCATCCCTCAACAAAACGACCCTCAGTTCTGGAAAGGGCGGTTCTCTAAGAGGACACCAGGACGATTCGGGCGAACAACGCAAGGACGCTTTGGCCGGGAAGAGGAGGATCAAGGACGATTTGGTCGCGACGCTGACCAGGGAAGATTTGGCCGCGACGCTGACCAGGGAAGATTTGGTCGAGAGCAAGGAAGGTTCGGTCGAGAACAGGGGCGCTTTGGCCGAGAGCAGGGAAGATTTGGAAGGGATTTCCAGGGGCGATTTGGTCGTGAAGAGCAGGGGCGATTTGGTCGGGAGGAGCAAGGACGCTTTGGACGTGAAATGGACCAAGGACGGTTCGGTCGAGAAATGGACCAGGGTCGCTTTGGACGAGAAGAACAGGGGCGATTTGGTCGGGATTATCAGGGACGCTTTGGACGAGAGCAAGGGCGATTTGGACGTGACTTTCAGGGACGATTTGGTCGAGAGCAGGGGCGATTTGGTAGGGAGCAGGGCCGATTCGGGCGCGATTTCCAGGGACGGTTTGGTCGTGAAGAGCAGGGTCGATTTGGACGGGAATTAGAGCAGGGACGGTTCGGCCGAGACTTCTATGATGAGCAAGGAAGGTTCGGACGCAACATGGATTCCGCGGAAGACAACAAGAGATCAGACATTCTAGAAGAACTAGTCCGGGATCCACAAACACGATTTGACTCCGAGAGGAGCGTCATCAGTGAAAAGGATACAAAGAAGCATTAACGACAAAACAAACACGTAAGTACTAGCTGACAGAGCTCGATGTTAAGAAATGATCATAATCGCGATATTACGCCTCAACATTATAGGTGTAATTCATCAAATATCTAGGCGTAAATCCACTAGGAGAACACTACAAAAACTGAAAGCACAGTCGTTATTTTACGCATAAACGTTTAGGCATGAATGATCACGTTTAGTGCACATCCATAAGTATTTAACGTGGAGTATCTATGACGATTTGGATGACTTGGATGTAGACGAGGATGACGATGTAGGTGAGGATGAGGATAAGGATCACGATGGATATAAAAACGAGGACGAGGATGAAGAAGATAAGGATGAAGATGAGTCGAAGAAAATGAGGGTGAGGATGAAGGCGGGAAATCGGATGGAGGAGAGGATGAAGATGAGGATGAGTTGAAGATGAGGATGAGTTGAAAAAGATGAGGATGAGTTGGGGACGATGAGGATGAATGAGGATGAAGATAAATGAGTTGAAGAAGATAAGGGTGATGATGAATAAGGATGAAGGGGATGAAAATGAGGATGAAGATGTGGGTCAGGATGACGAATGAGGATGACGAGAAGCATGAGTTGAAGAAGATGAGGGTGAGGATGATGGATGAAGATGGGGATGAAAATGAGGAGGAAGATGTAGGTCAGGATGACGAATGATGATGAAGAGGAGGATGAGTTGAAAAAGATGAGGGTGAGGATGATGATGAGGAATGAGATGAAGACGGGGAAGATGAATGAGGATGAAAATGAGGAGGAAGATGTAGGTCAGGATGACGAATGATGATGAAGAGGAGGATGAGTTGAAAAAGATGAGGGTGAGGATGATGATGAGGAATGAGATGAAGACGGGGAAGATGAATGAGGATGAAAATGAGGATGAAGATGTAGGTCAGGATGACGAATGATGATGAAGAGGAGGATGAGTGAAGAAGATGAGGTGAGGATGATGATGAGGAATGAGATGAAGACGGGGAAGATGAATGAGGATGAAAATGAGGTGAAGATGTAGGTGAGGATGATGAATGAGGATGAAGATGAAGATGAGGATGAGTTGAAGAAGATGAGGGTGAGGATGATGATGAAGAATGAGATGAAGACGAGGATGATGAATGAGGATGAAGATGAAGACGGGGATGAAAATGAAGGTGTAGGTGAGGATGACGAATGAGGATGAAGAGAAGGATAAAGAAATAGTTGAGTATGAAAATCAGGATGATGAAGAGGATTATGATGAAGATAAGGATAATGACGAGAATTAGAAGGATGAGGATGATCAAGATGAGAGCAAGGATGGAGATGTGGATCAAGATGACGAGGATGAGAACGAGGATGATGTTGTTCAGGATGACAAGAACAAGACTCTAACAACTTGTTCTTTTGTTTTGCAGGGAGTGTTCATATACAGAATACCACTAATTTCGTGATGAAAAGAAGAGTACACTTTTCGCCGTTTCATTCTTAATTTTGTAAAATAGTACGGGAGAAAAATTGTATTCGTGAATATATAATAGATTTTACCAGGCTGGTATTGCCAAACATGCATGTAAAAACACAAAATAGCAAAACATTTGAAATATAATATACGCATTGAAAATCCACCAACAAGGGTTAAAAGTGTATACTAGGCAAGATACTTCACCAAGTCACAGAATAGTGGTTTAGGATTCAAAAGGACTCTGCATCTCAAATCTGCATCTCTGCATCTCAAAGAGTTCCTTATTGTAGATAAAACTATCGAATGCTCACGGAATGAAAACATAGCTATTAAAATAACAGATCGGGTACATTTGCAACGTTACTCATGATAAAGAATGCGAAATAAGAGTGTATTTAGCTTCAATAAAGGAGCACAGGAAAACAAACTTGTTTTTGTCAATGGGTCAGTGTGGACGTATTCTAAGTTGGGGGCAAAACAAATGATTTCATATTTAACATTATTCCTCGAGCCCGAATGGGCTCTGAGTCTTTAGTGAGTTTTTAGTCAATCCACACTCTAGTACTCAATTTGCATAGCCAACAACTTTTTCTGGTCTTGACATTTGAAATTTTCTGGCTTAAAATATCCAACTCTTTTCGCTACTAGTAGGCTATAACTTATAGCATACTAGTAGCTCAACCAATCAGAACGCAGCATTGCCAGTAGACCACGAGTGTGATTTGGCTAATTGATGATATAAATGCTGCGCTGTTTCACTCTCGAGCGGTCTGGAATCGTACGGTCAGGGACACGAGTTCCGGTTTAGTCGCATCTGAACTAAATTAGGGCTATCAAATAGTCCTTGACGAACAACCTGATTTTTCTACGCAAAGTAAACTAAAGTAAAATTAGAATTTGGTATTTCATTGATGTTTATATAATAAACAGAATATTACATGACCGCTTGGAGATACGAAGTGTATCTTCTCGTGTTGAAATGTCCGCTCTATATATGTACCAAATGACGTAACATCAAAATTATAAGTTTGCGCACACTGGAATGTTCCTGACAATCCGTTAAAAGGTCATTTCTATGTTTTATACTCAGCATCAGAAAACAAGCTCGTCACCCTATGTCGAGAAAAGTTAGCGCCACAAGTTTGCGCACATTGGAATATTCCTGATTATTCGTTAAAAGGTCATGTCTAAGTTTTATACTCAGCATAAG
Organism: Scolanthus callimorphus; assembly: GCA_033964015.1. NCBI lineage: Eukaryota > Metazoa > Cnidaria > Anthozoa > Actiniaria > Edwardsiidae > Scolanthus > Scolanthus callimorphus. The sequence continues at coordinate 223,946 of JAWWUD010000092.1, read as the reverse complement.
AAAAGAACCCGTCACCCTAAGACAAGAAAAGTTTGCGCCACAAGTTTGCGCACATTGGAATATTCCTGATGATCCGTTAAAAGGTCATGTCTAAGTTTTATAGGCAGCATAAGAAAAGAACTCGTCACCCTAAGACAAGTTAGTGTCACAAGTTTGCGCACATTGGAATTTTCCTGATAATTCGTTAAAAGATCATGTCTAAGTTTTATACCCAGCATTAGAAAAATCTCGTTACCCTATGACAAGAAAAGTTAACACCACAAGTTTGCGCATACTTGAATTTTCCTGATAATTCGTTAAAAGGTGATGTCTTAGTTTTATACTCAACATCAGAAAAAATAACTTGTTACCCTATGACGAGAAAAATAAGGTGCTGAAAATTTTTGAAACCAGCCCTCCAAGTTTTGCAATCGATCTTGCATTCATTTGAATGAAGAAGTAGCAATCGGTTGAACCTTTTCAATTCCTCGACTTTTTTCACAGAAACGAAAAAGAAAATATACTTCGTAATATTCAAATTCATAGCTTATTAACAAATTATTTTTGTTGCGGGCTTCCTGTGTCACGGCGCACGCGCTAAAAATGGCGGGAATTTAGGCGGGAGCATTTCTGCCAATTAGAAAGCTCTCGCACAGACACACCGGATAATAGTCCAGTTTCAAATTCTCTACTCTACCGCTGAATAGGCATCATGGGCGCATAAATACAGTGGGAGCCTCAATTTGAAGCTGAAAACGTTGTGAATAGGAGTGATTACCCCCTAAGTGTCGAGCTCCGTTGGCGACCATGGTTTGAAATTCCGGGTGTTCCGCCGTGTACGAACCATTTCCAGAGGACACTTTTGTGTTCAGCTCTCATTTCATCATGATTCGTTCTATTAACACCAAGGAAGCTTTTGTGACTCAGCTTGTGAGTTTTTTCAGGTTCGTACACGGGAGAAATTCCCGTTTGAATACTCCCACTGTTACTTAAAGGGGCACTGTCACCATTTTACACGATTTTAGTGTTAATTTAGGTAGCTTAAATGCAGTCAGATTCCCAAGAAATGAACAAAATAATCGTCTAGGTTTGTGAAATAACCTTTCAACTACAAGATGAGTACAAATTTGGAGTACTTTCGTGTGCTATCGAGCGGATGGAATTGGATTGTGACATTTTTAATTTCGTATCAGGCTGAACAGTTTTCAAACTTGGAAATTTGATAGCAAAAGCTGTTAGTTAAATCACAGGTTCCCCAAGCTCCGTGGGAGTTTAAAATAATTATTTGAATAAAGCTAAAGTACTTTCAATACCGTAATGGTTGTTATTGACTTCACGTACATGAACTGTGCTTCGCTATCGACTGTATTGAGTCATCACATATCCCTTCTGTAAGAGAAATAACAGTACAATAATAAACTTTCAATAAACTTTCATTTAGCCATCCCGTACATCCGATAAATTTGAGTTTTGAGTCCGTTTTTGGCGATTTCTATTTCACCCCTCTTCCCTCTATATAAAATCTCTCCAAGGTAGGAGACTTCCACGCCACCACCCGAGCGAAAACAGCCATAAATTCGTAAGAAATGCTCGAATCCGCTCAAAATCGCCACTGAGCCATAGCGAAAGGATAGAACTATTCATCTCCGTCGACCGACGGTGCAAAACTTACGTTGTTTAGAAATTTGAGGTCGAAAGATTTGTTCTTTCCATGTCTCATAAGGCGTACGATGAATTAGGCGTGTAGAAAGTCCGTTGAAAAACACGAATTCGAATGTTTACAGTCAAGCGACCACGTGATAAATTTCAAAACAGGCTGCCCTCGCCTCTGATCGGCGAACGTTTGCTTTTCGCTTTGTTACGTTTGCCAATCAGAGGCGAGGGCAGCCTGTTTTGAATTTATCACGTCGTCGCTTGACTGTAAACATTCGAATTCATGTTTTTCAACGGACTTTCTACACGCCTAATTCATCGTACGCCTTATGAGAGTGGAAAGAACAAATCTTTCGACCTGAAATTCCTAAACAACGTAGGTTTTGCACCGTCGGTCGGTTGAGATGAATAGGTCTATCTTTTCGCTATGGCTCAGTGGCGATTTTGAGCGGATTCGAGCATTTCTTTTGAATTTATGGCTGTTTTCGCTCGGGTGGTGTTGTGGAAGTCTCCTACCTTGGAGAGATTTTATATAGGGGGAAGAGGGGTGAAATAGAAATCGCCAAAAACGAACTCAAATTTATCGTATGTACGGGATGGCTAAATGAAAGTAAGTGAAGTCAATAACAACCATTACGGTATTGAAAGTACTTTAGCTTTATTCAAATAATTATTTTAAACTCCCACGGAGCTTGGGAACCTGTGGTTAAATCTTACGTAAGAATGCCTATATAGTTGAAATTTCAGTTCCTTTCTCTTTCTAGGACATAATAACAGTATACATAGGATTCTGAGTTGTTTATGTAGATCACTGGTCTTATTTTATAATATTTTTTTTGAAACAACCGTGACAGTGCCCCTTTAAAACTCTCGTAACTGACTAAGTTCCGTAAGCGACCAGCATCGTTAGAGAACACAAACACAAAGTAGCTATACACATATTTCAGAAAAGGTTGCACCGTCACAAATGTCTGTTGTAACCCGCGGTGCGTCATGGGAGAAACTAAGGAGATCAAAATTCAATACAAAATTTATTACGAGCAATCTATTGTATAATCAATAAACAGGGTGATAAGCAAGGCTGTTTATCCTAGAAACCAATCTCAATACACTACACCAAAGCTGATCATGAGGGACGTTAAAGAACCACTGGGCTTGCTCAGTGACAGAACTCACTACAATATATGATATGTAACCCCACTCATGATTGTAAACTGCACTGTAAAACTGCAGTCCACATCTTAGAGATCAGACATCTCACAATTTGTAAAGCGCTTAGAGCCTATGGAATTAAGCGCTATATAATCACATACATTTACATTTACAACCAGTGTCCATGATTCTGTTTTGGTGTACCTATTTGCTCCAATAGAAAGAAAGAAAGAAATGGTCTTCTCCTCATCGTGAGGAAACTCAAAGCGGTCGAAAGTACACGACCGCTAGACAAGGGGAGGCTGGAGGACTTACGGGCTGCATTAGATGGCGCAAATTGCAGTCGCGCAGCTTACAATCATGAGGACTGTTGTACAGTATAATATGCCTCCGAGAGCCAGACCATTGCACCGGGAGACATCCCCTACTCTTACGAAGAGTGCAATGGGTTCTTTAGCGTCCACCTTGAACAGGGTTAGAAGGGAAGGCAGACGGGACCTCGGTTTATTGTCTCATCCGAAAGACTAAGGAAAAACAGTAGAACTAAGTTCAACCCACAGTATGAACTTGTCTCAATCACGACTCGAACAGAAAGAAAATTTCCTCTGTCCCAGCCGGGACAGACGTGCGAATCGATTCTGGACCACAGCGGTGGGAGTCCCAGCGCCTTATAACTGAGCCAACCATGCTTCCCTAAAGTCTTCTTTTAAAGTCTTCAGCAGCATTGCCCGTCAGTCTTCCCATGACGCTTCGCGGGCTATAACACAAAGTTATGGAAGTGCAACCTTTTGTAAATCAGATGTATACAATAATGAATTATATACCTAGCAATGATTTCAACTTGATATTTTCCATCAAGACATTTCTTGCGCGCTTAGAATATACTTCCTAATCACTTTGTCCCTGCATGCCGTATACACCGCATTCTCACGTGCGCAAACCTGATAAACTGGATCACAATCAGGCCCGGTAAGTTCCCACGTGGAGTAGGGGTCAGCGGTCTGTGTGCCGTATTTCCATTGAAAACAAGTGCCATCTCCTGGGAAGATCAAACATATGAAAGTAAAAACATTTATGGCAGACAGAACCCAAAAATGGCAAAGATTTCTACCCTAAGGTCAGGTAAAGTCAGATAGGCTTGATTCTTTGCATAGCGTATCCTTATACAATAAGAAACAAAATAGAAATGAGAATTTTTTCTAATTGATCCGTCTTTAAGATATCAGCTGCTAAACTTTGGTTACTGCATCGTTTTATGGCAAAATTTGTACAATTCTAACAAAAAATGTCAAAAAGTGCTGCAGCAACCAAAGTGTAACTCCTCATATCTTAAAGACGGATCAATTAGAAAAAATACTCATTTCTATTTTGTTTCTTATTGTATAAGAATACTCTATGCAAAGAATCGAGCCTATCTGACTTTACCTGACCTTAGGGTAGAAATCTTGCCATTTTGGGGTTCTGTCTTTATGGCATGAATCCGGCTGAGTCAATGTCACTGCAATTTTAACAATTCTGCGAACTCCCGCTTTGCATTTACGTACTCCAAACTGCCTAGCTAGTGCTTATTAGTTCAAAATACGTCTCAAAGTCTGCAGACGCGCGGAAAAATGAGATCTACAGTATTTGTTAAACAGACACACGGAAAAGTGTTTACACGCAGTGAGGCCGCTTCTCAAACACCTTTACTCGGTGTCCTTAGCGTGGTCGGACATTTACCTGCAGAAGCTAAGAGTCCTCCCTTTCCAAACGGTAAAATGGAGAGTATCGGCGATTTAGACCTTTGAAACAACGCCACGGGTGAGCTGAGGAAGAAAGCGTATTGTATAGCATTTAAAACGCGTTAATAATACCATGCGCCTTGAGCGCTCAAAGCACGTTATGGACGATTCCAGCTATATGAATGCGCGCGCTGCATGTTGGTTTCACGAACTAGGCGCATGCGCGCGTTGCATTCTGGTAGTTGTGTTACATTCCAAAGGCATTTCTAAATAAAGTAGAACGCGCGTTTTTAGCTGCAATCGTCCGTTGGTGGGTAAAGGCAGCTTTGGACCACTGCACACATACACACCATACCTCTTTGAAATTTCAGCACCCTTTCGCATTAAATGTATTATACAATTTTAGGATTTTGAATCTCAAGCTCGTTGTGGACTGCAGTATTTCAAAGACAAATTTTGTACCATGCTCCTATAACCTGAGCTGGCAAAAGGTGAAAAGCAGCGCTGTATCAATGATCGTTGTATCCATGATTCCTCCCAATGCACAGTGCAGGCTACGAAACACGATACATGATTCATTATACCACAACGCGCGCGTTTCTCGAATTCTGATTGGCTCTCCGCCATGGGTACATAAAAGTATATACCACGGAACGCGCCATCACCAGCGCGCGCGCTAAAAAGAACCAACGAAAACACCGGTTGGCAGCGTGGTGGTCGTGCGCGGGCTGTTTCTGTTTTTATTTTTGCCTTTTTGCTGTGGTATAAAACAAATGTCCTCTGATTTTCCATGTTATGTCCTCTTCTATACCACGGAATGACGTAACAGAGGCACTGTGGGCCCGATTGAACAACATTTTGACCACTTTATTACGTCTTTCAGTGGTACATACGAGGACATAACACGGAAAATCAGAGAAAAATGGTTAATGACACATGGCTTCACAGAGCAGCGTTAGTTCAAATAGGTGTATGTGATATATCAACATATGTGTAGGCAATACCTTGGGTTCCTAATATCAACGATCAAGATCTCGCCAGTGTCTGTCCCTGTACAGACTTCGAATTCCGAGACAAACGCACAACAATTACACGCGGACTGTGTTTGAAACTGGAAAACCTGGAAAGATAAGGCAACAGGAGTGATATCTAAGGATTATATTCCAGGCGGTATTGAATGACTTTCCTTCACTTTCCAAGGTCTGTGTGAGCACTGATTATGTTTGAATACGTCATGAGCATATATTTTTACCTTTTGTCGGCTTAGTAATCCAACAGCAGCTAGCACACAGTCCTCCCTGGCAAGTAGCAACATTTCCCTGCTGTACCTAACTCTCGATCACCTAAATAAAATAAAAGGCCAGATTAATACTGTGAGGAGGAAACATTTCCAATTTTAAGGGACCACTCTTTACAGGGTCAAATGTTTTGCGCTGATGAAAGCGCCGGAATAAAGGGGAAAACGGATGGCAGAACAATTCTGAACGTCTAAGCTTCGTTTTCTTTTAGAATCCTATGATATCCTTTTTGTGTAAATTGAGGACGAGATATCATAGGATTGAAGTCTATCCAAAGCGTTCAGTCGGTAGATTCCGCCGAAAATAGCACTCAAAAAGGCGATATCGCCCTCGTCGTTGCATGACTCGTGCGATATCGCTTTTTTCGTGCTATTTTCTTAGCGGAATCAGCCTCCTGAACCTTTGAATAATCCTATAAAATCCCATAGCTCAATTCTTACGCGTGCGTTGATTGGCTAAAAACGAGTGAGATTTAACGTGGAATTCAATGGTTGAAAGCTGAATTCGATAAAACAACAGGTTACCCGCGCGCAAAGAAAGTTCAAAGCTCGAATCACTACAGTAAAATAATATAAAATCTTGCTATGGAGAAGAAAAATCAAGAAAAATTAATCACTTGACTCGTGAATTCCATTGTAAATTTCACGCGAAAAACGATATCGCACTCGTCGCTTGGCGGCACGTGCGATCTCGTTGTTCGCGTTAAATTTACTGTGGAATTCACTCGTCGTGCGATGAATTTATCTAAATAATTTTAGTGCATATAAGAAATAACACCTATGTTGTATTGTGAATGTGCGCATTCTGATTGGTTAAAAAGCGTGTTTGTAAGAGACCTGAGAAACACGATTGTCACGCAACGCTGTCACGCGTGTGTATGTTATTTTCTAAAAGCAATAAAATACTTTCTGCGTGCTCTCTGGTTTCTTACAAACACTCGGGGAATGTTGGTGGAACTGATAAAACTTGAAAGACACTCGCCTTCGGCTAGTGTCTTTCAAGTTTTGATCAGTTCTCCCAACATCCCCCTCGCAGAGCAGAGAGCACGCGGAAAGTACTTTTATTGCTTAAATATAGTTTTATTGACTTTCCAGGAACAGTGTGTCATCAGAAAACAAGTTAGAGTGAAGTCCAATCAGTAAAAAGTATCCCACTTAGTAGAGGAATGGAAGATAAATGTCCACATGTCATTGGCACTCTCTTCTATAAAAACTTACTTCTTTCTCCATTAACAACGCCCACATCAGTGCCTGGCACAGCGCCAACTGCACAGGCGTTTATGGGGCAGTCACACTTGTAGAGTACAGCTAAACATTTGGACTGGCCACAGTCCCACAGCCTTGCTGTGCCGTCACGCGAGCTTGCTGGCAAAATAATTGTAATCTTTAGTATTAACTAGAGGTCTATAAAAAGTCCTGCATTTCCATTGGCCACTCTACTAATTGTGTTATGCAAGTTTTTGTATGTCAAGCAAAAAAAAAAGAAATGTGTAATATTGAAAAGGAATAAAAATATTAGTAAGTGAAAAAAAACATGTATTTCTACTTACAAACTATATTTCTTCCCTTGTCTATTATCGACACATCTGTTACCCCTAGAAATGTAAGAATAGAATTTTCTTGAATGCCTCCTTATTCTTGTTCTTGCCTTTATTCCTGCCTCTTATTCTTGTTTCACCTGAGGCCTCAAAATTAAGGTATCAAAATTAAGAGTTAATTAATTACATTGCTTCGACAAAAAGAGCCCTATTTCTTTTCAGGAGAAAAAGAAAGCAAATAATAAGGCAATTTATTTGCAATGAAAAAAAGAAACGTTTGTGTATTACACCCCTGAGGTGAACACACCCACTTTGTCTTCCTGGCCTCCATGTCACCCTCTTTGTGGGAACATTCCAGGAAGGGAATTTAAAGCTTACCCCCTCTGTGGCCAGTTAGTGTGACTGGACAACTTCCATCAATGGCTGACCAAATCTTGATTTGGAAATCTGCACCACCACTAATGATAACTTCGCCAGAGGGAAAGAACCGACAGCAGTTGACATCTGATAAGTGACCAGACAGCTGATGCTGGAGAATGAAAGAAAATCAAGTGAAAAAATGCCGTCAAATGTGCTTCAACTTCAGCTTTATTATATCTTTTTATTACAGCTGTCCAATCAGTCACTGTGCATTTGTTATTACTACAATGATTTGAAATTTGCACAAATTTGCTAGTTTTCATGTCGGAAACCATCAGGGATGATGGGGAATGGTTTGTTTCCTGGCCATCCCTGTAAATTCCTGACACATTAAATCACAGTACAGCATCATGGATGCTCGGCAATGTTGGTGATCATCTGGCAAGAGGTCAAGAAAAAAAATATTTTCCTATTTGCATCCCATTCAATTGCTGATGCCACTGACAATTCCCAATATGTGTTTTCATAAGACGGGGCTAATGTGGATGTTTGGGAAACTACATGGATCCCATACCTGCCAACTCTCCCAGTTAACATGGGAGACTCCCAGTTTTTAGCCTTGGTCTTCCGTGCAAAAATTTAAACTTTCCATTATTTACTTTATGTCTCTAGGTAAATTTCTTGCGATTTTCTCATATAGGTTTAGTATTTGAAACACAATCTCCCGATTTTGGAGCTTTCAGGGTTGGCAGGTATGGCATCCTCAATCATTCTTGGTAGTACCCCAAAATATGAAAAACAGTCTTAATTAATACTTCCGTACCCTGACTGAGCCATTCTCTGTGTTCCACACTGTCACCATGCCATTATCAGCTGACACACCCAAAGTCCCACCACTAGACACATCTATACATTGGACCTAATGGTACACAGTAATAATAATGAACAGTGGATGTATTATTATGCAGCAACTCTCACCAAAAACACCCTTGACTGAGCTGAGCCAGGGATAACTGCCATCTTTTGATCTCTCGGCACACTAACAGGGGTTTCAATAAGTTTTGAAGGCAGGCTAAGTTCTGGAAGTAGGCGGCTTGGTTTGGGGGTCCGAAGGCTGTAAGGCCTGAGCCTTCTTGGGGGCGAGGGGGGCATGCCCCCCTCCCCCTCCCACCCACCCCAGGAAATTTCCTAAAAATTTCGGTAGTAGGGTTTTCAAAACATTTAGTGAAGTTGCCGGTGGTCTGCAGTGAAGTAGATTGGGGTTGACCGCCAGTAGCCGCCTTCTGTTGAAACCCCTGACTAATGATCTGTCCTTCCTGGCATTTACATTAACATACTGTAAACTCCTCAAGATAACAAATGTAATCACTTAAGAACACAGTGTTTAGATTCCAGAAAATTATTAGAGCAGATTTTGTATGACTGTGAAAAGTGCCGCGGTACGGCGCGGTACTGTCGCGGTGGCGGTACGGAACCTGGCCTACTGTAAATGGAATGAAATCGCCAATGAAATTGCGTAGTTGCGGTACGGTCACGGTCGCGGCGCGGAACAGCTTTGTGGCGGTACTTTTCACAGTCATACAAAATCTGCTCTAACCATACACCTCCCATGGAAGGAGATATCGCTCCCCATTCCATTCCACTCCATTCCACAAACTGGAATTTCCAGTTAAAAAACAGAGGTTGTATGACAAATGAAAAGCATTTGACCCCTCCCCCCACTAATGAAAATTAGGCCATTAATATAGCTTGTTAGGTATTTTTAAATACTTAAAACTTAAAAGTTTCCATACATTAAAGTGGAAGACTACACTATACTGTGCACTTACACTCTTGTTGTGGATACGATGATAGTCTGTAGAGCTTCTGATGAACTTTGTATAGCAGCACCTTTCAGGGTAGGCCACGGTGATAGATCTCTGTGAATAATGATACACATGTATCTACCAATAATGGACTATTCCAGCTATAAGCACATCCGCCTTTCTTTATTCAGAAATTTATTTATTTGTTTGTTCATAACTACCAGAATGCAGCACATGCTTTTTTAAGGGTTGTTTGACAAAATAATATACCCCACATCTACCAAAATACAGTGCATGAGCTGAAATTGTCCATATTTTTTGTAACAAATGCAGTCTCATGGAAGACAGAACAGGTTGTGAAGTGAGCCTGAGATTAGTGACATAGTATCAGGAGAGCTGGAAATGACGGCCAGTTATTGGGCATTGTCCCATCATTAATTGGCAGAAATTTGAAAATACATGAAAATTTAATGAAGCACACACAGCTAGACTGCTAATCTTAGTAATTTTTACATATTGTATAGTTTATAGGGAATTATTTAGTGCTTTATTACAAGCCCCTTTTTGCCCTCAATAACCACACACCAAAGTTACCATGTGTTTTGACATGATCTTATTCTTGAACAATTATTAAGGAGAGGGGAGAACTTATCATTTCCTACCCCAATCCACAAAGTTGTTTGCCGACTCATTAAAGGGAACCTGTCAAGCAACTGTGCAGCTGTTCTGCACATATTGAGTATCGTCCCGTAACAATGGCTAGTGGAAGGCTAAAAACCTCTAAAACAAATCTTATATAATCTCGCTATTTTTCAATCCATTGGACCATGCTTTTTAGCTTAGCATATTCTTAAATAGTTATCTGATAGGATGGTCTTATTAGTTTTGCTGATGATTCAGTGTTCGCTCCTGGAGCATACAAATATTGTGACAGCCTCCCTTAAGGCTTGGGTTTCGGTAGCATGATATTATTAAAGTAGGCAAGACAACTTTGTGAATGTTTAGAATGGCAAACAGCAGCATACATGGTAATCGAGTTCTGTACCTGGCTAACTTCAGTAACAATAAAGCCATCTGTCCCCTCTATTTGAGCAGATGCACTGGACACACCTGAAGAGATTGGTTTCAGGTAACCATACACCGAAGGCAGATCTAAATAAAAGTATTGAATAATAAAATATTGGATTGCAGATGGAATGAAAAATGGCTTGTGCAGTAAGTGAAAATAGAAGTTGTGCTTGTAGGGCCTGGGCCTGACAGCAGTGGAAAAAAATATACCCTGCTAAAATGTAAACTATTGGCATGGCTCTACCCCTGTGTAAGAATCTGTGTATTGTTCACAAGTTTCATCACAAAGATGCTTTTGTTTAGTCAGTGACGTCAACCCCAGGACTGCAAAAACCTGGAGACCACCTTGAAATGGCAAAATTTGCTGAAATTCTCCCGGGAGAAATACAGTAAATGGGCAATTCCAGAAAATAAAGGTACCCCCCCCCCCCCCCCCACGGGCGGCACTAGTTTTTGACCCCCCCATGCATCCAGAATTTCCAAAATGGTTTACCCCCCGTGCATATAGAATTCCGGGTAGGTTAAACCCCCCACCCCTTCAGAAATTTCAACTTTTACCCCCCCCCCCCCCCCCCCCCCCCTCCCCTCCGGAATCCAAATAATCACCACCTTGTTTATTATTGCGAGAAAAAGTAAAATTTTGCGAGAGGAAAACGTTGCGGAGAAAAAGGCAAAAGTTGCGGGGGTTGTTGCGGGAATTTATTAAATTTGCAAAGTAAAGAAAACACAAAAAGCGCATAATCTTGTTTCAGAATATTAATACAGAGCATGATAGTTTGATTTTGAAGAAAAAAATACCACCGGCATTCACAACATCCACTGAATATGAGCTCTACATTTTTAGCGTGTTTAACTAGTAGCTAACCGGCTATTTTGTAAGATTTGAATTGTAGGGGCGAAGGAGTAAAAGAAAAACATATTATCCAACATGCATATTACATGTACCAGTTTTGAGAAACGTTTATTAAACTATACCGTATTGTTCCTGGATTTCATTAGATATGTTAGGGAAAGTTGCGGCAGGTTTTGGTGAAAGTTGCGCGTCCATGCAAGCTCAACTTATCCCGTATCGCCAACATCCTTTATATTAATTTCAATGTGTGATTGTACAAATCGTTGAACCTGCTGCGTGATTGAACTAACAGTAGAAATCAGTAGAAAATTATAGAGATTCTGTCGTAGAAGGGGCAAGTACGAACTGGCAAGCATTCTCTATCTATCGAATGGCGGCGAAGACTGTTTTTCCGCGCGTGAAATGGCGTTATTTTCTTTCTGAAAAACGCTATTTTAGCAGACTGAAAAACATGTGAACTCCTTCAGAAGTTGGGCATCTTCAGACCCCCCCCCCCCCCCCCCTTGTGACAAGAAATCCAGCTTCGAAAACCCCCCCTTGCAATCAGAATTCCGAGCTCTTAAACCCCCCCATCCCTTCGGAATTTCCAAATGCCGCCGTGGGGGGGACCTTTATTTTCTGGAATTGCCCAATGTATGGACATAGTAGTATTGAATTTTTCCCGGGAGATAAGGCAAAAAATCTTGAGACTCCCGGCAAACAGGGAGAGATGATGTCCCTGTTTAGTAGAACGAATCATGACGAAATAAGTACTGAACACAAAGGGGTCCTCTGGGAATGGTTCTTTACGCCGGGTTAAACCCGTCAAAGTACATTTGTAGTCAACTTGGTTCTATGAGTCCAAGATTTCCCTACCTAAGCTCGAGCAAGAGACCCACGCTTTTTCCTCATTCCTGTATATTAAACAAGAAAACTTATATAAACGTGGAGGTTTCAAAACTGGCGCGAATGGCAAAAAAGCGCGCGGACAAGCATCTCGTTCGAGAAGTGGCCGATATTTCCACAAAATCTAGATGTTGCCTCAAAAAACTGCAATGAGATTGAAACAATGGCTATAAAGCAGCTGATTTTACCTGAATGCGTCTTTCCAATCCCACTGAACGCTCAACCGAGGGAATCTTTGTACAGAGAACTGAACCTCCATGGGAGCTGCCATCTTGGAACTAGTCTAGTGCACAGGACTTCACGGTCAGAGATGACGCTTCGATGGAATGGACACTTACATTTCGGCGCTCGATACTTTCCGCTCTGGTACAATAGTTACAATATCTCTTGACTCTCTTGACCTTCAGTTTAGTCACTTGACCTTCAGTTTAGTCATAAATGGATGTGTTTAATACGTTCGGTTAGAACACATCTCCTGCATTCCAACATCCCGATTAACACTGAGAAACTGGTCCATTCTGGGCTTCTCTATCTAAGCGACAGATCCCCCCTCCCCTCCCCTATTTAGAAAAGACCCTGAGTGTTGGTCAGGCCGGGGTTTGAACTCCCAACCTCCCGCACAGCCACTGCGCTAAACCGGCCGGCGCATCTAAAGCATTCCCGAAACAAAAGCCACTCCAGCACTCCTGAAGTTCTTGCTTAGTAAAGGTGAAATCCAAAATATTCCCCACCCGGCGGGCCGTTGAATTTCCTTTTACTTCCAAGCTATACTCTTGTTGCATGTCAGTGTATCTACGTAGAGAAAAGATCAAAGTACCGTCGATTTCATCTAAGCGAAAACATTTGAAAACAAAAGCGCCACTAATTAGGGGCGCTGAAGTCTGAAGTCTGAAGTCTGAAGTGGCCCTTCTCGTCCATCGTAAATAATGGCAATGACCATAAAAACTGGCAGGGTAGCGGTTTTGTGAGTTCCCTAGAACAGGGATACAGAATAGAACTTAGTTGCAGGTTTAAGGTTAGCTTCTCAAAGAGTAGCAGCACCTAGTCTCATGTTTCATGGGTAACCCGAAGCCGATACAAACACCCGCGGTGTTTGCTTCGTATTAGACCCCGTTTACATACGGTAGAAATATCCGTCCTAGTTGGACTGACAAATACGGTATTTTGGGACTTTAAAAAGTGGCTGCTCAATAGAGGATGGCCGCTTAATTGAGGTATCACTGTAATATATTTATATAACAACGGTGACTTATTCCAACTAGGATGTTGTATGGTCATTGCCATTATTACACTTAGGGCCACTTGTTATTACACTTGGGGCCTTTATTACAGTTATGGCCAATTTTTATTACATTTGGGGCCTTTATTACACTTAGGGCCAATTTGTATTACACTTGGGGCCTTTATTACACTTAGGGCCAGTTATTACATTTAGGGCTTCTACAGACCCCGCGACGAATTTTCTGAATTTGACCCGGACGTTTTTTCCCTTCCCCGGTGCACTATAGAAATTACGTGCTTTGGAAATCGTTAAAAGAGAAGCTGATAAATACATTGCATATAAAGGACTGCATTTTAAAGGACTGGAAACTCATACCGAAGAACTTGTCGGAACATTTGGAAAATGACGCGCAGAAATTTTAGTCGGTGAAAAATTGAGCTGACCCGACGAAAATTTGTTTCACCCGATGACATTTTCTTGAAAACCCGGTGGGAATCTAGATTTCGTCGGGTCTATTACAGAGGGTGTAAAGTTGCTATCAGCTTCAAAATGAGGTACCAACTGATCAAGATAGGAAACACGAAGGTGCGCAGTAACCTTAAAAGTTTCAAGAGGCACAGGCCTTTTTTTAAGGATAGAAGAGATTTTACGGTCTGATTTTACTGAGAGATGTTTGGTTGCGAAGTTTTTTTTTGTACAACATTCAAAAAATTAAAAACTCCACATAGATCTCGGGGAAAACTCTCATAGTGCTGGCTACGCCCTTGTGAGGACGCAACAAAACATCTTGTGGTAGTACCACCCTCAGAGTCTGTGCTTAGGACTGCTTGGTCCCCACCGCAACTTACGAGCTGCAAGTCTGGGTAGTCGGCGCCCAACATTTACATTTATACTTCGCCTTTTCAATAGACGTTCAATAGTCGTCGCTGAAGGAGAGCGAAGACGTTCTATGAGTAACCCTGAACTAAAAGTATACACAGGAAAAAACGAGTCCATAACTTGATCAATTATGGTAGAATATTTCAGTTAGGGTTACTTCAATTGTAGTTGTGAATTTTCAATTCGAATTTATTAACACTAGGAGAGCGTAGCTATTACATTTTAACAGCTTACCATTTGAGTAGCAACAACCAACCTGAAAATGAGTTTGCTAAGAAGGATTGTATAAAAACTGTGCGAAAAAGCAATCAAAATTTTAGTGGGATATTTGGCTTCCGCAAATTTTATTATTTTAGAAAATAAGACATGCATTTAAAAAGGAATCGAAAACTATAGCAGGTGATTGCAAAGTCCTACGTTACGCCATTCTATAGACATCCTATGGGATTTCTTCTTATAGTAACTCAACCGGTGCAAATATATAGTCCACTTTTGTCACTTTTTAAGCGGTTCTCGTTGCGTTGAGAAAGATACGAACAGGAACACAACACACATAATGTCATTTTTAATATCACGATAAATAAACTAGCCCCCCCACAGATCACAACTAACAACACACCTTCTCAGAAAACACTTAAGTCGGGCCATCGTGAAATGTGTGAAGTAATTTTTGCATGGCTTTTAGTCATTTCCAAAGTGTTCACTAATATCTTTAAAGAGCCTGTGTCAGCCGCCATTTTGACAGCATAGCAACATCAAGTCGGAAAAAGCATCCATTTCCACCGGCTAATTTAGAGAATATAGAGCAATGTTGTCGATTGAATTTGGTAAATCAAATCTGAAACTTTGTTCGTCTTCTAATATCGAGCGAAAACAATAACAAAGGAGTGGCTGACACGGGATCTTTAATATCTTTGGTATGACTAGTTTTACGGGAAAACTAGGTGGTCTGCGTCGGCGGAGACGTGAACATGAACAACAACAACCAAGGGTTGAGATTTATGTTAAACGCCGTGGAAAAATGGTGTTTTGCTGACGTTTCGAGCGTTAGCCCTTCGTCGGAGCAAAGAGGGAAAACTGAGGGAGTGGGGCTGTATATAAAGTACATGTAGAGCCGTTGCTAGGCAACAGATAAACATTCGGAATGACTAAAGGCGATAATTGGTTAAGAATAACAAAGGATGCCATGGGCCATTGAAATCGCAAACTAGTGATAAAAGTAAAGAAAGAGGAAATATGATGAGATGTAGAAAACTAGGTATAAGAGAAAAATCATCGGCCCTAACGGCGAGTCTTTTAACATCACAGATCACTTTGATTGCACCACCGCCAACGTCATATATTGTATTACTTGCTCCCTTTGCCGCATGATCTATATAGGACAAACCGGTCAAATGCTTTCTACGCGCTTTTGCCAGCATCGCAATGATGTGAGGAAAAATGACCGTAACAAACCAGTGGCCCGACACTTCAATCTTCCCGGTCACACTAGAGATCACATGACAACGGGTCTAATCATTCTCGCTTCCATAAAGAGAATAGACTTATTCTTTCACTCGGTTGCCGATCACCCCACGGCATCAATGAATTTTTCTCTTATACCTAGTTTTCTACATCTCATCATATTCCTCTTTCTTTACTTTTATCACTAGTTTGCGATTTCAATGGCCCATGGCATCCTTTGTTATTCTTAACCAATTATCGCCTTTAGTCATTCCGAATGTTTATCTGTTGCCTAGCAACGGCTCTACATTTACTTTATATACAGCCCCACTCCCTCAGTTTTCCCTCTTTGCTCCGACGAAGGGCTAACGCTCGAAACGTCAGCAAAACACCATTTTTCCACGGCGTTTAACATAAATCTCAACCCTTGGTTGTTGTTGTTCATCTTTAATATCTTTGTGCGCTATAAGGCGTTTTTGGTTCGATGTAACTTTATCGCGAAGTAGCAAAGTAAAAAAAAAAAACGGTCTAGGCGCGCGGGAGAGTACAAAAAAGGCCATTAAAAAAGTGGCACAACGGACTTTGGGAAAATCTCTAGCGGATAAATTATCGGAGGCGAATGGTCTTTTAGAAAATCCAAAATCACACGTCGGAAGCTTTTCGGAATTCTCGAAATCTCGGATTTTTAGAGGGCTGTCTCGTATTCTTGTTTTCTGAAATATTACAGAGAATGCATGAGCAACAATTTTTGATCGCCCTCGATCTCGCACTTTGCCATTTGCCACCCCTATTTCTCCACCTTTTTCTCGAAGAAAATGGGGATGACTAACTTGCTTCGAAGAAAATCAAGCGAACTCAACTAAATTGCATCATAGTTAGTAGAGGAGATTGCATAAATTGGCAAACAAAAAAGAAGGGGTAATTAGCACCCTTCAGCTATCGATTTATTCGTGCGAAATCTGGTTAACATAGCCCAGCTTTAATTTCTAGCTATCTATGTCAAAAAACGATGATCATTCAGTTTTTCAGAAGTAAATTGTTGACAGCTGGTTCAGTTCTTCTTTCCGTGTTCTTTGGTTACTTCTTTTTTGAAAAAGTAAAGATCCACTGCAATTTTCATAATTCTGCGAACTCTACGCTAACTAACAAACCGCGGTTTGGCTTCCGTCAATCAAACGAGTGGACAGCTCTGGGTGATCTCACGGAGGCATTGAGAGGTTTTTTGAAGAAAGGGCTAGCAGGCTTCAAAACCAAATTTTTCAGCATAAAATGCAAGCAAAAAAGCAGTTTGGTGTTCGAAATATAAAGTGGAGCTCGCAGAATTATGAAAATTGCAGTATTAAAACTGAAACAGACTATCAAGCTCATAATTTCCAATAAGACGAACAAGGTGATCAATGGGCTATTAAAAGTTATCAGTTCCGCTTTTCTTTTTGTTTAACGCAGTGCAAACAAATTAACATGACACTAATAATGCAAACACTCGATTCTGGAAATCACCTTTGTTCAAACACATCTTCTGAACAACTATTAACGAGGTGAAAACTGGGTTTTTCTTCATAAAGTATAGATTATGAGTCCTTCAAGTTTTTCAAAATTGTAAGATGCAAAACTTGCTAAACTTTCTCGTGAGAACATTTGAATATTGGTGTCAGAGCACAGAGAAAAACAGTCTATATTTTATTTTCTTTCATTTCGATTTTATTACACAGTCGTCTCAATCTCTGAAATTCTGTTTGATTTTCTAAAATAAACAGTGGTTTCCTTTTCTTTTAATTGCTATGTCCGTTTCTACTCTATACGTATGGCTATAAAGATATTCAATCAATTCTTATTCGTCCACTTTCACCTCCTACTACAGAGAACACTTTAAACAGGTTAGTGACTTTGCCATTTTGCCAAAGGTAGAAATTTCATTTTAAACGTTTTCCAAACTTTTCTAGAAAATTAACATTTCATGAAGAAGGTTATTCTTATTGGGTGTTTTCGAAGAAATAAGGCTTGTTATTTTCTGGCATTTTTTAATGAAAAGAAAATCATAATGGTTAATTGTTGCGCTCTTTGTTGCGATCAGAAATGTTGGGAGTTAGATCAGACGTCTGAAAACGCTCAATTCTTTATAAGAACGGTAGAAGAATAGACGTTTAGAGACTGGTCTCTAAAGGATGGAAAACGGGTATTTTTACCTTAAATATATGGGAGTGTTTCTTGGTTTTTCACTGGCACACAACTGACCTGTTCCTCAGAAAACCAGTTCATCTCTCGCCCACTTTCAATTCGCTTCTGGATGGGAAAAAGGCCGGGAAGGCTTTACTGGTAACGTTTGTATTTTTCCTTTTCTGACAAAAAAACTCATAAACATAGGCTTTCAACTTTCGAAGGTGATGGGGCCCAACAGAGCAGTTAGCTTGTATTTATCGATGCGCAATTTTGAAAATCAAAACACGATATCCAGTACGTACGAAATCCAGTACGAAATCCGTATGGCCCAGTACGATGCTTTAATTTTGGACGTATCAGTTAAAAGAAATGGGAAACGTCCAAGAGGTAAATGTTTTAGAATTGTAAACTGTTAACCGTTTGCCGATAGTAAATTTACTTGAATGGTAAAAAATATGTTTAAGAAATCATAATAACTAGATAGCGAGCGCGCAGCGAGAGCCGAATTCAAAAGTTACTCTGATTGCTTTGTATTTAGGCGCGACGGAAGCAAAATTATGTCTATTTTCCTGTTTTTTTTTTTTTTGGGGGGGGGGGGGCATGCTTCCCCAAGGAAAATGTTGTTTTCGTTAATGTGAAATGAACTCAAAACTTTCATGATTGCAACTTTTTCTTTCTCTTTTCTTTCAGAATCAACATGAGGCTTCTTTTTGTAACGGCAGTCTTACTCTACATAGCCGCAACAGAAGGTTAGTATATAGTATTATATGATAATACAGAGAGGTTTTTACATACACATTTTTATATAGTTTTAATTTCAAAACTATTATAGAAATCCCCGAAAATTCCAGTTCTGCAGTCGCTTATAGATAGTGAATATGGGAAGCCAAACATATTGCAGGATTCGTGATAGTATGTGAGAGCGTTTCTACTATAATACGTGTATATAATGAGTAGCGAGCCAATCAGATTGCAGAATTCGTGACAGTATGCGTAGCGTGCGAGAGGGTTTCTACTAATACGTGTAGATAGTGAGTAGCGGAGCCAATCAGATTACAGGATTCGTGATAGTATGCGAGTGGGTTTCTACTTACACGTGATAGATAGTAAGCAGCGGAGCCAATCAGATTGTAATATTCGTGACAATACGCGTTTCCACTAATACGTGTTATAGTATAGAATTATTACTCTGAAGTGATTATAAGAATCTCCGCGCGCTGATTGGTCAGGAGGTACGTTTTCACTCGCTATAATTACCTACTGATCATGAAAAAACCCCGAAAGACGATTGTCTAAGAACCTTAGAGCAGATTTCAGATGACCGTCGTGAAAGTAAACGCAATTGTGCAATCACTAGCCAATCAGAAACAAGAGTAATTAAAACTTGCTGTCGAATGGTTTCCAGCCCAGCCAATCAGGAGCCGAACCAATTCAGAATTACTTAGTTGTCACACAATTGTGTAATCACTAGCCAATCAGAAACAAGAGTAATTACAACTTGCTGTTGAATGGTTTCCAGTCCAGCCAATCAGGAGCCGAACCAATTCAGAATTACTTAGTAGACACACAATTGCCACCCTGACACACACAATTAGTCACCTCCGGCTCCGTGTGTGTCAGGAAATAGTCACCTCGACTTCGACTAGGTGACTATTCACCGATAATCACGGAGCCTGAGGCAACTAATTGTTAAATGGATTTTAATAGGGAACACCAATCAGATTGCAGGATTCGTGATAGTATGCGAGTGTGTATGTGATGATGGTAGTGGTAATGATGATCACGCTGCGGTTGCTGATGTTGTTGTTCGATGTTTCAGCGTTCAAGCCTCTACCGTACACCGAATGCTCAAGAAAATGGGTTAAAGTTGGGTGTTACCATGACTCCCATTCTCCCAGGCCTCTACCGGAACTGCTGGTTAACGATCGAGATGTAGATAGCAGCGCGAATGATGGTCATCTCATCAACTGGTATGAGTGGCCACAGTCGATGCTCAGGTAATAACGTATTTGATTGGAGTACAAATTAAGGCTGGAAATTGCGCCCGTGGGGGTCGCTTTTGCAACTAAGTTTTTCTCTTTTGCAGGCCCGTAGTCAGGGATTTTTTTGGGGAGGGGGGTGCTAATCTAGAAAAAGCGGACCAACGTGGTACGAATTTATTAACCGCTAGTCAAAATTCACTAGAAAAAAAGCAAGTATAGGAAACTGGCAGTATGCCAAAGTGACCGCAGTCTTCTGTTTGACCCATTTAGTAACTAAAACAGTGTTTTCACCCCCTTAAATGTTGACCTTTTTGTCGCGTGGGGGGGGGGGGGGGGGGGGTAGGGGGCGGACCTGTTTTGCGACTAAACTTGTTAGTCAGTCGACTTCGCACTATTTTGTGCGAAGGAGTTGGCTAAATTCTTATATATATATCGCGGGCGCAAGTTCAATTTTTGCGAGGCTAACATTTAAGAAAATGTGACTAGAATTTTGAAACTAGTCGCAAATTTTCGACTAAACTTTAATTTTAATTTCCAGCCAAAAAAATCATATCAGGGAAAAGGTAAAAAGAGTTGTACTTTTAGGAGCACGATTTTGTCGGGGGAGTGGTGGTGGGTGGCGGGATGAAGCACCCCTCCCCACCCCCCTAAGTCGGGTCCCCTTAGAGTACAATTGTTTTGACCTCACCTAGGCTGGACCTAGGTGTCTAACCAGACATTTCTAGCTCGCTTGCTATGTCTTTCCAAACACAATGCGGAATGAGAATAATAGCACAAAGTTAATTCCATTTTCCTGAATTTCAATCTTCCAAAGTTTGGCTTGTCGTTGTGCCGAAAAGACTCGCCAGAAAGGCTACAGGTATTTTGGGCTGCAATTCTATGGAGAGTGTTGGAGCGGTCCAAACGCAGCCGCATTATTCAACAAAGATGGACCTTCAAACAAGTGTCTTCGGCAATTTGAAAAACCAACAAAATGCAACAAAAAAGACCCTCTTTCTGAATGTATTGGACAAGCGTCTACCAACTACATCTACATGTTAACAGAAAACAGTAAGTCGCTGCACAGGAGGAAATTTATTACGTCATTGTGTACCCCGTTAATGCAATGGAGACTATCAAACCATTTATGCCGGGTTCATAAGGGAAGACGTAGCATAATCAAGGGCCGCGTAGCATTATGCGTTCAAGTGGTGGGGGCTGATAAGGAAGAATGTATCACGAAGTGGTAGGGCTAAATACAAGAAATGTATGACCCCCTCCGCGGTCCGATGGTCAAGGTTATTATTAACCCTCCATCCAGTCTACAGAAAATGTGTTCAAAATATATATTCGATTTTTTCGAAAAAAAGGAAGAAAAATATAAATTTAAGCTAAAGTACTGCTAAATTATTTATTGGGCCAACGCCGATGTATATTATATTTTACAAGGTGCCAATAAAGATTGTCTATGTCTATTCACTAGACTAAAATTTATCTCGCCATTTGCATTTTCTGTGACACTGCCAAATGTTGTTTGCCTACATACATACATTATATATCTTTTTTGTGACACGCTGGTCACAAACAGCTGTCTATTTACAACTTAGTGAAAAGAAGTTAAAAACACAAACGCTGATTTCCCTGGGGGCGTGTAACGTAGGACATGCAGTGGTTGGGTGTCAGGTGTTTATAGTCTCCCTCGCAGCCGTTCTTTGCGTCGGTCACGCAACGCTGCGTGACCAACACAAAGAACGGGCTGCGAGGGAGACTACCAATTTTAAGGATAATCCTGAATCTAAATCTTGAGAACCAATTAAAAAATCTACAAAACATTCATATCTAACAATTATTCGCACTCAGGCTCAGTGAATATCGTAGAATATTTACCTCGCCGCTTGTATAATTTTGCTAGTAAATCAGAGGAAAACGTCAGAAGGAATAAATTAATTTGTTTACATTTTTTCTCAACTTTTTGACAGCTAAAAGCGCGAGCTTGAAACATCATTTCGCTTGAGCGACAAAGCTTTATTCTACGTGTAAACGCAATCCATCTCACCTTTGAAGAGCTTCACACCAAACTTATAGTTGCTTCTTTAATTCGTGTTTTTCGGAATAGCATTTTCTTTCCTTTCAAATATTTCTTCTTCTGTTAATTCTGCAAATCTGTTTGCAGCAGCCTTGAAAAAGATCGCTGCCAGTAAATATAACTAGCGCGCAAATATAATTATTGGCCAATCAGCGCGCTGGAATCGCTATATTTACTGGGCAAAATTATACTACATGCGGATGTTTTTATCTTTTTTCTCAGCGCCAGAGCCTCAGAGTCCGGATATTGATGGAGGATGGTCCAAGTGGTCCGAGTGGACAGAATGTAGCAAGACCTGCGGCGAGGGAACCACATCCCGGGAGAGAGCATGTAACAACCCCATCCCTAAGGGGAACGGCAAACCATGCGACGGGAGGTTTTGGAAACTGTCGATTGTCACCTGAAAGACTGTCCAGGTGAGGATTAATTGGAAATCCCTTGGGTGGGGAAGGGGTCCAAGGGGTTTCATATCAAGAAAATTTCACCAAAAACTGTCGTTTTGCCGACGTTGCAAAACTTCCTTATTACGAAATTCACCCTTACCTTATTTGAAAGGTCCGTAAGTACTTTTCCTCATATCTTAGCGAAAAAGGCAGGAAAATTGACCAAAACTTGCAGATACTCGAGAAACATCCTTCTCTTGGTCGCCATTTTGTTTTTACCCCCCGCCGAGGGGCCTGAGACGCGATTTGAATACCACAGGCAACCCGCGCGGATTTGCCATAAAAACGACAGCACTTTCTTGTATACTTCTATTGCAGCCAGATGCAAAAAGGTCATGGATGTGGGAGTCATAGTAGACTCATCCGCGAGTGTCCGCCGCGAAAATTTCGCAAAGGTGAAGACTTTCCTTGAAAAGTTGGTTGCTAAAATGGCAATTGGACCGGCACAAACCCGCGTAGGGCTTATCCGGTATAATCACAAGGCTGAGATGCTATGGGACTTCCATTCAGTGAACACACATGACCTGTCGGCACTTAGGAAGGTAAGACAGTCAGGGGTGTAGTCAGGATTTAAGATGGAAGGAGAGAGAGGGGGGTGGGGGGGGGGGGGGGGTGTCACATCTGTTCAAATGGTATGACTAGTTTTACGGGAAAACTAGGTGGTCTGCGTCGGCGGAGACGTGAACATGAACAACAACAACCAAAGGTTGAGATTTATGTTAAACGCCGTGGAAAAATGGTGTTTTGCTGACGTTTCGAGCGTTAGCCCTTCGTCGGAGCAAAGAGGAGCTAAGTGCCTCTTTGCTCCGACGAAGGGCTAACGCTCGAAACGTCAGCAAAACACCATTTTTCCACGGCGTTTAACATAAATCTCAACTTTGGTTGTTGTTGTTCATCTGTACAAATGTATGGTTGCCCTTGCCAGAATTCCAATTTTTTCTAAATGTTTTTTGTATTTTTCTTCTGAAGAAAGGGGGGACACATGCACCCCGGGACCTTCCTCCCCCCGACCCCAGAGTGCGCCCCTGAAGTTTTTAGAGAAGTGGTCGCCCTCAAGAGAAGGCAGGAAATTTGTCAACGCAGACAGATGAATTGCCATTGAACCCAGAGCTCCCCGGCTCGCCACCTCGCAGGGGAGGCTCTGGTGACATCCACTGAGGCAAATTTTCATGTTCCGGATAAACTCGTTTCTTTGTATTTATTACTTGGCATGGATTAATTCAAAATCACCCCTAAAAGAGACCAAACCCCCTGATTTTAACCCCTAAAAGATACGACGATCATCCCGACAAAAAAATTTAGGAGCCCCCCCCCCCCCCCCCCCCCCCCCCGGGATTGAACAGCATGGAGTCCTATTATATATACTAATTGTAAGCTGTAATATTTTCCTTCTAGGGAATTAATAACATGAGGTTCTATCCAGGAGGCACACGGACAGATCTTGCTCTAGAGTTGGCGAACTCAGATCTTTTTAGCGCCAAAGGCGGAGAACGAAAAAATGTACCACACGTCCTCTTTGTTATCACAGACGGAAAGACGGCAAGCAACTCCAAGGCGTACAGATTGGTTCTTCAGCCGATAGCGGTAAAGTTATATCAATATATCTCGTTGAAAACTTTTGTTTTCTAAATTTCATTATATGGAAGTATACTTACAGAAGTTTTCCTAGCAGCGGCCACAGTGGGTTCTCTATGTGAGAAAAAACGCCCAACAACAAGCTGAGGTGTGGGGCTCTGCTTTCAAAACTGAATAATCGCTTACGGAATCCCCAGGGGGGGATAGGGAATCCCCAGGGGGATCTCTCAAAACCTGAAGCCCTGAAAGGGGAGACCACAAGAAATTTTCTAAGTAGTTATTCAAGCAACTTCTCTATCATTTGCATTTTTCTATCCCACTTCACTCAATACATAATAAAAATTTCCGCGCGCATAAAGAATATCATATAGTTTTGGCAACTCGCGCAACAGAAACACTACCTTCGCACCGTTCACAAGAACAACTGTATCTTGGCGAGGACAAACAAACTCTACCAAAAATTCCCCTGGCGGGCATGAGTCACTTTGTTCGAAAGAAGATTAAGCGTGTGTTCGACGTTACAGGCATAGAAATCGTCATTTGGGCCGCGCTTTTTTACGCAAATGAATACCGTCGATTTCATCTAAGCGAAAACACTTGAAAAGAAAAACGCCACTAATTAGGGGCGGTACCTCAAAGTTTTGATGTCTAAAAACTAGACAATTTGGCGCTTCAAACTTGCGTTTGGCGCATCAAACTTTGACATTTGACAGGTTAAAAGCTTCCAGTTATTCAAACTTCGGTTTATAATTACGTCCAAAAGCATTTCTACGAATTATCATGTTTTCCCCGCCGAATCTGGCTCAAATTCTAACGGTTTGGTAAATTTACCGTAATGTTTACATGCCTAAACTACAAAGATGGCGTGGCAAACGTCAAAGTTTCACGTGCAAAAACTTTGAGAACCGCCCCTAATTAGTGGCGGTTTTCTTTTCAAGCGTATTCGCTTAGATGAAATCGATGGTAATAATAATTTCGGGACAGGATTTGTTTACTACGCATAAAAACGGAATGTTCATCTACACTTTCGTGGTGAAAGTGCTTTTATCAATGAAATGGCTTGATGAAATGCGTTTATCAAAATTCGGGCGCGCTTCGCGTGCAACGAAAGAAAAAATGCGATCCGCTCTATCTGTAAATTGTCTTCTACTAGGTCAAATAGGGGGCGGGGGAGGGGGATCACGAAAACGTTTAACTGCTCGAGGGGGGATCACGTTAATCATTGTACTTATAGAGGGAGGATCACTGCATTTTGACCTTTTATTACCCAAAATCCTCTGACCCCCCCCCCCAATCCATAAATAATGACCGGTCCCTATAATAAATGGAAGTTTCTGCATTACCATATTTGGAATTCCAGAAATGCTCCTGGCTTATTTCTTACCCTAAATTGCCAAAACGCAGATTTTATGTAGGATTTGCACGTCTTGCCAACTGAACAAAATGGCGGCGGAACGGCGGAGGAAACCTTGATACCTATTTTCTCTTGCCTATTTGCAGCGGGAATGGGCGAGTTTTGATCGCTAAGCCTATATACCACATTATGAGCCTCATTTAAACTCAGTCTTGCATTCATGTGTTCTGCAGAAAAAGGGAATCAAGGTGATTTCTATGGGAATTGGCACAACATCGGATACGATGAACTCAAAAGCATTGCCCTCCAAGAGGATGAGAATGTCTTCCAACTTCACTCGTTCGACCATCTGATAAACAGACTGAATAAAATAATGGAGGCCTTTTGCACTGCCAAACTTTAGACAATAACCGGTAAGGATAGAGAACAGAGGTTTTCCAGCCCCACCTTCTCAGATATCCGGTGGTTATTTTGTCGAAGCACAAATAAGGGATACCCGATTTTATTGCAGAGAAACGAGTTGTTCTCTCTTCGCGGCTCTGTTTGGCCTATGGTCGCCGAAACGAGAGTCCAGAAACCTCTGCAGGCGCATGCGCTTATAGATATGACCAAGAACTTGTGTTTTTTGCATTCTCGTACCCAGAGCTCCCCGGCTCGTCACCTCGCGGGGGGAGCCTCTGGTGACATCCACCGACGCATGCGTAAAATAAAATGGTGGTTTTATGCCTCACAATTACTTTTACAGCGTTCAAGTCGAAAGCTAGGTTGAAAAGACGACTAGGAAACGAATGCCAGTGTTATTTTGACAGATACGTTTTTATAAAAGCGAGATTAAGATACTTTTATGTACGCGTGCGCGCCATTTCAGCCAATCAGCGTAGGCCCTCAAATGGATGTCACCAGAGCCTCCCCTGCGAGGCGACGAGCCGGGGAGCTCTGGGTTCGAGAATGTTTTTTTTTTGTTATTAGAGCGTCTAGAATAGAATCCAAGCATTCTCGTACCCAGAGCTCCCGGCTCGTCTGCTCGCCAGGGGAGGCTCTGGGGACATCCATTTGAGGGCCGTCGCTGATTGGCTGGTTTGAACGTTTGAGCATGCGCTGAAAGGTCTTTCCCTCAGCGGCTCTGTATTAAATCACGCGCATGCGTCAGTGGTTGTCACCAGAGCCTCCCCCGCGAGGTTACGAACCGGGGAGCTCTGGGTTCGAGAATGGGCCTGTGGTCGCCGAAACGAGAGTCCAGAAACCTCTGCAGGCGCATGCGCTAGATCTGACCTGTTTTTTTTGTTAATACATATCAAGAAAATTTCGCCAAAAACTGTCGATTTGCCGTCTTTGCAAAATGTCCTTATTTGGAAATCCCCCTTACCTATTTGGAAGGACTGTAAGTATTTTTTCCTCAAATCATAGCGAAAAAAAGCAGGGAAATCCACCAAAACTTGCAGATACTCGAGAAACTTCGTTCTCTGGTCGCCATTTTGTTTTATTCACCGCCGAGGGGCCTGAGTGGAGATTTGAACACCACAGGCAGCCCGCGCGAAATTACCATTAAAACGACAGCACTTTCTTGATATGAGAGCGTCTAGAATAGAATCCAAGTTCTTGGTAAGATCTAGCGCATGCGCATCCAAAGGTTTCTGGACTCTCGGCGACCACATGCAACAACGGAGCCGCGAAGGAGAGTTCAGGGACTGGACTAGCAGTATGCCACTCGAAAGCAAAGTCTCGATTCTGATTGGCTAAAAGCGCGCGCTTTACTTTGGGAATCACGCACTTTAAGGGTCTCCAAGAGTCAGCATGCTGATTCTTGATCCTACGCGCGCAATGTTTTATGGGACTACAGCCCTTGAATGTTTCCCCTATTTAACAAGGCGCTTGTGTAAAAGAAATTCCTTGACAGAAAAAAAGTATTTTCACTGAATCAATGTATAATAAAACAATTATTGAATTCGGTTTTGTGATTTCCAGAATAAACAATATCTCGCCAAGTGGAATCAGGCGAGGCCGTCGACATTGTTTATTCTGGAAATCACAAAAACCTCATCCAATAATTGCTTAGTATCTTTAAATAGTTATGTATTTGTATTTCCTATTAATTTTTAATGCTATTATAAATATTCCACATATTCCGCCTAGTATAGTGATGGAAAACTGTTTAACTATTATTATTATTATTTAACTGTTATTACTATTATTAAATATTTATTATTACTGAATTGCAGGCAACAGTTATTCGACCAACAGTTATTCAAGTATATGCATGAGGAATTAAAAGATGTGAGGTTCAAATCTTTTCGGAAGGCACACATTAATAGTAGTCTCGGCATAATATGATACTACATACATTTGAGGGAAATCACTTTGAAATGTTGAGTGTAATTAGCAAGCAAGCCATGTCTGATTCATAATTTGTATAAATCCTCTACTTAGGTGGATTGGTTTGTATGATTTCAATAAAGAAGCAGCATATGTATCAATGCATTTCGTCTGTCGTGGTTCTCATAGCGCGCACGGGGAATTTTTGCGCGCGCTTGTTTTATTGAAAAAATTCAATTTCAGAGTTAGAAAAAAAATATTGTTTTATATTGTATTGTACGAACATGATCGGAAATTGAGCTATTTTATTGTAATGTTTGTAGTGAAATATTACGCAAAAAATGTAAACAGAAAAGGGGAAGGGGGGAGGGGATGGGGTGTTCCACTGATTTTTGGGTAGGGGTGTGCCGCCAAGGTATTGTTTTAAGGACATCATTAACCTTCTCTCAGGACATCAAAAACTTCTCATGTGATTGGCTGACGACAAACCGGGACTCATTAACATGCAAAATCAATCAAAAAGCGGGTTTTCTTGAACTCGTATTACTTCAAGTGTAAAAATCTTTTAGCAAATCTTTGACCAAAAATATAGAAAAGTTTAAACTTCAATGTTTCTTTGCCGGGCCGGGCGATTTTTTTATTTACGCCCACTTGATGGCACTTAGAAATTTGTAAGGCAAGTTATTGAGAAAAAAGGAAAAAGTATTCGTGATGGTGCGAAACCTCAACCCTGTGCAAATTACCTATTCATAACCCAACATCTTACACATGAGCTACGAGAGAGTTCGCAGGTCAACATCTCCTTTTAACTCACTCATAGAACGAGAATATGTGAATCATAATGAATATTTATATTAGCTAGCCGCCATCTTGAAGTGGGCGTAAAAAATAAATTCGCCCGGGCCGGCCCAACGACGATTGCATTATCAATAGCAACTTTCCCTCTTCTGGTCAAAAGTAGAATCGACTCAAATTATTGTTGTTTGTTGTTATCTTCGCATTCTCGAACCAGAGCTCCCCGCTCGTAACCTCGCGGGGGAGGCTCTGGTGACAGCCACTGACGCATGCGCGAGATTTAATACAGAACCGCTGAGAGAAACACCTTTCAGCGCATGCTCCAACGCTCAAAATCAGCCAATCAGCAACGGTCCTCAAATGGATGTCCCAGAGCCTCCCCTGTGAGCAGCGAGCCGGGGAGCTCTGGGTTCGAGAATGTTATCTTCGTGGAATGAAAATAAAACCATCCGAAAGAAAATTTTCTCATCGGATATACCAATGAAGTTAAAATCCACATGACAGCATTTTCTTAGAATCTACACCGCAGTCCGAACATAAACTTATCAGAAGTAAATCATTAGTTCATAAGATTTCTTTTACAGAGGTAGTGCTCGCTCAATAAGTATTAGCCGAACCTTACAAACGGCTTGACTCAACCTAAAACAGGTCGGAGTTTCGTATATTGTTGTGGATGAAAACTCTTCCAAGCACCTCTTTTACTCTGAAACAGTTCTAGAAGACTTCTGCCTTCACAAGCTCTTCTCTCTTCACAAAATTCTTTGCAAACATTAAGTTAAAATCTATCTGATTGAGCGATTTTCGCGTGAATTCCTCAATACTTGCATGTTTTTCTCAATACTTGCATATGTCCTGCCATTCTGTCCGATTCCCTAAAGCCGATAAATAACATATTTTTGGGTGTGTTTTTTTTATTGCAAGCGAGCGCAAATTAACGAATGTCAAGACCGTGACTAGAGATAGGAAAATCCAACTCTGCATGTGAACGCAGTCAACATGGTCAACCAATCAGAACACAGAAATCGTTGCCGTGCTTCTAAGAATGTGTTTCATCATGATACTTTACCCGCGCTTTTCAATCAAAAGTGCATTACCGCAACGAATTTGATTTGAAAAAGCGACCCCATCTAAGACCCCGTCACACGACACCGTTTTCAAACGGATATTTTTGGTCCGTTTTCAAAAAGATTGCGTCTACACTCATCGTTTTCGCCCGTCCACACTACAACGCGTATCCGTACGAAAACGCTCTGATACATTCAGTGGGGATGCTCAAACAAGCTCAACGCATGCGCATTTCGATCTGTTGGCCCGCGAAATAGGCCGGGTTTGCTGTGGTGACGTCATCGTTTTCACATAGCATCGTTTTCACCTGTCCACACTAGAAAACAGCGTTTTCAAACGGCTCCGTTTTCAAATCGCTCCACTCTAGAGAGATTTCAGGTCATGGAAACCATCACGTTAAAAAGTTTACCAAATAGACTTTAAAATCAGTAAAATCACATTTAAGAGTAACAAAAATATTAAACGCTTAAAGGAAAGAGATGTTCTTCGTTTTTCCATAACGGGAATTTAACATAGAAAACACATCTGCACCCAAATAGTTGCCATGGCGAAGAAACATATCATTGCTAGTATTTTATAAAGCATTTTAAAACCACTGGGTAGATGTTGCATCCATTGTAAACAAAAATAATTTTCCTTTTCGCCTGTTATTCGACCTGACTATATTGAAACTCTGAGGAGGGTATTTGTTCCTTCCCCTTCGATTTTAACAAATTAAGAAGTAATTTTGACCTCCAGTAAAGATTAGTTAAAAAGAAATAAATAAATGCCAAGTGACCGGGCATGAAAAAATATTACGCCCGAATCAAGTGCATGTACATCTACTCACCCGACGAGGACATCTAACTGGTATTTTTTTATTGTGAAACTTATCGAAAGGTTAGTATCAATTCGCTCTGGCTTTTTTTTTCGGTATTTTACGTTATCTGCGTGTACATCTCAAAAATCGCATAGAGAACAACCCTTGGCTATTCCTATACAAAAAATAATAATCTAAACCAAACTAAACTTGCAATGTATGCATTTGAAATCTCCTTTGTTTCTTTGTGGCTCAAGCCTATATTGTAAATTGAGTTGCTGTAGCTCAGTTTATTTCAAATTTGCTCTCTTCAAAATAATAGTTTTTATAATTTATAGTCATTACCATTATTCAGTGTAATTTCTTCATCACATTTTTTTCAGTGCTCCATCTTTTGAAGTGCCATGAAGTTCTTATGTTTGCTGTTGTTGTAGTTTTGAGTCGAGCTTCTACAGGTAAAATGTCTGGTTGTTTTTACATGTGACTTTTATTTTTATCTCTTTTTCTTTTTCCACACGCTCAGATTTTTCCCCCAAGTCGATGTTTCGGGTGAAATTTACAATGGAAAACAAGGCCGTAGCTAGAAATGTTGACTGGGGGGGAGGCCTTGGTCATTCTTGTTTTTTGCTGGGGGGACAAGCAGGTTTTTCCCCACATGTTGACTCTACAAATTTTACTTCGCTTGGGGGGGAAACTGCCCCCTCTGACCCTATGCTAGCTACGGCCCTGGCAAAGCAAAGCCAGGCCAGTACTCTCTTATCATGTTCAACGAGAGGGGCTTGTTACGTGCACGTGCGTAATGTCGGTCAGCAAAAGTCGTCAGCAAAAGTCGCCGAAAATTCTCAAATAAAATTCTGTATTTCGATCCTCTAACAGTTAAAATGAACTTTCCTGAGTAGACTACACTATATGGAATGACATTTTCAGAGAAAGGATAGCATTCAGACTTCGTAACATCTTAGGCTTGGCGGGGGAGGATTCGCTATGCACCAGTCAATTGTAACCACCACCTCCCCAACCTCGGGAGAGGGTGGGGGCAACGTGGGGCATTTATACGTATCGGTCAGGTTTGGTCCGGACTACATGGGGGATATTCTTGCCATGGACCCCCAACCCTGAGTGTGGGGGATTAGTTGGGGATAGAACATGTTCCCAATTTCTCTCTTCACCTTGGAAATAAATATCCACCTCTAGCAGGAGCGCTGACCACATACATGCCAAACGATTGATGTGATTTTCCGAGGAAATAGATGTGATTTTCCGAGGAAATAGGTGGGTGCATTTTCCGCCAAATTCGAAAATTTTAACAACAACAACGTACAAACTCACGAAGGTTCAGCCTTGCAAACAAACATAAACAAGCCATATTTTTTACAGAGGTTTGTAAAAATCTTGCCCTGGCCCCTGCAAATAGAAATATCTCTCACTTCGGTTTTGACGAATTGCCCTGAAACTTGGGATTATTGCTTATTGCCGCTATGCGCTCTTTGAATGTAAGGTTTAGATTTAGATTTTAGCTACAATAGCTTATTAGTTAAAGATATTAGAATTATATTTACGTTTTTATAAAACTGTTTTATTTTTGATGTAGCGTCGTCTGACTTCAACTTTTATTGCTCAAAATTGGTTTTCTGACTAATGGTCAATGTGATCTTTTCCGTGGTATGGATAGATTTTAACTTGGACGGCTGTATCAAAAGTTGAAGATTTCGTGATGTCACGATGGGGCCACCTAAATAGGCCGCTTTCATAATTTCTCCCTTAATTTTCGAAAGTGTTCTCCGCAGTGTATGCTCTCAAAATATATGATGCGGTGGCCGACTGAACAATGTCTGATCAAAAACGCCAAATGTCCGGCCAATTTTCCAGTAGAGACAACTAGGAAAAAGATTGAAGGGTCATATTCTGGTCAAGTAAGAAAACTTATTTCCAGCACATTAGGTGTGGTAATTTAACATTAACAACAATCACCAGCAAAAATGGTTCTGCAGAGGATTCAGGGACAAGAAACACTTTAAATCAGGTGGAAGGACTCAATATATATTGGCAGAGTAGCCTCGAATCACTTCAATACTTGCCCCACAGGGTGGGGGGAATTTCCAACACATTTCGCCTCAGGGGTGGGGACAAAAATCTAGTATTGCTCAGCTAGGAATCCATGTCCCCACCCTTCCCCGAGGTTGGGGGGTAGTGGTTACAGTTGACTGGTGCATTAGAAACGACACCAACTCATACGGCTGGAAACCGAGCCTAGTAACATCGGCCCTAATCATAATTTTACTTGGAATTCAACAGCAACAGGATCTTGTATTGATACCATAGACGTTGGTATTATATTGGACGCATCAGCTAGCATCGGCAAAGAGTTCAGCAAGGGAAAAGCAGCAATGATTGAGCTAGTGAAAATGATGAATGTTGGTACAAATCACACCAGAGTTGCCTGCCTTCAGTTCTCCACAGACGCGAAGGCAGACTTCATGTTCAATACGTATAACACGAACGAGCAAGTCGAGGTGGCCTTGAGGGACCTGAAGGATGTACCTACCGATAGCGGGAATACAGGGTACGTAGGAGGGTAGAGAAGAGAAAGGGAAAGGGCAGTGATGAAAGTGACGTGGAAGATACGTAGGAGAGAAAGAGAATGGAGGGAGACAGAAGGGGAGAGAGAAGGGGGGGATTGAGCGCATTTTATATACGGCCTTAAATCATTCTTGAGACCTCATTACCTCGCGGGCGAGGCTCTGCCGGGACAGTCATTGACGCATGGGCGAGATTTAATACAGAGCTGCTGAGAGAAAGACCTTTCAGCGCATGCTCCAACGTTCAAAATCAGCCAATCAGCGACGGCCCTGAAATGGATGTCCCCAGAGCCTCCCATGCGAGCAGACGAGCCGGCGAGCTCTGGGTACGAGAATGGTTACCTCGCGGGTGAGGTCCTGGTGACAGCCACGGACGCATGCGCAAGATTTGATACAAAGCTGTCGAGAGAAAGAGCTTCTTGCGCATGCTCGAACGTTCTAAATCAACCAATCAGCGTAGACCCTCAAATGGAAGTCACCATAGCCTGACGAGCCGGGGAGCTCTGGGTACGAAAATGGTCCTTAACGACATGATCTGAGGCGCCGTCCAATCTCGTTCCCAGAGCCCGCGTATCTTTTAGGCCAGCGCCGCTGGCTCAAAGATGCACGGGCTCTGGATACGAGATTGAGGCGCCGTCCACACGAAAACGCTAATAAGCAGTATTGCGCATGTGCAACGCATGCGCAGTGGGAGTTTGCTCGTCATCGTTTACGGAATGTTCCGTTTCAGGCACATTAATACGCTAGCTACGTTATCGTTTTAAAAAAAAATCCACTCTGGGCAGCATTTTCGAAAAGCTGTTTCGGTCATAGTTTTCATCGTAACGTGTGGACGATAGGACGATAGCCGTAACAAAAAGTTGCGATGAAAACGCAACCGTGTAAAATTGTTTGGCTGCATTTAGTACTTAGGCGTCACGCCAGGTGCAGTGCTGCAGTGCAGTGCTGGGGGTGGGGGGGGGGGGGGGGGGTTCCAGGGGTTCTGGAACCCCCCCTCTCCCGCGCGGAACCCCCCCTCGCCTCTGTTCTGGACCGAGTTACTACTAAAATTGTAAATATTTAATAGACAACAAATAAAGCTCCTATAAAATGTAGCAAATTTCTTCAAACGCAGGAGCCCATAAGTAGGAGCTTTCATCTTTGGTACTGGGTCCGTGAGGCAGCGTTTTTTCCTGACCTTTCTATTTTTAGAACAAATTTAGCGCGAAACGTTGTAGAAATTGTCCAATCAGCGTCCAGTCAACACAGTCCCTTGGGCAATTTAAGTCCCTTATTAAACAAATTTTAGAGATTTTAGAGTAGAGTAGATTTTAAACTTAATAATTATTTGGCTGATGAATTGACCCGTGTGGAAATAAAGATTATGTATGTGTGTATGTCCAAGTCTTGATACTTGTATAATTATCGCCATCGATTTGACTCTG
This sequence comes from Scolanthus callimorphus, assembly GCA_033964015.1. Lineage (NCBI taxonomy): Eukaryota > Metazoa > Cnidaria > Anthozoa > Actiniaria > Edwardsiidae > Scolanthus > Scolanthus callimorphus. The sequence goes on along the minus strand of JAWWUD010000092.1, from coordinate 189,537 downwards.
CGAGTCAAATTTCTCATGTAAATGTCTATAGAAGTTCATTACTCAGTTCGGTATCTGGGATAACAATTATAGCAGAAGTTCTAACCTTAACATACCTCGAAAAATCGCGTTTTGCCTCTCCGCGGCAATCTTGTGTTTCGGCACTGTGCGGACCTCTTGGGAACCGGCAACACATTAAAATGCAAATTTGCATCTAAAAATAACTAGGTCAGGAAATGCGCTGCTCAACTATATAGGTTAGATGAAAGCTCCTACTTATGGGCTCCTGTCAAACGCTAGTTTTTCCCCGAGATCTATGTGGAGTTTTTTATTTTTTGAATTTTGGAACCCCCCCTCTCATAAGTGCTGGCTACGCCCCTGTATTACACTCAATTCCCATCGAGCACTGCATTTACGTACTACCGAAACAGGGAGACTGTTTATTCGGTTTGAGAAAAAGCACTCGTCTCCAGACAAAACATTCACGATGTAGTTTGAATTCCTATACTGAGGTCAGCGATGCGTGGAACTCAAATATTTTAATTTGGAAAATTTCAAACTAAAAACACAAGAAAAGCCATCTGCTCGTGTTTTCTACTAATTTTATGAGGTAAGAAATACAAATCAGTGTGTTATTTCTCAAAATTGTAACGATTTTCTTTGGCAGCGACAACGCATGATTGATTTCGTGCGAAGGAATGCAATCAGACTCGCCAACGTTTTTGTCTGGAGACGAGCGTTTTTTGTCGAGCCCGATACACAGTCTTATACCTGTTTCGGTAGTAAAACGTTGCCTTAATATTCCGTGGTATAAAATAGTTATACAATTATTTCGTGGCATGCTGCAGAATATCCCACTTGTCACTTGTATTTTCCTGGCATGCGCACTGCAGTATACCACTCAAAAGTATTGTATGACTAGGCACCGCGGAATACGTTTTTGTGCGCCCGGTCACACTTTTTAGCTGGTCAGCAGCAACGCCCCAAAAATTACAAAAGGCCGGCAACTTTGAATTGTTTTCCCCGATACGCCAGCCGGGTCAACAAAAGTCCAAAACTTAGTGTGGAAACGTAAAACTTAGTTTTAATATCCTGGCGAAAGTTGTAGCACTAAATTTTACAACACATATATTGTGCACAGCTTAAACAAAGTTTGCACACGGGCGAACTTTAGGAGACAAACTCGGAAGTCGGACTTTCCCGCACGGTATTCGTGATTTTGTTGAAGCTCATTACAGAAGATTTCATGCAGCACGTTGGGAGGACGCAAAAGTACATAATTCGAGTAAATATTTGATACAGTAATGTGATAATCAATTAGTAATGTGATAACCACTTAGTAATGTGATAATGACCACTTAGGTTTTTGTTTATTCCCCTTGAAATATCAATCACGTGCTCTCTCATTGCAACTCAAATGTTCTTGCATTCCAATTTGCTCCCTGTATTTGGTATTTATTTGCTTTTGTTTTGGCTCACAAAACCCCAAGGGTCAGATACCCAGATTTAGTTCTTTAATGCGTTGTATTTGGTCACACAAAAATGACTTGCTAGAAAACAAAATAAATATAAAAGCTTGCACTGATTAGTATTCAAATGAAGCATGGTTGAACAATCTTCAAAGTATTAAATTATGCCATTTTCATGATTGCAAGATTTTCTCACTTGTGTGATGGATTGTTAGTGAGGAAATGGTCAAAGGCACCGAGTACCTCGGTGAAATCGTGGATACTGTTTATCCAAGTTTTTGACTTTTGGTCCTGTTCCTGTTCCCAAGATATCAATTTCTAGTTGTGATGATGTCATCGATGACGTTATACCACATGAACTTGGTACTGGACGGCCGTTGTCACTCAGATAACTTTGTCCAAGTTTGGCCATTTAGCGATGTTCCGTTCTCGAGATATTAATTTTTCTAGTTTTGATGACGTCATTGGTGACGTAATGTCATGGACCCCCTTTGTCACTCAGATAACTTTGTCCAAGTTTGGTCCCCTAGCAATGTTTTGTTCTCAAGATATTATTTTTTTCTGGTTTTGATGACGTCATCGATGACGTCATGTCATGTGACTTTGTTGCTGGACCCCCTCTGTCACTCAGATAACTTTTTCCAAGTTTGGTCACCTAGCGATGTATTGTTCTCGAGATATTAATTTGTTTAGTTTAGATGACGTCATGAGCTAACACTTGAGTTATGAGCGAGCGAGTGACATCTGGCCCACTATAATAATTTAAAAAGGGCTTACCGGTACCCTATCCCCCATGCATATAGAATTCCATCAAGGTTCAACTAGCTTCCTGTCCCCCCCCCCCCCCCCCCCCCCCCCCATGCAAGCAGAATCAGAATTTCCAAACGCTGCCCATCCCAGGGGTACATAAATGTCCTGGAATTGCCCATTAGGTGGTGTCACAAGCCTCTCACATGCATAATGATTGCAAAAATGTTCATACATTTCACCTGCATAGACATAAACATATTTTATTGGCACTGTGTAGCCCAAGTGTTATATGGACTTGTTTGCCAATAAGAATAGCATTGTGCGGAAGGGCATTGGAAATTCCATAGGGGTGGGGGGGTCAATTTACCTTATCATTTCCATACAAATACTGTATTTTTCCTTGGAAATTCCATAGGGGGGTGGGTGGGTCACGTTTCAACACCCTTCCAGGGGGTATGGATGTTTTCTGGAACCACACATTGTCACTCTCAGGATTTTTTCATACATTTTTTGTATTTACCTGCCACACACAAGTATCTCAAATGTTTGCCGTTGCTGGGTAGGCCCTTTCTAGTCTCAGTGGACTTAAATGTTCTCATAACCTTAAATGTATTGAATGAGTCAGTAAAATTCATGCAAGGAATTCCAGGGATAATTTCTGGTTCACAATTTGACTCTGCATATTTTTGGTCTTCTGCTCCCTCTCCAAAGCAGTAGAGAACTAAAGATGATGATTCCAATAGGCATATGTCAAAAAGGTTGATATCTATTGCCTTTACTTTGGTGTGATTTTGAATAGGTTCTCATGAAAGAAAGTGGCAGTGGTGAAGTTCGACCAAAAAAAGCAGTGGTAGTCATGTAAAAAAATATCACTGAGACCAGAGATAATGAATGTCAAAGCTTTCTGAAATAATACAGGAAAGTACATAGGATTACCATTGGACCATCACAGCTAATCACTTTTATTATTCAGCACATCGATATGCACTGCCCAAATATGGTCATTGGAACCCCAATAGCTGTCTTCTGTACATGACAGACATCCTGCGATATCCATCTCTGAGGGAAATGTAATGTGTTGAGCTCGTAAATAATACACAAAAGTAATGTTTTTCAGGGGGGGGGGGGTTGTGCTATCGATGTGCTGAATAATAAAACCATTATCCTGCTCGATTTTGCAGAATATCGTCTGATTTAGCCAACTCAGGACTGCATCCCTCGTCGGCTAAGTATCAGACAATATTCTGCGCAATCTTGCAGGATAATGGTTAAATATTCATTATAGTCCATTATACGAATTACACCCTCAGGGGTGGGAATCAAAGCCAGTCATTGCAATTCGATGATGCACAAGTCAATTGAAACTCCCACCTCCCCATGGTCACAGGAAGGAGATTATTTAGGAAGTAATGTTAGCACGTTTGAATGACAATATGTCTGTATTTGAAAAGTACCTGTTAAACCTCTAGAAAATCAGGCAAAGTTACCCTGATCCAGGCCCCTAAGTACATAATTTTAAAGAATGAAAATCCCCTTTTATACTGGCAAAGCAATTCACTCCCTTGTCAACATTCTTCTCTATTCTTTGCAATCTCAGAAATAATTTGCAACCTTGGCTGTTCTTCAATGGTTCAAGTCTGTAGCATGATTATTGCAAATCCCTTCTTGTAAATAATGACACTTGTCCTGCAAAGAAAACGATAATGGATCCATTGTATGACTTTTGTACTCCATGGGAAAAATTCACCATTCATGCGCTAATCCAGACACAAGTCACTATAAAATATGCGTGGGTTTTGGGGATTTTTTTCTGTAAAAATGAGCTGCCATTTCTTCCGATAATGCATGACGATGTTTGATACAAGTCTCTTTATAAAAACGCAACAAACAGTATTCTAGATAGGAACTGTAAACTGGGACGAAAACTATTCTCCAAAAGGCAAAAGGACAAAGGGAAAACTCACCTTGGATCGCATGCTATGATTGATTACTAAAGTCGCCAAGTCAATCCTCTAATCAACAGAGCAATAGATAAGCCATGAAACTGTTTCCTTGCATGTTTGGAAGAAATATAAAGTGAAAAAAGTTGCTTCGAAGTCTTGAGATAGGTGGCCACACCTCGCCTGTTGGGCGCCCGAAAATTCCACGAATTCAAACCACTCACTTACTAAACGTTCCTCTTTAGCATGATTTTCTGCTAAAGCAACTCCTTCGAGTGAAGAAAAACCGTAAATAGAAACAAAATCCTTTATATTGGCGAAATATTCGAGCTACACTCGTCTCCCTTCTTTTCATTTCTTTGCAACCTGAGAACGGAAAAAGCCTAATGGGTTTAGCCGCTGGCCACGGGATGTGACGTCACAAAATCGTATTTCCGCGGTGCCGTATGACTAATTATATTAGGAGGATCCTTGCTGACGTCATTGTTTACATTCTCGGAATTTTGAAACGCCGTTTTTAACTTTGAAAATGCAACGAGAAGCTCAAAACAAGTTTATTTTTCATTCTTAAACTGTCTTGACCTGTTTCCTTTCTTTCTGTGTCATTTTTCAGGATAGTTGAAGCTTTTCAAAATTGTGTGAAAATCATTGGGGCAAAACGCTAATTTGCTCACATGTTTCCTCTAAATTGAACGTTGCACCACGCGCTTAGAATTCGAGATATCAGCTTGAAATTTCCAATTATGTTTCATTTACAGTCCTCTATTGATATTCAGAACTCATCATTTTATAGCTCTCTCGAACGGTCTGATTCTGAACATTGCTTATGCTAATGAGCTCAAAATGTAAACAAAGGATCCTCCTATAGCCAGCTCGAAATCCCATTGTGCCAGCAGATTGATTTTTCTTGAATCGTCCAATTATTTTTTAATTGGATCGCGCGCGCTCTAATTGGACAGTTCGCGCTAAAATTGGACAGTTTGGGTTTGAACATGGATGTTATATAATTAATAAATAACAGGACTCCATGCTTGTCCAATTAAGAAAAAAATGGATGATTCCTCGGAACTCCAAATTGGACTCGGCCTGCAGACTCGGCCTGCAGCCTCGTCCAATTTTTGAGTTCCTCTGAATCATCCAATTTTTTCTTAATTGGACAGCATGGAGTCCTATTATATATACTAATATACTTACTTACTTATGCCCATTTCCCCCTGCGGAGCATAGGCCATCGATAAGCTTCCTCCAGCGCACGCGATTCTGGGCTTTCCTTCCAAGCTCTGTCCAACTTAGTCCCACTTCCTGTATTTCCCTCTCTAAGTCCCTTCTCCAGCTATTTCTTGGGCGACCTCGACTTATTTTCCCCTGAGGGTTCCAGCAAAGAGCCTGCCTCGTGGTGTTATTGGCAGGCTTTCTGAGGGTATGGCCCAGCCAACCCCACTTTGACTAATATACACTGCAGACATATTCTTCCTGGACATATACTGAAAACAACCGCATTGTTTTAGAATCGACATGGCGTTCAAACTATCAGCGGATGAAGTGTTTATAACTGATCACGGCAGTCGAGTTGACGCTAAACGAGTAGTTATCGTGGTGACTGATGGCGCATTCCCGCAGGACTTGCCTGTTTTCTGGCGGATGACGGAACCACTGAGGGTATTTAATATATAGATTTAGGCACTGCCTAAAAGCGGACCTCCCAGTCAGTTTTATGTCTTCTAAAGCTCGGTTTAATCGTGGGGGCTTTATTAAACGGAATACTAGAAGTATACAGATGTTTCAAAAAACGTTGTTGGATATTTTGTTTCTACCTCTACCACCCTTTGGTCTGGGCGCGCAAGGCATGAGCGCTCAAAATGCCGATAACATTTTTTTGAAATAGCTGTACTCGGTACAGGCGTTTTGAGATAAAAGACCAAAAGGCGGATTTCTAGTGTTTTCTTATGGTCTGTGGTCTTCTCTTCATCGTGAAGGTTTTCAAAGCAGTCGACATACGCGACCGCTAGACAAAGAGAGCTTGGAGGACTAGCTGCATTAGATGGCGCAAATTGCAGCCGCGCGCATCTTACAATTACGAGGCAGACTCGTACCCGTCGCTAGGTCGTCAAATCATTCGTCAAATAACTGCTTTGCTGCTCTCTAGTAGAAACGTCGAGCAACGCAGGGGATTATGGGAAGGATTAGCGCGGCGCGCAATGCATTGTGGGAAGGGCGAAGGTCCACAATCCATTGCGCGCCTTGCGAAACCTTCCCACAATGCGTTGCGCGCCGCGCTAATCCTTCCCATAATCCCCTGCGTTCCTCGACTTTTCTACTAAGCGACGGGTACGAGTCTGATTACGAGGGCTGTTTTACAGCAACTTGTTACTGTAACTTAACGATGCGTGCGCCGCTGTCTGCTCTGTCCTGCCCTTCTAGCTACTCAGGGTTTGTATGCGTCCGGGAAATCCTGTAATATCCTGGATTTTCATTTTCTTCCTGGAAAGTCCTGGAATTTGAAGAAAAATCCTAGAACACTCCTGGAAAATTGTTTCAACTCAAATGTGGTTGAATCAGTCAGTTTCGTGAATCTGGTTTTGGACTGCAAATTATGACATCCTTCAGACTTATCATGTTTTTTTTTTTGGGGGGGGGGGCAGGGGGCATTTCTAGCCAATAATAATTCCTGGAAAAATAACTAAAGACTTCCTGGAAAATCCTGGATTTTTGTAAACGTACGAAGCGTATTCAGAAAGCGTATGAACCCTGTACTCTGCTCTCCTGCTTTCCTTCGGGTAGGCAACGGATCTTACAAAGTTAATAGTAATATATGCCTCTGTCTAACTTGTATCATTGCAGGACCAGGACATCAGTGTTCTTGACTATGGGCTGGGTAGCACAGCTTACCATATGAATGACCTAGTAGCGCTGGCCGAGAACGACCCGCAAAACGTTTTCCAAGAGGGCCAGACGAATGAGCTTTACTCTCGCATTCAGAGTTTGGTGACTACCTTTTGCGAACGCAAAAGATAAGAAGCTGGGATACAGTTGACTATAAATAGGATATAGAACTCTACGCATCTTAGAATAGGACTTGATCTATGGGAATAGGAAACAAGGTCTCTGAAACGATGGTGGGACTTTTTTGCATTTTTAATAAATAAAAATGATGGCGGGATACAGAGAACCAGTTGACTGCAAAACAATCCTTTGAATATCATACGTAAAACGAGAAAGAAGTTCAACGAAGAATGCGCGCACGAGGAGTTGAAAAGCGCGCGCATGGTGTTTTTGTGTTTTTATAGCTACGGCTAAACTAGGACACATGTAGCGCGCAACATTTGTGTCCTGCATGTTTCCCCGAGTGGCTAAATTAGGAAACATCGCACGCGTGTCTCGGACACATCAAATGTTTCTTGTCTTGCGAAGAAACATTTCTGTGTGTCTCGGCTACAAAATTTGTCGCGCGCAACAATGTTTCTCGTGTGGCTGAATTGTGAAACATGATGGAAAAATGTGTCCAGCTACAATGTTGCGCGCTACATATGTCCTACTTTTTATAACCAGGGCTTATCTTGCGCATCGCCGTCACAGTTGATGAGCTCTTTTCAACCATTCGGCGGCGCACATTGTTCACTGAAGTTCCTATATGGAAGAGAAAGGATTGTAATAATGATGAATAATGATGTGACTATGAAAGAACCGTAAAAAATTCCGAGTTCACAGGGATGCAGTTCTATATAGTCAAGTATGAGGTTTAATTTCGTTAATATATAGAAAGGGATTGCATTGCAGTACACAGAAACAGCTACCGCTTTATCTACAGAGTCAAACAGCGATATTTTTAAAGGCTGGTTAGTTAAATGTAGTTGAATATTTACGATTTCATTCGTTAAATTATTTGGCCGTAGCTAGAAATTTGCCACAATAAATAATGTTAAAAAATGTTCAAAAGTGTCTGTCTGTGTCTTGTCAGTGTACTGGCACACACGAACACAAGCGCAATCGTAGGACGCAAACACAATGCAAGTGTAAATAATAGCGACGCAAGTGCAAGCGCAAGCCAAACTCGACATCAAGTAGTTTGTTTACGCTTGAGATTAATTCGCACTCACAAACTCAAGGAAACGCATTCTCGTACCCAGAGCTCCCCGGCTCGTCGCCTCGCAGGGGAGGCTCTGGTGACTTCCATTTGAGGGCCTTCGCTGATTGGTTGAAATGGCTCGCACGCGTACATAAAAGTAGCTTAATCTTGCTTCATATAATAGTATCTGTCAAAATAACATTGGCATTCGTTTCCTGGTCGTCTTTTCAACCTATGCCTTTGAACGCTCTAAGTGTAATGGTGAGGCATAAAAAACAAATTTCCTTTTACGCAGCCGGGGAGCTCTGGGTACGAGGCGCGCAATCCATCATGGATGGCTCGGGTGCTGTCGCAAGGACCACGGGAATAGGCCATTTGCACTAACCCGGTCACGTGACCCCAACTACCTCTCAACGAGGTGTATTGTCGAAGTCCATTCCAGAAATACAAAGAACCAATTGATATTAGTCAGAAACCCAAGTTTCAGCTTAAAATCTCTAACCTGGAGCAAATGGCAGCGAGTTGAATTTTCAAGATTTTATTCAGAATGTATGGGATTTGGGTCACGCGACCCAGTTAGTGCAAATCGCCTATTTCGCTCGATGTGGTGATGCTGGTGTACAGGTACAAAAGCAAGTTCATTTGCTGCTTCTGTTCTGTACACCAACATGGCCGCCGTGATTTTATTCCAATAGGGATCAGGGCTGGAGAAAAAAAAAAACAAAGTCGCATTTTGGACAATAGTTTCAGTTTTTAGTCGCATTTTACAGACTGTGAGTGACAAAATTGCTTTTAAAAATTTACGTAGCAAATTAGAAACGTTTAGTCGCAAAAGCGACTCATACATAACAGGCGCTTCCAGCCCTGGGAATGGGTGCAACCCAAGGATAGGGTTAGATCTTGCTCTACCCGAGCCGAGCGAATTCAAAAGAAGGAGAGTCTCCTAGCAGGTAAGGGTTGTACTGACGACTTTTTCATAATCTTGCTGTTTGATGTTTCCATGAGACTAATGCGGGTGTAATATCCTCTAACTTGGAGCATCCTGCAACAACAAACAGGAATAATCATAAGCTTCCGATCTAGTCGATCTCAGACAGGCTAGGCATTCAAAGTTCACACCACAGGATCCCCAAGCTAAATGTGTCTGAATATGTTTGTATTTTATGTTAATAAATCAAATGGTATCATTGTTGTACGACTCTTAAGTTTATAGGACATATGAGAGGCTATTTCAAATATTCATTAATTATTCATGACCTAATCAGCCAACCAGAGCTCTCATTTTGTACCGCGTGCAGTACCTTGAAATCCCAGGAAGATACTGCAAGTGGGACTTGAAAAGTTTTCAAGGTCCAAGAACCTTTGACATATGAATATTCATAGTTCAAAGGTCCTTGGATCTAGAAATTTTTTCTAGATCCAAGGACTTTTGAACTATGAATATTCATAATTTCAAGGTTCTCACACTCGAAAAGTTTTTCTACTAGTCAGTCTTTGCGCAGTGCAAATGCAGACCGCAGGAACCACTCCGTGAGAAGACGAAAGTCTTCTCTTTCGAAGAAGTCATTACAAAGAATTTTGGTTCGAGACTATATGCTTGTGCACCGCCAACCTCCATGTGGGACAGGCTTTATGGAAACACTCTTGATCTTTTCACTTCTACGCATGACTAGTGACGCAATCCAAGTTCATAATTCATAATTTCAAGGCCCTCGCCATCGAAATGTTTTTGTAATAGTCAGTCTTGCGCAGTACAATGGCAGACTGTAGAAACTCTTCCGTGAGAAGACAAGCGTCTCATCTATCGGAGAAGTAAAATACAAAGGATCTTGTTCCAGATTATATGAATGTGCGCCGCCAACCTCCATGTGGGACAGGCGTTTTGGAAACACTCTTAATCTTTTCACTTCTGCGCATGATTAGTGACGCAATCCAAGTTCATAATTTCAAGGTCCTCTCCCCGTCGAATTTTTTTGTACTAGTCAGTCTACGCCGTACAAAGGCAGACTAGGAACGTTCCATGAGAAGACACAGGTCTCCTCTCTCGGAAATCTATAGAATAGAAAGGATCTTGCTCCAGACTATATGCATGTGCGCAGTCAACTTTCATATGGGACGGGCTTTGTGGAAACAATCTTGACCTTTTCATTTGTGCGCATGACTAGTGACGTAATTCAAGTTTCACAAGTAAACAAATATGATTATATTGATAAATCCTGTGGGTAGGGTACAGAGGGGTTGGTGATTGAAGATTATGTCACAGGCTGAGTATTTCAAATGACCAAGGAATTAAAAAATAAATAAATGGAGATGTTTCAACATTGATCGTTTTCCCTCTGTGTTGGCTAATTATGTCATGAATAATTATTGAGTATTTGAAGTAATTCAAAAGGCTCCTATTCGTCGGCTTTTAAATATTACTTAGCAGCGAAATCTACGGTGTAATATACGCGGAAAAACGTTGTAGACACGCCAGCAATGTTTCTTTGACAATTCTTATTTGCTCGTGTAGTCGAGACAAAATTGACAATTTTTCCTTGACAAGTATCTTTGTTGAAAAGCTAGCATGTCTAGCTCTTATTTGACAAAAAAGGTCACGTAAAAACTTGACAACTTTTCATGACGTCATCATGACAATTTCCCATGACGTCATCCAAGCCCCATACGCACTCACGGCTGGTAACCGGCTTAGCTCCATATATGGTAACTGGCAACTCCATATATGTACTATAAACTAACAGTCACACAACAATGAAACCATTTATTTACACAAACCAGAAAATGACCCGTCACCTTTTGACGAAAGAGTTTTAGATATTTACTGAAATTCTCACTTAACGTAAAGGCCCATCACCAACCGACTCTTAGCAAATCAGAGCACCCAAAAAACAATGGATCAATTTGAAAACAAAAGAAAACGGGGCGCAAAGGCTTCCGGTTGGTGATGGGCCTTGAAAAGTAATGGAAAGAAGACTCCGTAGCTCAGCAAAATATTTGATGCGGGCTTCCTGTGTTCCCGCGCGCGCGCCAAAAGTGGCGGGAAAACATTCAGCCACTTACAAACGTTTCCCTGAGAGACGCTCAGAATTTTAATATATAAGAATACAAACAAATGCACAGACATTCAGCTTGGGCAACCTGTGATCATACCTGACAGTATCATTGCAAGACGGAGCTCTTCCCTCAACATGTCAAGAACTGCTTTTACTCCTTCTTCGCCCTGAAATAGCCATGTATCAACAATGTCCTGCTAATTCACGTTCCTCGTAATATATCAAACACGAGACAGAGAGTTTCATCAGGATGTTGAAACGCCGAGAAGTGTGTTTCAAAAACGACGCAAAGCTGAGTTTCTTAAAGGTGACTCAACGAAAAGTCCACACGCATTTTTTGTGAATAAAACTTCGGTCATATCTTTTATAATATTCGTGTGACGGAGGACAGTAGGGGGCATCATTTAGCAATACTTTAACATATTTCGATCTTTTTTTTTGCGTTAATACTTTTTATAATATCCCAGTTACAGTGGAACCCCTTGTTCCTCTTTGCATATCTGTTGTTTCGCTTCCTAGATTTTGTTAGAGCGGATTTCAGATGACTGTCGTGAATCTAATCTCTGTTCTCAATTGTTATCATTTTTACACGAAATTTCAAACTTGGTGTTCAATTCAATCGCCTAAGATATTTAGAAAGTCTTTGCCAATTCGGCGAAACCAAACTTCAGATTTTTTAGTCATCAACAAATTGATGACTTAAGTTGTCTTTCAACTCATGCTTAACAAGTCCTATAGCATCACCATAAAACACTTTTCCCGACAAATAGCGCGCGACGCCGGTGCACACAAGTGATGTGCGGTACAAAAGTTACAAGGGAGGCACCGTCTGATCCTGTAAAATTAGTCCAGATCTGGACCCTGTGCGCGGGTTGGATATCCATAGCATGCGTCATACCTTGTACGCAAGTCCCCAGCACACCGGGCGGCCAATAAATACCGCACGTGCCCCTAGTGCAAGTGCCTTTAGGACGTCAGTTCCAAGCCTCACGCCGCCATCCATATAAACCTCAACTCTCCCTTTCACTGCAGCCACAACCTCTTGGAGAGCCTCAAGCTTGGAATAGAAATGAAATGAGAATGAACGACATTTTTCAAGAGGTCTTCATCACCTATTTGTGGGCCGTGGCAGCCGAAGCACAGGATTAGATGAATCTATTTTTAGGTTGTAGATTTGAATGTTTCGTGAAAATGACTTTGTAGTGGTTACAAATTATGCAACCTTTTCCAAAAGAACGATATCAGCGATATCATATTCACTCTCAAGGTATTTCGAAGTACCCCGAAGTACCTCAGAGTACCTCAAAGTATCTCAAGGTACCTCAAAGTATACCCCAAAGTACCTCAGAGCATACCCCAAAGTACCTCAAAGGACCTCAAAGTACCTCAGAGTACCTCAAAATACCTCAGAGTACCTCAAAATACCTCAGAGTACCTCAACGTACCAAGCACTTTGACTCAAAGTACCAAGTGAATTTATAGCATCGTTAAAAATTTAACAAATTTCCAGAGGTTTTGAGTGGTGTGGACTCTTATTTACCACGCTTTACGCCATCATCGTGGTCAAAATGTTGTTCCACAACAAATTTTGACCACGAAGATGGTGTAAAAAGTGGTAAATAAGAGTCCACGCCACTCAAAACCTCTGGAAATTTGTTTTTTACCATAACAAAATGACAAATGATATAATTATGATCATTTTCCGTTGCAAAAAACGCGCGCATTCGAACAGTTTTTGAGCCGCGCGCGCAAGCTGGTGCGAGCAAAGTGGTATGGACTCTTATTTCCCACGGCAAATCAGCCAATCGTTTTGCGAGAAAGCTAACTGTTATGGTAAAATGATTCTTCTACTCCTGTGCAGATGGCTAGACCATAATTCATTGAGTGGACTGGTTATGAAACACCTTTTTATTGTACTACTGTTTGTTCAGTTTTTCTGTGGAATCATTTTGTCTGTGCACTGTCACGGTACATGTACCAATATCCAGCGAATAAAATGCAAGTGTTCTTTCAGCTACGCATATTATATGAGCTTGAAACAAAATATTGTGCACTGTCAATGTCACGTGATAGCCCCTCTCAACATATTGCACTCTTCCACTCGATTAACTTTGTCAGTGCAGTAGACGGAGGTTCCTGTTGATGACGTTAAACAGCCCTGGCTACGTAGTGTGAACCAGACATGCGTTTACGCATACGCTCAAGTGTGAACCAGCCCTGCATACAGGTGTGAACCAGAGATCGGTCTACGCTTAATAACGTTCAAGTGTGAACCAGCCCTGTTTTCTACATACCGTTGGTAATACGCCATCTAACTGCCTTGCACCATGATTGGACACTACGATGCCTTGCACGCCATGGTCCACCGCCAAGATGGCGTCCTCGGCCGTCAGGATCCCTTTGAGTACAATCGGTAGGCTCGTGATGGACTGAAGCCACTTGACCGTGTTCCAGTTATGGCCACAGCCATCGGACGCATCTTTGAGCAAGTCACTACCACCACTGGCGTTAAATAACTTGCTGAAAATGAAATGGGGGAACGAGAGAAGAAAGACGAAGGTGAGATTGATAAAAAAATCATTTCTACTTATTGAAATGATTCATAGTTATAGAGTGTAATTGTCAGGAAACCTGACGCCCTGTTATTGTCTTCAAAGGAATCCTTTTGTCTGTGCAAGGTCGAGGTACATTAAGATAATAATAATAATATAATAATAATCAATTACATTTATATAGCGCTATTTCTACTATATATTCAATAGTTACCGAGAACCTTCGCGCACATCCTAGGAAAAAAAAATCATACACCTCCTTAGTTTAACCAAAACATATCAACCTATATATATCGTTGGAAAGCTTATTGAATGGACTAGTGGTCTATGGCAAAAAGAAATAACTTTTTATAAGTTTATTTTTTTGAAGGTTTTATGAAAAATGTGGGTGTGAAACTTTCAAGAGCTGTCGCCGCCGAACTGTTTGACCTTGACTCCCAAGTAACACATTTTTTTAAAAATCCTTAAATGTGTTTCTCAAAAACCGTGTCTGCGTTTTTTAAAATGTTGCTTGGTTCAAAAGTTAGGGAACTTTTAAATTTGGAAATGTCAAATTTTATAGAATTTTCACGCTCTAAAAATTCAAAAAATTTACAAAATATCTGAGTGTACATGAAACAAAATATTATGTAGGGTCAATATTTAACCAATATCCTACGAGATTGCGCAGAATATCGTCTGATACTAAGCCGACGAGGGATGTCCCGAGTTGCCCAAATCAGACGATATTCTGCAAAATCGAGGGGGATAATAGTTTTATTATTCATTCAGCACATCGATAGTACAAATACTCCTGAGAAACAACACTTTCGCGTACTTTTTACGAGCTCAACACATCACATTTCCCTCGGATGACGTAAATCTCAGGATATATGTCATGTACAGAAGATAGATATTTGCGTTCCAATGACCATATTAATTTTGGGCAGTGCATCGATTTCCTGAATAATAACACGCAATAGCCCATCTTGACATCCAGCCGATCCATTGTGTTGACCCTTTGAAGTTTGCTTGGCTACCCAACCGTTCCACTCCATTACTACCGAAACAGGTAGAGCGTTTATCGGGCTCGACAAAAAGCGCTCGTCTCCAGACAAAAACGTTGGCGAGTCTGATTGCATTCCTTCGCACGAAATCAATCATGCGTTCAGTCGCTGCCAAGAGAAAATTGTTCAAATTTGGGAAATAACACACTGATTTGTATTTCTTACCTCATAAAATTAGTAGAAAACACGAGCAGATGCCTTTTCTTGTGTTTTAAGTTGAACATTTTCCAAATTAAAATATTTGAGTTGCACGCATCACTGACCTCAGTAAAGGAATTCAAACTAAATCGTGAATTTTTTTGTCTGGAAACGAGTGTTTTTTCTCGAGCCAAATAAACGCTCTACCTGTTTCGGTAGTAACTGTATCGAGATTAAAACCCTTGTGATGGGTGTAACAATGTACGTTACAGTTCCATAAGCGGAAATCAAGAAAGGTGCACTAAAAATTGATTGCAAAACACGTTTGGAAATGTAAGAAGGAAAGAGAATAGCCTTAAAATGTTTCAAAGGTTTCGGCTACATACCAAGATTTTCCGCCATTGGCGCCGAAATATGAGAGATTGTTTGTCAGAGTCTTGTGATCTAATTTTGAATCTGTGCGCAGCGCTATTGGTTTCAAATGTTTTCGCTACATACCTAGATTTTCCATACATTGGCACCGAAAGATGAGAGAGATTTCAGAGAGATTGTTTGTCAGAGTCTCGTGATCTAATTTTAGATCTGTGCGCAGCGCTATTGATTTCAAATGTTTCCGCTACATACCTAGATTTTCCATACATTGGCGCCGACAGATGAGGTGGAAGGGAGAATTGGCTTCTGATGATCGCTCGGCGCCTGGGAATGACTTCTGAATCAACAGTCAGTGCAATTGCCTTGTATCCACAACGCTCCGCGCTCTTCGCAATCTGTTTTACGTATTCTCTGTCTTTCATGACATTTAGCTGAAACCAGCGAAGACCATGTGGCGCTGCTCCAGATACGTCTTCTAGGGCGGTGTTCGCCGCCATGCTCAAGATCATACAAGTCCCGGCTTTAGCGGCGGCTGAAATTGAACGAAAACAAGGCTTTATAGATTATTTGGTGCCTTCTCTTGTTGACTGCATATCCGCAATACGCCGACCATCGCCGCGTACCTTCGATTCCGGGCTGGGAACGCAAAAAACTTAGGAAACAACCATGCAACAGTTTTAAAAGGTTTGATAGAAAATGTCGGTTTGGTAGGAAAATGTTAATTTTGAACTCCCATAGAGCTTGGGAACCTGTGGTTTTATGGTTCTATTCGTCACAGGGTTTTAAAGAGCCCATATCAGCTACTCCTTTGTTATTGTTTACATTCGACATTAGGGACCGGTCATTATTTATCGCCTAGGGAGGGTCTGAGGATTTTGGGCAATACACGGTCAAAATGAAGTGATCCCCCCTCTATGGGTACTATGGTTTACGTGACCTCCCTCAGAGCTGTCAAACGTTTTCGTGATCCCCCCACCCCCCATTTTTAGTGGAAGACGTTTTGGCCGTTTTGGCTCCTGTGTACGAACCTGAAACAACTCACAAGCTACGTCACTGCTACTTCGTAGTAGAACGAATCATGATGAAAGGAATCCCCGACGTTTTGCAGAAAGAGAGGTTATCATTCTTCTTCCATGGCGGAATCACTCCTTAGGACATTTCTTGTGATTCCCTCTTTCACGGCATCAGGTTTCGAGAGATACCCCCTTTCGCTTGCCCAAAAATCCCATAATACAAAGCAGGCAGGTCAATCAAAATACCTGATAATAATTGATTGAATCCTTTACAAGTTTTCGCCAAAATTTACTGTTTTCAAGCAGGTTTTTCCCAAATTCTTAAATAGATGGAGATGTATTGTACCTTCCTAGTGTCATCCTAAGTGATACCCAAATTTGGTTTTCGTCCACACTACAACGCCGAAAACGATCACCGAAAACGGCGAAAACAATACGAAAACGATGTGTGGACGCAAATCTTTTTGAAAACGGAGCAAAAAGTATCCATTTTCGTTTGAAAACGGTGTAGTGTGGACGAGCTCTTAGTAGAAGGGAGAATTGTTTGGTGGAACTAAAAATCACTGATTTTATGTCACATGAGTCATCTTTCTGTTACCTTTTGCAGTGGCGATTTCCCCCTCAGGATGAAGTAACTTGTGAAAAGCTGAAGGAGCAATACAGATTGGCATGCTGATTGGTTCTCCTAACAGCCTTGTTCTCATGTCCACTGATTTTACCCCTCGAAGAATGCGTGGTCGCAACCGTAACCTACAGCAATACATTCTTAGTCAAACTCTCAAGTGAGGGTGAGAGCAATGTCAACCCCATTGTTTTGGACGGGTGTGCTCATCGGGAACTTTTGATTTTACCCCTAAAAGGTACCAAAAAGGGCGTGGCTTAGTTGATTTTGAGCCCTATAACTTACCAACAAGTGTGATGTCGATAAAACCATTGCTTGATTTGCTAGAATATACCCCTAAGAGGTACCTACCAGTATCTGAATAAATTTGCAAGTTTTTCGAATTTTACCCCTAAAGGTACACAGGGAGCTCACTCTTCCGGTAAAATAAAAATAAATGTGTTATTTTGATATTTTCTTCTCTGTTCTTTTATCTGTCAATGGGAGTCCTGTGTATTGTTTTACCTCTTGGACCCTAGGGAACGAGATTACGTCATGCTACTTTCTGATTGGCCATTGCCATTAATTTTCATAACGACTACGTATTCTTCGAGGGGTAAAATCAGTGGACATGGGAACAATCCCGCCACACACACATAGGGTCTGAGCAGCGATGAAGGTCTGGGTACAAGAATGACGGCCAAAATACAAATTCAAAAGGTGTCAGCCTTGGTGCGTCAGATAACTAATGGCTACAAGTGACCTTAGTCTGAGGGAAAATTTGGATTCGCGACGTAAAATTTCATGGATCTTTGTAGAACAAAAGAAACGCTTACATTCCAAAAAGGATTTTTACCATGGTAACAGGATTTTTACCATGGTAACAGGATTTTTACCATGGTAACAGGATTTTTACCATGGTAACAGGATTTTTACCATGGTAACAGTCGTTGGACGACCCTCTCGCAAGCGAAGGACGCACGCGTGATAACTAATCGCTGTATTATTTTTGAATCCTTTCCCAAAGAAACGCAAGGATTCAGAATCCGTCGAGTCCGGATTTGGATCTCCTCAGTCCACCACGAGAGTGGATTCCGTGGATTCAGAATCCTTTTTGGGTTTCTCAAAAGAACGAAAAATCCATTTTTGGATTCAATAATCCGATTCCTGATTTTCCCAAAGTAATGCATCCAAAGTGTCGAGTATAACAGATACAGCACCACATTCTCCCATCAAGTGTATTGGGAAGTGAATTGCTTTGAGTAAGGAGAAGTGCTATTTTGGTCTTGGAGGTGAAAGGGATAATAAGAGTGTACCTGTGAAACACATTCACATTTTCAGCTAGTGTGACTTCATCATCTGACCCTCCGGCAAAGTACCTCACAACGTCTTCCGGCACTTTCTTACGAGCCTCACCCTCAAATTCGGAAATGCAGATGGGGGGTGCCATCCCTGGAAGATTGAAAGACAAGAGGGTCAAGAGTATGAATCCCCCCTCCCCCACATTAGCGTTAAGCGCTGTTTACACTAGCATTTTTTCCTTGACAAAGGAAACTTGATCGTGTAGACGCGACAGTAATATTTCCTATTTCCTTGACAATCTTCCCTTCACAATTTGTATTTACTCGTGTAAATTAACATGATTTTTCTTGTCAATTATCCTTTATTGGATAGCTTTCATTTAACAAATACAACTTGTCACATACAAACAAATACTGGTGGATTGACTCTCCGGATTTGTTACATTAAGGGTTTAAGTTTTTATTACATTAACCGTCACGTTTTATTACATTAAGCGTTGTTATTACATTAACCGTCGATTTTTTATTACATTAGGCGTTGGTATTACATTAAGCGTCAACTTGTATTACTTTAAGCGTTGGTATTACATTAAGCGTCGATTATTACATTAAGCGGTGATACATCCCCTCCCCCCCGGGGGGGGGGGGGGGCGTTTAGGGCACTGCTTTTAGGTAGCATTAGCACATACAATGCATGCGTGTACAAACAACTCTTACTTATCCCTGGACCATTTCTATCAGTAGATCACAAAATAACTGTAACAGTATCGCTGTAGTGGAGTTGTTCTGCGTAAGAGCGTTAGAGATGCAAATGAAGCGAGCCTTTGATTCTGGTCAACCGGAAACAAAAGGCTCGCCTCATTTGCATCTCTAAGACCCCGTCCACACTAACGCGGTTTCGTTTGAATCCGTATACCTTTTGATACGTTTAGGCCTTCCGTCCACAATAACACGCTGATCGTTTTCATCGAATCCGTATACGTTTGAAAACGCTAAATTTTCCGAATCTCCCGTCCACACTAACACGTTGCGAATCCGTATAAGTTTGAAAACGAATGCTTTTGAAAACGCGTTAGTGTGGACAGGGCCCAAGGTTCCTACGCGGAACAACTCCAATATGTACATAGATGAAGTGAGTCACCTTTTAATGATTCCAAATCTTTACCTGTTGCCCAGCAACGGCTCTACACCACTATATATTCAGTCCCGCTCCCACCGTTTTCTCTCTTTTGCTCCGACGAAGGGCTAACCCTCGAAACGTCAGCAAAACATCCATGTATACTAAGAGCGGTATTTTGCATTTTTTTTTTATTCTGACCTATCACAGGTTGGGATTTTTATTTAATTACCCAATTAAAATTCTTCATGCTTGGGATGCCGTGCATAATTCACGGTTCCTTCTTACACGGACCAATTTCACTCTCAGCTATCATGCTGTCTCGCTTTACACTCGTTGTTCGTAGCGCTAACTCTTATACCCAACCCCACCCACCCAGAGGCAGTTTTTTGTGTGACCCATATGTACAATTTAAACAAACTGCTCTTGAAAGGCCTAAACCTACATACCGTGTTATTATTATTAGTACTGTTTTTGCATAATTACGGATTGGACATTAAGTATTGTGAGTGCATACGTTACAGCTATAGGTGTTAAACATGGCAAGAGATCACTTTGCTACTCTGAGCAGTGTCGGCATAAGTGGGTTCAGCCTGTTGCAATTCGGGCCCTAAGCTATTCTATAGCATAACACCTGTATATTAACGCTTCCCTAGAAAACTGGAAGCACTAATTTATTTAACTGAACACTGAACAATGGGGCGCTGCCAGAAGGGCATTCAATATCTTAAACATTCACAATTCTTTCCCAATTAGCACACATGCCTATATGCTGGTAGCCCATTTTTGTAATTTTTAAAGTTAAGGGTCGCCAAACGAAGAACCAGGCCAAGGAAAACGTGATCTGAGGTGGTCACTGATGACCTAAAAGGTGGCTGCTAAATCAGCTGACTTGACAGCGGATCGGGTGCTTGGAAGATGGCTGTGAAATCCATGCGACGCTATACCCGCTTACAAGTGATATAGTTGACGTTTAAAACGATATGCCTGGTGCACATAAGGCATAACGATATTAGGAAAATAGAGTTTTCATAAACCCGTGGAACAAAGTGTAATAGTCAAAGTGTAGTAGTCAAGCCAGCACAAAAGAGAACAAATAAATTAGAGTGTATCACTGTACTAAATATGTTAGGGTGTATTCCACGGGTTTATGAATTGTGCAAATTAGAGTGTATTACACGGGTTTATGAATTGTGCAAATTAGAGTGTATTAGTGTACTAAATATGTTAAGGTGTATTCCACGGGTTTATGAAAACCACTCTATCACGCAAAAGTCCACAAAAAGTAAGATAAGATTGCTTTGGTGAAGTAATCTAATGATGATCCATGGAAAATATTGATTATTTTGATTATATTGATTATTACCTCAAGATAATAAATGTGAGACAGTGCGCCTTGAAACCAAACTATTGTACGTACTATTGTAAGTAGAGTTAGAATCTTAGGGTTAATGATCGATTAATTTCACATTTCAAATGGTCAGAAATCAGATGTACCTTTAAAATCGTCTTTCTTGCTCGAACTTCGACGCAAAACGGAGACGTCCGCAAAACTACTGTTCCATACAGTCCTTCAGCATATTTTATTGCGTACCCAGGCGCGCGCGTCCTAGTTACATTAGCCACGAGTCACGAAAGACAACGCAAATTCACGGTGTGTTTTGAGCTGCACATATCGCATTAATTGCATTTCTTACCATTTATGATATCCTAATGTACCAAATTAGGTGTTTAATGGATTAAAAAATTATTATTATCGAGGCCGAAACGACAGAGCTGAGAAGTTTCGCCATTTTTATCGTGCAGAAAGGTAGTACCCTGGTCCCAGGGTGAAGTTTCCGTGTTTTCGAACCAGGTTTGTGGTCGATCGTATTTTGGTTATTTCAGTGGTAGTTCGTTTTGCCTCAGTGATTCTAGTCTTGCTCTGTTTCTTGCTGAATTCACCCCGGGATCTTTGGACCTCAAGAATTGAACGAGGGACACAGTTCTATCAATCAATAGACTGCTTCAGTCCTTCTTTGGCGAACGTCCGTAAATCGAGAGAAAGTCCTAAGCCGTCTTTTTTGAAAAAAAAAAAAAAATCCTACACAGCAAAATGGTGACCAAAACCCTTCATTCTTATTGGAAAAAAAATTGAAAACTATGTTTACAACCATATGACTAAGAAATATACATAAATCCGTACACTGCGCGCGAAAAACCCACTGGGATAAAACCTATTTCTTTGGGACAAAAACCCAATGGGAAACGGACCCGGCTCGCAAAAAGCAGTGTACAACTCCGAGGGCTAGAGTTTTAAAATCCTAACAATGAGAATACATATTTATTTTAAATTCTAAAATCTAAAAAGTGAAATTTGGTCACCGTAAAACGTTTCGTTTTGCTGTTCAACAAGCGAGAGAAAGCGCGCTAATTTAAACAATGTATATATAGCCGAAATGAACAATGAAGGCTATCCATAATAGGAAATCTACTGTCCAATGACAATAGAAGGTACAGCCAAACCTTATTATGGAACTGTCAATAGCATGTCATTGTAGGCGTGGTCTAAAATATGCGCTTTTGAAAAAATTAGTGATAAAATATAGAACTGCTGACGTGAATATCATAAATCACCTCAAAATGAGCCCGGCTGGTTGCCATGGTAACGGGTGTCGCCACAAAAATGGTATCACTTTTTCATCTTGCTCTCCAGAAGATGTGACAAATGTACTCTATATGGAACATTGAACACAGATTACACTTTTGTCGATCACATGCAATTCTTTATTCCATAAAATACCAATTACACGTTATATAGGATACACTAACAAATATATAGATACAAAAGAAAAAAAATATACATAAGGCTTAATGAGACTCATTAGATTCTTCAGCATCTCGAACCATCGCATTAAAACGCTCGAGAATATCAAAACAAAATTTGGCAGTTACCTTCACGACAGACTCGTCACACATCGACAATAAGTAAACGCATAGATTACGCAAACCTAGTTGGCCAAAGGAAACATTCAGTTGCAAAATGTCAGTCAAAAATAATTGTAACAAACTCATCTAGTTAAAACCACATTTACACTGCATTCTGGCGTTTTTCCTACCAATTTTGAGACCAAAAATCTGATTTTTCTGGCCCTAAAGGCGTTCGTTCGAACCGCCCCTCCTACGACAGGGTTCCCACGTTTTCCGGCTTTCATAATTCCAGGATTTTAAGGACCTTTTCAATGACGTTTCGAATAAATGTAATGACCTTTCATAATGAAAAATGCGGGTTTTCATGCACGATAAGAGCTACATGGGTATCCTTTAATTCAAAATTTTACAAGAAACACACCCAACACCTTGTAAATATTTCTTCAGGAAAATATTTCCATGACTTTTAATGACTTTGATGGGCTTTTGTAAAAATTCCAGGACTTTCTAGGCCTGGAAAAGGACATTTCTAAAATCCACGACTTTCCAGGTTTTCAAGGACCCGTGGGAACCCTGTGTGCCTGCACTACGATTGTCCTAGAAGATAAGGCTCCCGGGCTCTTTTCATAATTCGTGCCGAGCAAATCAACTTGCTCGTAAGTCAAACGCTATTGGCTTGATGCACATAATTATTCTATTGTATTATCGTTTCATCCTTGTGTTTCCGTTGTTTGGGCGGAGGTCCATCAATCCAATAGGATAAGATCTTGCTAGACCTGCTAGCAGGTAAAGTCTCCTAGCAGGTAAGGGTTGTACTGGAGACTTTTTCATAATCTTGCCGTTTGATGTTTCCATGAGACTAGTGCGGGTGTAATATCCTCTAACTTGGAGCATCCTGCAACAACAAATAGAAATGATCACAAGCTTCCGATCTGTCGATCTCAGACATGCTGGACATTCAAAGTTCACACCACAGGCTCCCCAAGCTAAATTTGTTTGCATTTGGTTTGTATTTTATGTTAATCAGATGGTTTCATTGTTGCGCGACTCTTAGTGTGTAAATATATGGAGTTATATTAACACAGTCTACGGTGCAATAAAATAGGAAAAATCGTAATAATGTTCTTAAAACTTGTTTATTGTGTCTTTCTTCAAGTCTGGGTTGAATTGGCTGATAGCATTTTTAAACCGCACGGGGGGGGGGGGGGGGGGGGGGGGGGTCTCTTCTTGCGCGCTCTCTTCTTTATTCAGAAATGCCGAAAGCCGTATGTCCCACATCTACCGACATGCAGCGCGCGCGTGCGTTATAGCTGGAATCGTCCATTCCACCCACACTTGAAGAAAGGTCTACACAATAATTATTTTAACCTAAAATACAAACAAATGCACAGACATTGAGCTTGGGGAACATGTGATCATACCTGACAGTATCATTGCAAGACGGAGCTCTTCCCTCAACATGTCAAGAACTGCTTTTACTCCTTCTTCGCCCTGAAATAGCCACGTATCAACAATGTCCTGCTAATATATCAAACACGAGAGAGAGTGTTTCATCAGGATTTCCAGACACAGAGAAGTGGGTTGGAAAAACGAAGCAAAGCCAAGAAAAGTCCAAACGCATTTAAATAAAACAAATAAAACTTCGGTCATAGCTGTTATAATATTCGTGTGATATCAAACTTGGAGGCCAGTAGGGACAGCATTTAGCAATACTTTAACATATTTCGATCTTTATTTGCGTTAATACTTTTGATAATATCACAGCTACAGTGGATCCCTTGTTCTTCTTTAGACATCTCTGAAAATAACAATTGTTATCATTTTTGCAAGAAATTTCAAAATTGGTGTTCAAATTAATCGCCTAAGATATTTAGAAAGTCTTTGCCAATTCGGCGGAACCAAAATCGAGATTTTATAGAGCAACGTCAAATTGATGACCTTTAAGTTTTCTTTAACTAGTGCTTATCAAGTCCTATAGTATCACCAAAAAAACTCCGTGTGTTTGATATAGCTTTTCAAACGAATCATTTAATGTTGAGAAAAAATATTAAAAATGTAAACATATTAAGATCGCGTATTCAAACCTCCATCCACTTACGATTTTCTATGAATGAGTTTGAGAAATGCATTCTAAAAAATGGCATGGTATTAGAAAAATTAAGAAAAAAACAGTCATCGACAGATTGTCCTACAGCATTATTCTCTCGCGCGCGCACGGACAAATAGTATGCGTGATACACAAGCGTTGTGCGGTACAGAATGGAGGTACCGTGTGGTCCTGTAAATTAGTCCTCCTGGATATCCATAGCCAAAGGTGCGGACCGGGGAGGGGGGGGGGGGGGGGTGCTCGAGCACCCCCACTTTCTGAAGCTGTATAGCTGCAGGTTTGACTAAATATCTATCTACTTGATTGTTCAATGGCACAAGGCGTAGACATCAATAAGATCACTAAAGGCTTTGCGTCTTGAAATACAACCGAAGAAGGAGCTTTTTCGGTCAATTCTAATCGCACTAGCTATAAACGATATATCCCAGCAAAGATATTTCATAGCATTTTTTGACTGTTGACATTACGTAGGCTCAGGGGACGTAGGGGTTGAGATTACATTGTGAAATAATATTTTCATCAAAATGTATATGAGGTAAGAACATGAAACAAAACGAAATTACGTGTCCACTTCACTTTTTGCCTTTTCGGCGCCACCACTTTTTAGGGTGCTCCGCCGCCCCTGTAATAGCATGCGTTATACCTTATACGCAAGTCCCCAGCACACCGGGCGGCCAATGAATACTGCACGTGCCCCTAGTGCAAGTGCCTTTAGGGCGTCAGTTCCCAGCCTCACGCCACCATCCATATAAACCTCGACTCTCCCTTTCACAGCAGCCACAACCTCTTGGAGAGCCTCAAGCT
Organism: Scolanthus callimorphus; assembly: GCA_033964015.1. Classification (NCBI taxonomy): domain Eukaryota; kingdom Metazoa; phylum Cnidaria; class Anthozoa; order Actiniaria; family Edwardsiidae; genus Scolanthus; species Scolanthus callimorphus. The sequence continues at coordinate 164,319 of JAWWUD010000092.1, read as the reverse complement.
TGGAATAGAAATGAAATGAGGTTTAGCGATAAGTTTTTTTCCAGTCGAGAAAATGTAAATGTTTGAGACCGACTCCCCAGACTTGAAGCTTGTAAGCTGAATTGAACTGGGTCTCAACGGCGCTACTGGCAGCCAAGCAGTCATAAGCACAGACAATGAGGGTCACTGCCACAGGGTTTATTACGTCCTCAGTGGATCTTTAACGTCTCCCTGATACCGAGTAGAGTAGAAAGGCGAGACGGGTTTATTGTCGGTTTATTGTCTCATCCGAAAAACGTTAAACAATCTCGACTGAGACCAGAACAGAAAGAAAAATTTCCTCTGTCCCGGCCAGGAGTCGAACCCGGACCACAGCGGTGAGAGACCGGCCAGCGCTGTACCACTGAGCTAAGCGTGCTTCCCAAAAACAGCCAGTAGGATCTAGGATCCGGGATTCATGGGGCAACGAATAGCCCTTGCTGATGAGAGTGTGAACCAGCCCTGCATGCAGGTGTGAACCAGACATCCGTCTACGCTTAATTACGTTCAAGTGTGAACCAGCTCTACGTACAGGTGTGAACCAGACATCCGTCTACGCTTAATTACGTTCAAGTGTGAACCAGCTCTACGTACAGGTGTGAACCAGACATCCGTCTACGCTTAATGACGTTCAAGTTCAAGTGTGAACCAGGCATCCGTCTACGCTTAATTACGTTCAAGGTGATCCTGTCGTTTTTAACACATACATACATACCGTTGGTAATACGCCATCTAACTGCCTTGCGCCGTGATTTGACACTACGATGCCTTGCACGCCATGCTCCACCGCCAAGATGGCGTCCTCGGCCGTCAGGATCCCTTTGAGTACAATAGGTAGGCTCGTGATGGACTGAAGCCACTTGACCGTGTTCCAATCAAGGCCAACTTCTGTACAGTCATCCGATGCATATGTGAGGAAGTCACTACCACCAGTAGCATTAAATATTTTGCTGAAAATGAAAGGAGGCAACGAGGGAAGGAAAAACGCAGGTGAGATTGATAAAAGAATCATTTCTACTTACCGAACTCATAGTTCATAGAAACACGTCTTGATTTAATTCCGGAGCTAATGTTTAAATCCGGACTGCAGAAAATATCCACACCGAAACGTTTTTTAGGAGAAATCTACAGCTAGCTGGAGATGCAGGTCATTTCTCCAAAACAAATGGACAACAGAACAGCAGCATGTCAGAATCTCCACTTAAAATGGAGAAATGCATTTTTAATTAAGAGCTTTGAAGGAGGTGTTTAAAATTCCATATAAACTGGAGAACGAGAGCGGTGTCGGATATACGATATACAAACTAAGCCATGTTGTCAGTAATCAGCCGAACAACGTTCCATTACTGTGTAAGAAAGCGTGCTAAGGTGAGAAAATTTAACAGAGGGCACAAAAATCACAGTACAAAACAAAATCACAATATCGAATTTCTCTTCGCCAAGTCAAGGTAGACACTTCATCAGTTCTTATGAGAAATCATAAATAGTAATAATAATAATAATGAGTTAAATTTAATAGCGCTTTCTCTTACGGATCCTAAGCGCTTTACAATAGTTTTATATATAAAAAGAACATGTATAGTATCTACATAGTTAAAAGATGAAATATATAAGAGTATACAATAATTGTACCTAAAAGATAAGAACATAAATCCCTTGTAGCCATAACAGTTTTCATTAGAACAATGTCAAACAGGACATCTAGTGTGTACACGAAATAAACAGGGTACTCCTGTAGAAAGGCAAAGTTACGTGGCTACTCGTCTATAAGTAATGCCTTCTGCGACATAAATTTATCAATTTTAGTACTTCTACATCTTTGAGGCCCCTATAAGCTACTTTAATTCTCACTGTTTCTGAAAATCAAGGTGACCCAAAAGTTAAAATATAAAAAATATTAAAATATAAATTACATATACAGGTTATGCTTGTTATGATAGACATACCGTAGATTGTTAAAATATATTAGCAAGAACTGTATGTGATTTCAATGTTGCAATTGACGTGGCAATTGGCGATTCAGAGTCTCCATAAAATATGGAGAAAACACGTCTTTGCCAACATTGTTTCAAAAAAGTGCCAAAAAGCCCATCTTCCATGGAAACTCCAAACATCAGAGAGGCTATCAGATCAATGATTATACAAAGCAAGTTATTTTTGTATGTGACCTACAGTGTTTTCAAGGATTTTCATTCATAGATAGGCTCTGCTCACAAGGAAATCATTCATATGGTAACTGTGCTAAATCTTCGAGGCGGCAGGTCCAAAATGCATACCAGAAATGCAGACCGGAAAATGCAGACCAGAAAATGCAAATAGAGTCACTGGCCCGATAAGGCCCGATAGATTTTTACATCCTCGATAGATTTTCATATCCCGATATAATGTTTTGAATTAGGCGGCTGCTCAAACAGATTAGCAGGGCCCTGCAAAGAAAAACTGATTGATGGCCGACATGATGCAAATTTCGTAGCTTCAAAGCAACATGTTTAGTTTCCTCGCCAAGCCAATTCTGACTCAGACTCAAGGATTCCAGTTTTATTTTATTTTAGATATGAGGTGGGCTTTCAGGCTGCACTTAACAAAATTCTGTGGTTCGAATTTTTCTCACATTCGGCAAAAAGTAGCCCGGTCGCCGGCTTATGTTTTGACAGCTCTGCTGTATCCCCGATAGATATTTTGTATCAAAAGCGCACCTAAAACATATTGATCGTAGTTGTAATTTTCTCTTACTTAGCGAAGGGAAAATGTAAGCTAAAATAGCGCTAAAATAGTCAAATCGTTTCAGGAAAATTCCTGAAATTTGCGTGTAAGATCGAGATGGTTGAGATGTAAAAGATAAAACAAAATTATTTTACTGCATATTTCTACCTTTTACCGCAGTTTGTCAGTGTTGTAATATTTTATGTACTAGCCATTCCGTCACACGATGAAAAAAAACTGTTCTTTTGAGTTTTCAGAGAGAAGAGACCTGGTATGCATTTTCCGGTATGCATTTTTCAGTCTGCAGGTCCAAGTTGACCAATACGTCTATATAGTCTTACCCTGGAAACCATATATTTTTGCCGTTAAAAAGGTCAGCTTTTGGATTTTTGGGTAGAGTATTTCCCATAGCATTTTCGGAAGACTTGATTTTAATCCCTTAAATTTTCGCAACCCAAAACTTTCAGCTACGAAATCCGAACAGAGATGAAATTTGTAGGGATTAAAAATACCCAGTTTACAGTCATTTGTATGCTCCTCGCAACGACTTTAATGGAATTCTAAGCTGTTTTTCGGTATTGTCTCGTTTGGTGCCCCTGAGGAAAAGGGATTGGCAATTCAGCTTTTTTCACGTTCATGTTAAAGTGAGTCATAGTATTGTTTAGTCAGGTTAAAATGTTTTTACTTGCTTTTGGAAAGCATAGGAATTTGGGTTTGACCTTAGCTGTTTTACAATTTCCTGTATGATCAGTAGTAAACTTAATTTACTTTTGTTCAGCACAATATTTCTGAACACTGTTTAGTTTTATGTTCAGTGGGAAATAACTTTCTAGGTTTTGCATTGGCTTTTTTAGAGTTTTAGTTTTTCTAAACGTTTCTAGTTTTGCTTCTCGAGCATGCAATTGTTTTCAAGTGCGTTTGTTTCAGATAAAGTTTATCTAATCTGTTTTATCAGCAAACACTTGTTGCTTAATCAACGTTTTCCTGTCACATACAGAGGTTTCTATTTCGGGTCACATCCTTGATCTTATAAATATAGTAGTCAATTTTCAGAACACAACGACACGAATAACACGATAGAACTGAGTTACACGGACAGAGAGCAGCAAGGCCTAACCTACTGTTCAGTATGTATGTATGATTCCCGTGGCCGTGGTCTGAGTATTGTTGTTTAGCTTTTTCTTATCAGAGATTAGATGTTTCAGTCAAGTTCTCTAACATTTTTTAATTCGTTTTATTCTTATTTTTCCTTAGCTTTGTTCATTCGCTTGTACATAATCTATTTTGTATAGTAAGTTTTTGAATAAATTCTATTTCTCCTGTACCCGAGTCACTTCCTTACATCCCATAACGATCGCTCACTGCCTCGTTAATTCTATTTAGTCTTTTTCGGCGTTACCGCTCGTCCGACCGGGCACATTTTCCGCCCGTTACAATTCAATTATGATTGCACAGCAGTGCTCGACAGAATACTGCAAGGAATAGAACGATTAGACTCGTACTATAACTCAGGCAGGTTATAAAGCGACTCGACCGATGTTGAATTAACACCATGTTGAACTAATTAGGGTGATCAAACTCCATATAAAGTGGAGATATTTGTGATATTTACCATGACCCTAGAGTAGTATTTCAAAGGAGCAAATTTATAAATTCATCGATTCGTCTATTTTGTGGTATTGAAAGGTATCGAAATATTGATTCTTCTGTAATGCAATGATGAACGATCCTCACCGATTACGCGGTTCCTGTTATAGCTCAAATATATATACCCTGCTGGTATTCCTGGCTGACAATTTTGCGCCGAAGATCAAAATGCCCCGCGTAAAAGATGCCGACGCTAAACGATAAAAGACCGTGGTATAGATATGCAAACAAACGTTCTCATGAAAGTGTTTAACGGCAGAGAAACCTGGTGAAATTGGGAAATTAGTTACCCGATTAACGAGCGAGGATTTCGCCGCCAGAGATTCCCACCTGGCTCTTGTCGCAGACGATCGCCGTATTCCTTATAAGTGGTCGACTCAAAATTAAATTATGCTTAGACCGCGATCGAAAAAGCTCAGCGTGCAAGGACTGCGGTTTTGTTAGTGTGTACACTAAGAGTTTTCTTTCTGTCATGCGTTCGCCTTGTCTTGGTTTGTCACCGAGAAGAAACCCGCCTTTTACACATCGCGCCACAGCCAAACCGCGTAGGCTAACAACAAAACGAGAGAGCGAAATGTCAAGGAAAAGCCTCTGCTAGCAGGGAAATACTAAATCGTACCTTATTAGCATCGTGGTACGGCGCAATGCCACGGCGCGTTTGTAGTGCAAATCCCAAACCATCGATAGATCCCCGAGTTCCAGAATATTGTTCAGTCTTCTATATCTAACTATATCTGATTGTTGTAGCAATCCATGCTCCATTCTCCATTCACCATGCTCGCATGACGAACTGAAGAACTGAAAAGGCATGCTATAGAACATAGGCAGCCTAATGGCTCTTGACAGTTTGACAGTTTGTTTCCGGTTTCAATGCTGGCCTGCAATTCTCGGCGGATATCAGTTGTCGAAAAATAAACATGAATTATGCTACGGGGCCGCTAAAATATCGTAAAATAGGGGTATCGTTGACGGCATGAGGTACAATCAGGGACATCGTACGGGAATCGGAGAAGAAATTTGACGCTTATATAGTCTTCGTTTATTAATACTAATACGTATGACAATAAAACAGAAAATACGTTATAAATGGAAACTGGATGAATAGATAGGTAGATAGCGGCGTTTATATCCGGCATTGCCCTATTGCTACTGTCATCTACCTGAAATTATCCCCCTAGGAGTCGGGTTATCACCCTAGCAAGCAGCATCTAGATTGCAAACGATATTTATTTTCCATGTAATATTGTACTGTACAACTGCGTATGATAACGCATTCACCAATCATAGACATAATTACATATAATAATTTTTCGTTTGTCGAATTTCATAGAAAACAATTAAACAAGTAGTCATTCGCCTAGCAGAGCTGGCATTTTCTATGAAATATTAAAAGAGCAGTAATTATAATGCGTTACCTTCAAAGCGTACTTTTTCTCCGATGCGGTAATTATATTGTTAACATAAAACTATTGATTGCATGGGATATTTTGATTACAACACAACTGTTTCGGCTGACGGCACTCCGTACTTTTTTTTCTGTTTCTGACAAATAATGTCGACGGCACCGTAAGCGATCAAAGTTTTACTGCACTAGCATTTGCTAAGGAGTATACTGTTTTAAGGGACAAACCACTTTTTTACGAGGGTGGCTGGAAATTGGGAAATTGTTTGTAGAGAAGTTTTCAACTGTGACTTTTAATTGATTTGCAATCAGTTTTGATCCGTCTCCGGCCACCTTGGCCTACTTGGCCTAAGTAAATTTTACAATTTCTCCCTGAGGGGCATGCCCCCTGATCCGCCAAGGAAAGTACAACACAACCTTCATTTTCTCACAAATGATCACTCCTTTCGTGTTCGCTTCGCCCCTCTTGCAGGTTTTGCTGCTCTCCTTCCAGTCTTTTCTGTATTTTCTACCGGAGCTTTTCTTTTTTTTCGCAGCTTCAGCTGTAAATATTGATAGGAAAACATTTTATTATATAAACTATCTTGTTCTACATAGAGGATATTCAACGATGGCGCGAAGATATGAGTTTTATTTTTGAGTGACAAGAAGAATATTTTACTCTTTCGCTGCGCTCATTCGTAAAATATTGTTTTTGACACGAGAAAATAAAACGCATTTCTTCAAGCCAGTAATCTTATAGACAAACAACAAAAATATTCCAAATTGATTTCCGAGCACTTTTGTTTTGACCGATATCCCTCACTGGTGAGGATATGCAAAATATGTCACTCAGGTTGACTACCAGGATGCAGCGGACAAGGTGCTATTTTGGTGCGCTTCAATACACTGCCCCTAATGGACTAATGGACGCGTTACACTTTACTCAGAAGCAGATCACATATCAACCTTTTTCATGTCACGGATATTTACCTCGGTTTGCTTTCTTTCTTTTCTAAATAGCTTTTCGATTTCTGCGTGAACCCTCTCTGTTTCCTCGGCAAATTGCTTTTGCTGTTCATCGGCGGCTGGGGGTTTGAATTTCAGCACAACGTCGAGATTCCACGGACTAGTTGGTGGCGCTTCAAACCTTAAGTCCAGTTCTCTGAGATACTGGTCCCAGCATTCTTTTTTTTCTGTCGATACCATAGTGTATTTTTTTAAGTCGACTTTCAGTTTCGCCAGGTTAAGATTTTCATCACTGGGTGGAAGGAAAGGCGGGACGCTTTTCGGTGTTCCATCGAGAAGGAGAAGGCCTGGGCCGTTATCCGGTTTCCATGTCATGCTCGTGCTCCACTTCCTGTAATGCATCTCGACTTCAGAATCTGCGGTGGGCCTTTCAAATTTAAATTGATGAGGGTTGGAGTGACCTGATAGAGTTTTCATGTGTGGATTGAGCCAGGACTTTGCATCGAATATATTGTTTATAATGTGAACCTCTGGCTGTGGGCTATAAGAAGACTCTATATTGTATTTAAGGTCATCCATGGTTACTGCATTGCGCTTTTGCAGACGTCTCGAAATACAAGAAAACAACTGGTCAATGTCTTCGTGGGTGTGACCTTTTAAAAGAAATCCAAGGCGAACCTAAAATCGCAATAAAAATATATTAACACTTACTGACACCATGTGACATGCCAACGCACGTGAACGCATAGCGTCAATAATATCCATGTAGCCAAGAACGAGAAACCAGGCCAGTAGGACCCCCCTGGGGCCATAAATTTCGGGAATTGGGTAAACAAAAAGTGGAGGACAAACGAACACTGAACACCCCTTTAAGAATACGAGCTACGGGCCTGGAAACAATGAGAACCCGATTATATATAATGCGAATACGTTTCGACTACTGCGCCACTAGTTCAAAAGAGGTAACAATGCAACATTTGTAACAACTCATCATAATTAAAATTGTCTAAAAGTCTAAAAGGTTTCTTTCTCTCACCTTTTTGAACACCCCGAGCTTTACCAATAGGGACAGAAAATATAAGACTGCCATGTTTTTGTTCTCCCTGCTAGTGTTGTCTAGCTGCAGATAAAGTACAGGCGGAAGCTTTTGACCCTAAAAACAAACACAAACAATAAATATTTGTATTTACGGAACAGATCAAGTACATTACAGCCATTAGAACAATCATGCGACGGACTTAATTACCTTCGCTTGTTCCCTTTTTAAGACATCAAGAAGGATATTGATAGTCAGATTGGGATCATGGGGATATTCACAGACGTCAATGTAAGCATACGCGCTTGATCGTGCGTTGACGAGAACACCCGTGATATGGGTTTTAAGTGTCCATAGTCCATCATCGCTCTGCAACACAAGGAAAACAAAACTTAAACTTTATTATTCTCCAGAGCATTTGGAGTTCTTGACACTAATATAACGTACGCTGGATAAAATATGTCACAAGCACTCGGATCGTCTTATTGTCGTCTCACGAGACTGATCAAGACTGAACAGTAGGATATCCTAAAGTAGTTACAGTATCCTAGAAACTTTCAAAATTAAATTCGAAGTAAAACGGGGCATCCTTACCTTAGTACTTTCAACGAAATGTGGTAGTCTAGTTTTATTCTGGTCCATCCCATCCATAATGATTGATAGGTATTTGTCTGGTTCCGCTCTTGCTTTGATGCCGTGCATATAATAATTTCGCCTCTCGGCCCTTTGAATGGAAGAAACGGTAAGTCATAAACAATAAATGATATAAATCCCCCCCGTTCATAGGCATCGGCACAAACATACTAACACGTGGTCCATCAGTAATGACAAAACTCCAGTTCGGCATAGAACTTAACAGATATCTGGATATGTTTGATTCCGTGCGCTGATTGGTCGACAGTTCGTCATATTTTGCTATATTTATTGAATATAACATTGAAAGCCGCATTGGCGATCGCGCGCGAACTTTATTACGAGAAGTACAAAAATACCCTATTGCGATTTTTTTGTCGAAAATCTCAAAAGTCACTTATAGTAATTATAATTAGCAATTATACTAAAACAATTAGTCGCCTTCGTCTCGGTGACTCTTCGCCGATATTTACGTTAAATATTAATTAGCACTTAATTACTAATACTTTACATTTGTTGCATAAGGTGAACTTTTCTCATGTTTGACAGACTCTTTCTCTCTTGTCTGCTGATCCTTGTATTTTGGAGCTCTTCCTTGAGATAAACACACATCGTGCACTTTGTAAATCTTGATTGCTGCAAGAACAACGCCCCGTATTAGAATCTTGCAAGGAGAGATTGTCCCAAGTATCCTACGTAATTGAACTTTAGTTAAACCAGAGAAAGACATATAATCTTGGATCATAGTTCATTGACCAACTCAAGATGAACAAACAAACGGAGCATGGATGGAGAAAGTTCTTTTTGGCATAAATTGAATTGAGTTGCGAACCTCCTTCAGTTGTCTGGTCTTAAAATAGGGAGGGGAAGATAAAGCAAATTCAAGGGCAACTGACCTTTGGTATCGACACATTTGGAAAGTCCTTCTTCCACATTTGATGGACAAAGTGGCTTTCGCTCAATATTCGGGTTTCTTTTTGTTGTGCCATCTCCTCTTTGTACATCATGTATACACTCCTCTTGGTCAAGCAGGAGGGTAGGTCCTTCGCACCAGTGGTAGGCATGATGTCGGACATGAAGGTGAATTTCTTAAACCATCGTTTTGCAATATCGTATGCCATAGAGGTAAAACGGCATCTTTTGCCATCTACCTTTGTTGTGCCTTTTTGTACCAACTCTAACGTGTCAAAATATCTATAAATGAAGCACGATATCGGCATTACTAATTGATCAATTAATTGATTACTATCTCGAAATGCTTTGGATAAATAATCATTTCTAAATACTTCTGTGGAGGAAGAATCTACATCTCATGATATTTTTACGGCTTGAACGCAGAAGACAATATTAATAGCAGACGAGCAACTGCCACTTGATTGGTTTAGACTAGGTTTAGTTAGGTTTAGTTATTTCTCTGCGAATTCATTTTCTTTATTAATTCTAATCCTTTTTTCGTGTCTTAACCGCTTCCATATAAAACAGCGGCATTGAGCACATCTTTCATGTTCACGACGATAGCACTACTCGCTGTCCAAATCCATCCTACACGAAATGAAACATGCTTCTTTCCCGGTTCACGTTTTGGCGAGTGTGTCATTGTAAATGCGAGATTTTACGAGAAAAATTTAAGATCGAGAAAAATATTTCTCCTCGTACATTCTCTGTAATTAATTGGTCAAAAACGCCTTCTTGCGAGAAAGCTCTCTAAAAATCCGAGTTTCGAGCATTCCTAAAAGGGTACGTCCTAAACATTTTGCGAGATTCAATATTTTCAGAACCACGATGATACCCCTGTAGTTGCCTGCTGCTTACCGTGTTTTTTTAATCCCAAGTAAAGTACACCAAGCTATGCGGCAAAGATTCTGTTGGCAGTCAGCAACCCTGAACACTCTCCTTCTTTTTTCATCTAAATCTGCGTTTCTTATTGCTCTGATCATGATGTTTCTCTGGTCTGACTGTTTAATGCTCCAGAACTCGCGCCTACAATCAATCGCTGCTGAGAATGGCACGTAGTGGAGACATCGGTCTTTGCAGCACTTTACCGTATGTAAATCACTTTGTATAACGCTGTATTTGAGAAGATTCTCTCGTTTTGGAACTGAAAATAATAATACATGTACATATTTCATGTATTGTTATCATTATCTTATTACCAAATAGACAAGTTCGGCTCTCAATTGCGTCATGGTTCAGGAAAAGATGGCAGAGTAAAATTCCGAATCGTAGGGAATCTTTTCTCACTCCATGCAAAGAAGTGACGTCATCTCAAGAAGAATTAGAGAATAAGATTAGAGAAATATACGGTTTTTCTCAGTGGCAGAACTCCTTTAAACACTGAGGTTTATATAATACGCATGTTTTCATATCATCCCTGTCAATTTAGGGGATGTAAAAATACAGAAAATGTTTTTGAAAATTGTTGTTAGTTTAATAAATATAGCTCACAGAAGCAGCTATTCAGCTAGGTGCTTTTAAACTTGAAACTGACATGTCTGGACTGTACAATGGATTTTCAGCCTCATTTCTCCTACGATTGCAAGTTTATTTGATTATTCGTGACGCACCTGAAGGCGCGAACACGACATAAGATCTAGGCCCGGATCTAGGTTCATTTTTTTTATCATTGACGGGACAGGCTGTTATAATAATACTAACCATTGTTTTCTTTGTTTGTACAAGTCCTGTCCTCCTGCTTACGTTTTACGACTGTCACCTGAAAATGAAATTGAAACTAAAATTCAATTACAATGTCCCTGACGATGCCGTAGTACTGCGAAAAACTGTACAGCCTAACACAGCAGTCATAGGCCTCCAGTTGAACAATATATCTATGCACTAATACCATTCTGCTGATGGACAACCTCTGCTTAACAAAATAGAAGAAGGCATGAAAAAAAATTGTCAGAAAGCTTGATGCTATAGACCTACAGCTATAGAGTCTGCCGAACTAGCTAGCTGGACTATTTCTCTAGAAATGACATAAAATGTTGTTGTTGTTGTAAATCTTGTTGTTGTTGTTGGCTATAAACTTTTTTTATCGCCATGTGCTAGGAGGCTAGGATCAGGAAGAACGAATTTTACTTTAATAATTACCTCGTGATTGATTGGCTGCTGGACGAGGCCAAACTGTTCGAGGGAGAGGGAGTCTTCTCCAAATTGAAATTGATCACTACCAGAACTTTGTCGCTCAGCTTCCTATAATGGTAGTAATGACGGATAGTCATGAGAAAAAAATTGTATTAAAAGATTTTGTAATGTTACGTGCTACTTATATTTCTCAGGTTTTCTTTTACATACTAATCAAGTGACCCACGGCCTACAAAGCGTATAAAATACACCACTCTCTTACAGTACTTACCACGCTCAATTTTCTTTCAAGGTCATTAAGTTTTCTCTGGGCTTCAATCTTGCAACGGCAATTTCTTTCTGGGCACTGGCATCCCATGCTGTAGTCCTCCCACTCAATCTACAACGGAACGTTTGTGTTATTATATGTATGATTGTTAGATTATATACATTAGGGTATACACAGTCTTTTCTCTGTTCTAAAATTAATGTAATACCTCGTCGTTCTCCTCTTCTTGTCCAACAACAGCTTCATAGACAATATCACAGTTCTACATTGAAGGAAACCAAGATTGAAGGCATGTAGTTCATTACATACGGAGTATCGAGTCATCATCATAAACCGTAACCAAATCCAAATTAATCAACATGAAACTTACTCGTTGGTTTCCAAGCTTCTCCGTTAGTGGAGAGCTAGGTGCGACGACATCAAAAGGAACTACGGAGCTGAATAGCAGGGAAATTCCAAAAATGAGGCGAACATATTTTTCAAAGCGCAGCTTATACATGATGCTACATGATGCTTATACATGATGCTAGAATTATTTTCGTAAATTGCGCCAGAACTTTTAATCATGCGCAATAGCCAGCACAATTTTTCTGTTTGCTTGGACTAACCCCTTCATTCTCCATATTATTTGGAGATCTCGACAGCCCTATTTTTGGAGTGTCAACTGCAACTGCTGATTATTGACCTCGAGAGGTCAAATTTATAAGACTAAAAAAACTCCGTCCGTCTCCGAGAGAATGTAATAACAGTTAAAGTGTTATTACCTTATAATATACTATATTACCTTAAAATATACTATAAAACTAATAGGAAGCGACCAGCTCCGAACAACAGCGACTCCATTTACCGTGGGAATTGTCACTCAAACGCTCTCTCGTAGCGACCAACTCCCTTTATTTTTTTCTCGAAATGCAAAGTGTGCGTTGTTCTCTTACCAAACCTCAAGCGACCTCATATTTTCGGGTCGTAACTGTTTTATTTTTTATTTTTACGCTGTTAACGTTTGAAGAATAAAAACTTTAATAACATATTCCGGCCATTAATTTTACCAGGGCAGTGTGAGAGATTTAATTTAGCCTGCTTTCATTCTGTGAAACAATAACATATGGTAAATTGATAGTAGTGTTTGATAGTCTTTTCCAGTCACTGAAAAGTTTGCTTTTTCACGCGGAGTACATAGCCACTGTCACATACCGTATGTAATTTCAGTTGAAATCTTTCTCGAGTGTGAGCTCTGCTTGCTCCCCGGTTGCTGTTTAGAGGGGTTGTACAGGTCACGTCAGGAAATCGGTCAATCATCGAGGCGTGCTCTCGTAGGTTCGAAACTTTTCTAAAGGGCATTAATCCCTCAGTTTTTGCAAGGAGGTTGTATTGTTTTGTAAACACAATGGCTTCTACCATCGCAGAAAATCTATATATGCGAGGAAAATTTTTCGTGCGGATTTATTGAAAGAGCGCGTTTGACAACGGTTTAACCAGGGAACACTTCCCTGGTTTAACAAAGGCTCTGAACAATATACACCTAATTCAAAAACAAAGTAAATTTGCTTCAGTGACCACATAACAAAAAGGCGTTTAACGACCAAAGACCAATGACCAAAAAGCAACCTTTTCTGAATTAGGTGTAGACTGCTTGCAGCCCCTTCTCCGGCGAACGACCGTAAATCGAGAGAAGCGAACGTCCGTAAATCGAGAAATCCTCTCCTGGTAACTCGACACTTGTAAACAAACCGAAGCGCGCCGCCGCGGGATTTCTCGATTTACGGACGTTCGCTTCTCTCGATTTACGGACGTTCGCCGGAGAAGGGGCTGCAAGCAGTCTAAATTAGGTGTCTACATGCTATCGCGACAATGCATGGTATTGATATTATTAATCATAAACTAACAACGCATTTTACGGTAATTAATCTATGAGCGGATCGAGTTTGCATCTTTAAAACAATCCATAAAGACAAAGACACAATGCCTTTTTATTTATATATTTCAATAGTTTATTTCGATGACAAACAGAGGCTGTTGTCGTAACAAATAATTTCTCAAACACATACTACGCTTTTCATGTGAGCGTGACAAGGCTGAAGTTTTGCGATAAAGTTTGGTTTCAAAGGAAAAAGTAAAGTTTGGTTGTCTGAGACTTTGACGTTTCACGGGACAACTTCCCGTTATCCAATAGCCTCATAGCAACTAGCATGAAGACCAAGTGCGTAGCTGGCGGTTTTGTGTTTTCCGAGACGATTTCATCTGTCAGAGCGAATATTGTTTAACCATATGTTTGATAAATGGCCACGCGAAGAACGGGACCGAAAAAAGCGCGTTCTTCACGTGGCCATTTATCAAACACGGTTAAACACTCTTCGCTCTGACCGATGAAATCGTCTCAGAAAACACAAAAACCGACAGCTCTCAGTCTACAAAAGACTCTGCAGATCATGCTATCTATCACATGGCATTTAGTTTTTCATCGTTCCTTTTCGGCCCGGGCTGGTCACGCTCAACTGAGAAGCGTAGTGTCTACTATCAATGAGATTTTAGGGTCAGGGAAAACGGCCCGAAAGTACGAAAAGTGAGAAGAAGAAGAAGCTTTATTCCTTTAAACACCTACTAAGGCACATTAGGATTTACAGTATACATACATAAATCATTATGAAACCTACGCTAACTAATACACAGTGAATCATAGGTGTCTAAAATATCATGGCAATAACGTGCCGTCAGTGTAACAGTATTCTCATCACACATACTCAACAAGTAATTGCATAAAACAGATCTGTCAAAATGTGCAAAGCCACTATTAATTGCAATTAAATCACTAAAGAATTTTTCTCGTAAAGCAACAAGTTTCGTGTGGGAACAAAACATAAAATAATGTGCTTCATCCCCACACATGCCTGTTGTGTACTATCGCACAGACAGCAGACTCTCGACTCGTATGGGATATTTGTGTACCGTCCCACTTCCACCGGAAGTCGATGTGCCGAGAGACGAAGACGAGTGACTGCCTGCCTATGCTTAACACTGCCTACAATATTTAATATTTTTCGTAATCTAACTTATTTTTAATTTGTCTTAGAAACGCATTTTACCACCGGTCCCTTGCTGAAGATATTCCTTACAATGTTTACCAAACAGTTGGATTAATGTATTCTTGATTTGATTTGTTATCTCATTGATTTTATCAAAAGGAACAGAAATATTATGTAAATAACCCAAACCACATAATTTTAAAGCAAAATTGGCAACAATTACACCTTGAAAACCCGAAGATACACACCATTTTGCTGCATAACCCACCAACGTACGGCTATAGACGGAATGAGTAATCCGCAGCCAAAACTTGACAATCACCGAAACCACCCGAATTATTAAGGGCACTCTACCAAGCTCTGCTAATACAGCTAAATTAGTTGTTTTAGCATGTACTCCCAAGATCCTCTTACAAAACTTTAAATGCAGAATCTCTAAATCCCCCGCTAAAGCAAACAACTTCTGCTTAAAAACTTCGAAAGACGGAAGTCTACCTAATTCATAACTCCCCACACTTCACAACCATAAAGTAAGATAGGTGAAACAAGCGAAGAAAACAATTTCAGCATCACTCTCACCGAAACCCTATCCATATTGGTAAATTTAGCGAAAAGACCGTGATAAGCTCGCAGTGCTTTATTATAAAGATTCCGACGAGCAAGATTAAAACTTCCCGAACAATGGAATGTTATGCCCAGATAAATATACTCTTCAACACATTCCAGACCTTGCCCATCAACACCACTGAAACGCTTGCTGCACAGACTCAGTTGCAACTAACAATAAAACGTGATTTTTTATTGATCTTTCTGCTACTACTGTTACGTTATTTAAAATAACATTTTAGGTCATGCTATGCTTCACACTGCACGCTTTACAGCTTTACGACTTTATGAATCCATCTGATTCTCAAACCTCCTGGATTTCTCGTCAAGAGCCTTATACCCATGGACTGTAAAATTAGAACCGGATTCTACTACGTTGACATTGATATGAAATATATAATCTGTTGAGACACTTTGGATGTCATCATAGTTCGGCCAACGATAGATAGGACGGTCTTTTTGCTTGCCCCGGCATTTCTCCAAGTACTTGACGACAAGCTCATCTGGGTTGCTTTTTTCCATGACTTGGCCGATATACCATTTGACCCTGCTGCCAATATGGTACATCACAGCCACCCAGCTACCTACTGAAATTTGCTCGGCAGTAAAATTCTGAAAATGGAGAAATCAAACCAAAATTCTAACAATGTTTTCATATTGTATTTTTTATCAACAGTCTTAGCGAAAATAATTACCAATTCATCTGTGAGTATAATATCTTCTTCCAGAATATTGCCATGTTGTTGTTGAGCATCTTCGGTTTCTGTCAGAGGCAGCAGAACATCAAAATAAGAAAACAAATGGGTGGTGCTTGTATAGTTGTTCGAGTTCTTTGTAAGCTAAACTAGCACGTGGGTATAGGGTCAGAATCAGGGCACCCCTTCACTATACAAAAACAGGGAGCAACCCCCGCACGTTAGCGTCATTTACCTGTTGTCTGCTTTGCTGGAGATTTCTGCAAGAGAATAACAGGAAAAAAATCAAATTATGAGTTCCGCCCCCAGCCTGCATATTCATACAGTTAATATACAGTAGAATTTTACAGAAAGCCTGTAAAAAAAATGTTTTTTTTACTTCTGGTAAGCAGGAATATTTTAAAAGGATATGGTTTATGAAAAAATAAACAAACTTTAGTATATTCATAGCGAAAGTAAACTTACTGCGTGAATCTGGTCAGTATCTGTGCTTTTACCGTCCGTAGTATTCTGTAGTTGCTTCTCCTGTAGGTTGAAGAGTGTTTGTTAATTTCGAGGCCATCACAATCTTCCTAATCGCTAATGCGTCTTTAAGATAGTATAAATGTTATCCGCTTGCCGGATCTGCTGAAGCTGCCTATTACAGCTCAACATCTTTAGAAGTTCTGTTATATACCTTAAAATCAATGTGAGTGTGTCTACTAAATGAAATAATTAAGATCACAAAATTTGATTGGTTTCAAACCTTTTTGAAATCAGGACAAAAAACAAGCTAGTGATAGGCCGATCTAATCATTAACCGCTCCTATAACGCAAATGAGGAAACGGCTCATGATTAGAGGACGAGTAAAAACAGTCTTACCAGATTATTTATGATTTCACTATCCTCGGCGCGGGCTTTCTTTAGTTCCACACGACTATACGTCATCTACAGGAATACATTTTTGATGTGTTAAATATTTTGAATGAGGTTTTGTGAAATGAGATGATCACATGAAGATGCGAGCTACGCTATTGGAGGATAAGAAAACAATTAACATTTACCTGAGTAGCAATTCTTGATCGTTTTCTGTTTTTGCCAGCAGGTTCCTCAAATGTCAGTGGTGCGTCGTTTTCCTAAAACAAGAATAGTACGAAAATATAGTAATCGAGCACGAAACATGTTGAAAGGGCTTGCGCTCAATAGCCCACGAGTCCTATGGCCCTCGAGGATCATCAGATACCCTTGCACAACGACAAAGCGGCCGCTTTGTTTTTTATTTTCAAAATTGGGTTACTCCCCCCCCCCCTTTTTTTCCTGGCTCCCCCCCCCCCAAAAATAAAAAATAAAAAAAATAGGCAAGTCATGCTTTGCACTTGCTTAGGGTCAAATGATTGTCAAATTGTGTAAACAAATTTGCGTAATATTTACCTTGGCCTGTTTGGCCTCCGTAAGTTGCTTCGATATTAGACCATTTTTCTGTTACAAAATCGCAACATAAGTATTATAATTGTAATTTATCTATTAACATCGTTTACCAATGGATAAGACGCGGATTTAATTCATAGGTCTGCTGGTACGAGTCTGAAAGTCATACCTGCTCCAGCTCTTCGCATTTCTTGGCAAGAAAGGTGTTATCACTAGTTTTTACGTCCAACGCCTGTGAATTATCAATGAAAATGCATATATATATAAAACCACTTCTATACAAGGTATTGCAAACTATAAAATGGTGATCAAGATGGGATGTGATTACGCGTGGGCTTTGTAGAGGATTTATTAACACTGGGCACTGGAGTGAGAAGTAGCAAACATGCCAAAGAAAGTGCCAAGGGTGACACGCCTTCAGGAAAGGGGAAATCCTTTTTACCTAGCTACAGTTCATATTTACCTAGCTACAGTTCATATGGGAATACCTTTGATAGTTTCTGCACTTGCGATGCAACTTTAGCGATATCCATCTCCAAAGTGAGGATTTTCTACATAAAAACAAAGAAACAGACTAAGCGAAGATCGATTGAGTTCGTCCAAGGATGGATCAGCAAACGGGATATGAAACTTGAATGTGTGTTGTTTCAGGGCGACTTTGGAATAGGAAATTATTGGTTTGAAGTAGAAAATTACACTATTTAGAATATCGACATCAGTGAATATCGACATCGGGGATAACGCAAGCAATGATTTCATAGAGAAGATTTGATATGACTGAAAAGGCAAAGGCATTGCACCGTGCCGTACCTATTTTGGTTACTAATAAGTTTATTCCATAACACCATAATTGGTACATAGGAAATAGTAAAGCATTCGTTCTAATGTATGACCCTCTATAGTTTTACGCTGAGGATATCAATCCTACGAGAGCTGTATCATTTTAAAGCTCGGCACAAAGCTGTTCACGAAAGCAGAGGGCACTGTACCGAGTTCCGGTAAAGCGGAAAATTCAATAATTTTCAGTAGAAACAGCGCTATATGAAATGTACATTATTATTATTTTTTTTATTATTATTATTCCGGGCCTTTCACAGCCATACGAAATCTGCTCGAACTAGCGTGGTGTGGCATTGAGATATACCTTATTTTTCTGCTCGATTTCATTTCTCAATCTCCCAAGGTGAACATCCAGCTGACATTTTTTCCTGTAGTAAGTTAATTAACAAACTAGACCTTTAGATTATGATAGAAAAGTAATTTTTTACACACATTGATTACCTATGCTGAGACAGCGATCGTATAGAACGTTCCACGTTTGGTCTTTCGAAGGACTTGCAACGCGTTAGCACTTACCATTTTAGTAGTATCCAGGGCTGTCCTTGTCCTTTCGAGATATTTTTTTAAATCATCCATGTCTGAAGAGGGTTTACTCTTTGGGAAAGGAAGAGTAGGAATTATATGGTAAAAAAACATATAATCATTAAAGGAAATTACGCTCCACTTAATTAATGCGGATTTTTTTCCCCTCATTTGAAAGTCTTAAGCCCGATTCCGCGTTAATTTGATTCATTTGCAAGCAATTTCGCCTCTGAACCGCGTGAATTAAAGTTACGTAAATTTAAATCATGTTTATTTGTACAAGCGTTAATTTCCTATAATAAGGTAGTTAACTTCCGATGCTGTAGTATGGCGGTGAAACTGATTAATATTAAAAAAAAATTTCGAAGGCTGTCTAAAATGCAATTTGTTGCATAAAATGTAACTATATTTTTATCGTTTGTATAATATATTCCATGTAAACATCTCAATTTGTTTTTCATTTTATGTCAATAAACCTTCATTATATTATTATTATAAATATTTATGTCCACCGCCACTGGTCACCGATTCGGGACAAAAGTTTTCGTTGTTTTGATTGCTTTGTAAAATAATCTTCAACTGCAATAAGCATATTTACCTTAGATATGGGTCTTTTATTGGACTGGCCACTATTTTCGCAGGAGAGCTTTCCGGCCAAGTAGTCACTCAGAATAGAGTACACGTCCTCCTCGTCCTCTATAGGGCACTTCTTCTGCAGGCACGCGAAGGTCGACTGGATGACGACTCGATCCTTAGCAGATGGCAGTCCCCCTGGTCCCCCGCTATATCTCTTAGCGGCAGTAGGCCTTTTCAAAGCCCCGCTCTCAATGGCAGACATAATTTTTAGGGCCAGAGACCAACATCGTTCTGACAGCTCCGAAACTTTGTAGTACAATGAAATGATGCCACAACCACTCTGAAAGTCAAGCACACTTTTAAAATCAGTATATAGACGACTATATATTGGAGAGTGGTCATATTAATATACGCGGCATAAGCTCGAACTCGAACTTTCAATAAAGACTTTATTAATGAACTTATGCAAAATAATGATCCACACACCATGTTATTAGATTTTTTCGGTTGTTTTGCGTTCAAGAATATGTAGCACTTATGTAATGGATGAGCGCAGGACTACATACATACCTTTGTTGTGTGAATTTTAAAAACGCGATTGAAGTACGCTTTGTGGTACCCAAACACCTTCCGGGTCCAGCGATCGGGTGTACCACAATGCTGGATAAGAAATTGCCTCATCACAACAACTGCGTCCCTAAACGGGGGTTGCCATCCTACATCGCCGTACTTGGGGAGGTCGTCTCCCCATACTTCCCAATGGACTCGTGGGACTCGAAAAGGACTTTCCCGATCCCTGGTCCATACGCATCAAGTCCGGTCTTTGACTTTTTCTTTGCTTTGGATTCTGCTGAAATAAAATGGCGGATAAAATATTGTCCTTTACGGTGGATTTGTACCCCTCAAAGTCTTTGGACTTTACATCTACGTCCTTGTTGACTTTTTAGTACCCGAACATAATTACGCGTGGTTAGATGTTTTGAGAACACGCACGCGACGAAACATGCTTTTCTTAAATGAAAATCTTGATCGCGCGAAAGTTCGAGTTCACCTGTCACTTGAACTTGAACGGATAGTGACTTATATTGTCAAATCGGCTAAGTTGCACCTGTGCCAAACATTCACATAGCGCGAATAATATAAAAGAGGAATAGCAACGTTCGAGTGGACCCGAAATAAAAAAAATGGTGTTATTTTTTTACCTTTCCTGTCACCCTGAACCGGTGTCGACGATAGTGCTGGACTAAAGTCTGATTCATCGCTTACAACATCAGCAACATCAGGTGTTTCTGGTATCCGATACATCTCTATGCTCGACAGATTCTTGGAAGTCGAGCTCATATCCATGACCGATGTGCTGCTTGAGGCTTCCGTGGGTGCGAAGCATGGGGACGCGGGGTAATCTAGGATTTCAATGTATTGGTACGAATTTATATTTTGACAATACAAGTACTGTATTTTCTAGATCTACAGGACATCCAGGAAACAAACCAAAAGAAGAAAACTATTATGTACAAATAAATACAACTAAACGACTATAAACATGGGCAAGAATCTAACAAGCTTTGCCGGCAAAGCATCGGCTTGATCGACAATATGATTAAATTCATCTTGTGCGTAATCAAAACGTTGGGATTATAAAATGAGGCCATAATGCTGTTTTAGACACCTCGAAATATTTGAATACTTGGATGTATTACAGATTTCGGGGATGGGAATGATGTTCAGCATTACCCAGATGAATTTACCCAAGCCCCCTTGAATTTTTTTTTACTACTACAAGATACCTCAGTCTCTCGAGGCAACCAGTTGAACAACGAAAAGATAAAGCTTTCTAATCCGGTAATATTGGGGTAACACCACGGGCAACTAACGTAACGATTTCTTATTGCAAAACACATGTAAGACACGGTACCTTCAATGCTTGCTGTCGAGAGTAAACGAGTGAACTCTCCTATTTCGGGAGTTTGCCAAGCCCGCAGAATATAGTGTACACCCTCTTCACAAAATCGTGTGCACTAAGGGTGTCCGCTTCAATGAATCCCACCTCTGAGAGACCACTCCAGAGTTTGAACTCATTCAGATTCACAATATATTTTTTCCTGGCGGCGACAATGGCAACAGATCTAAAAAAAAATGAACGAGCTTTTAATAACCAGCTAAGCGTGCACAACGTAAAATATAACAATTGGTCACTTACCTCTACATGTTCGTCCTCTAACTCGGGGTTTTCGGGAATGCAAATGTTCATTATCGGCCCGAGATCGCATCTAACGTTGTCCAGAATCAGAAAAAGGTGATGCTCGTCCTCTAGCTTAATTGTCCAGCTACCAGCATACATTTAATGTGTTAGAGATGATACTTACGTTCAAAACTAAAAGGGTTCAACACCAAGGGCAGAGTAGAAAGTTTGAGGAATATCACCTTTTTATATGCAATTGATAAATGTGAATAGGGCTATATATGGTCAAAAATATATTGAAATACAATGCTAACTCTGTGTAACTCTTTTGGTTGTGACAACTCTTTTGATATGGAATCGATAAATATGTATAGAGCTATATATGGTAAACATCTGATAAAAATACAATCCTAGGAAGTCGAGTTGTGCAACTGCAATCGAACTGCAAAGAAAATACTTGCAATTATCTCCAGTGCATACCCTAGTGTTTCTTTATAATTACCCAGCCTGACACAGCATCAGTGCAAAATGTAAAATGCGTTAGCCAAAATCGGGGCTTAGAAGACTTTTTAAAAAGAGTCAGGAAGAGGATAGTAGGGATGGCCTGATAGTATTCATGGAGCACTTGTTTTATCTCATTATCAGATCAAACGAGCCATGCTACAATTGTAGCTGTATCGAAACGACCACCTACTGAAGTGGCGGCAGTCGAGCCTTGTCAAATTTCATCACTGCTTGTTTTTCCAATAGATGGCTAGTTTATTATTATTTTGCCTTAGCGAAAATAATGGTAAACACCACACAATGCACTTATTACCTTCTCAAAGCGAGGAGCGGGAGTTGGTAAAGGCGACGTATTAATCTCAAATGTTCCGTCGCTTATCAATAAAGGTTTCAGATTTTACGGTAAAGTGTAGTTTATCTTGTGGTTGAGAATAATTGTTCGTTCAGTTCTTAAATACAGCTCCAAACTTGTATTAAATCATCCCCATATTACTTGTGTCACCTGATATCAGCCTTCCTTAGAGTTAGTTGAAATGACTTTATCAAAACAGAAGAATGAATAATATGGTACTATAATTACTCCCAAAATACGGGTTTCAAGACTAACATACTAAGGTCAGAGTAAGGGAGGGCACAGGCCGTGAATCCTACTCTTTGGACTTTTTATCTATGAAAATGGCAAAAAATAATTGTAATACAATCCTAGGAAGTTGAGTTGTGCAACATGCAAAAGAAAACACTTGCGATTATCTCGTGTTTATGTTCTGGTTGAACTTTAGTTTATAAGGAGGCATCAGTTACAATTACCCAGCTCGGCACAGCATCAATGCAAAGGCGGAGTCGGGGCTTAGAAATAGGTCATTAAAAAATGGAAGTAGGGACGGCTTCATAGCTTCTACGGAGCACGCCTGGAGCAGCACTTTGCTAATATGCAATCTCGTTATCATGCGAGCCGATGAGCCGATGCTGTATGGATAGTGCGATAAACGACCACACTGTGGCGGCAGAGCCCCTTGTCAACATGTCAAATTTGAATCCATCCCGCAATCCTGGAAAACTTTCAGCAGACACACTGCTCTTTTTTGTGTGACCCCAAATCTTGGAGTTTGACAATACATTCTTCAATAAATAGTTTATACACCTGCCGAAGTGAAGCCCGCTTTTAGCAAAGCCGCCCTTAACCGACTTCTCTATCAAGCCATCTACTATTTAATTTCTGTGTATCACAGTGCAGAACGTTCTATGTCTTATCAGGAAAATCATGAAATCATTTGCCCATTTTACCCAGCCTAGCCCTGTATAGCCTGTAATAACCATTATTCATGTAGTTATTGTTTACTTGCGATTTCGTATTTTATAGTTTTGTTTAACTATATGCTCTCCACTCGGATGCTTCAAGCTTAAAAAACTGTCATGATTTTGTCAATCATCGAAAAATGTGCCTCGTGTGTTAGTACTGCTGCATGCACCGCTGTGTGCAGTGTGCCATGAATGCGGCTGTTGTTACACTGGTCTCTTAACAACAAGAGAAAAAAATGTGGAAGCTTCTGTTGCTGAATATGGTTTATCGATGGGTTGCTATTAATACTGGTATTGACCGCTGCATACTGAAGCGTGCACCCTGTGTGATAAATACCGAGAAGGTATGATGTTTGCATTATCTACACACGTTACTAGTATAGAAATCAGGAGTGGGGTATTTAAGAATAATGGGGGATAATGTGATATAATGTAGTAATACGTATTTCCTCTTCTGTCCCTAAGACAACTAATGCCTCTATTAAAGTTTTATTCGAGGTGAACATGTGAGGTAAAACAGCCTGCCAGCCGACTCCGTTTTAAAGTGCATATGAAACGAGATCAGTTTTTATATTTTCAACACATCGTATTAAAGAAGTAAGCACTGCAATT
Source organism: Scolanthus callimorphus (assembly GCA_033964015.1). Taxonomy (NCBI): domain Eukaryota; kingdom Metazoa; phylum Cnidaria; class Anthozoa; order Actiniaria; family Edwardsiidae; genus Scolanthus; species Scolanthus callimorphus. Next base: position 140,310 of record JAWWUD010000092.1, on the reverse strand, counting down.
TTGGAGGAATTTCATTAAAATGGTGCGATGTTATGGCCGTTCAAAGTTACGTATGTTGCTGTGATCTCCTCTGCTGAGCTAGCGCATAAGGCATTCAGGTTTATCAGATGACACTGTTTCGTGACGTAGTTTATTTCTACACTACGAAAGTGACGAATTTTGCTTCTTCCATACCCTCCAGACATGGAGGGAATTCAAATAAAGATAACTTAAGAAAACGTTTCTATCTCCATAACCAACCAGTTTTGTAAGGTTTAAAATACTTCTAGTATAAGTTAGTTACTTTGAGAGTACATTAGCTTCGCGGCGTTGGTCGGCATGTTTGTCTAGATCTATCCAGAGATCTCAAAACTGATTTTGTTTCATATTCACTCAGTTTTCTCACAACGGGCAATTCTTTGATTTAGTAGCGATTCAAATCATCTTCATAGGATATACGTTTCAGCTCTACGAGAGCCTTCTGTCGTGCTGGAACGGGCGGCGCATGCAAGCATTATCACACCAGGTCATAATCATGAAATTAGGCGATTCTGAGGTTAGTTGTTTACTCTATACTGATGACCTGGTGCTTTTGTCACATTCGGAGGTAGGGTTACGGAATTGTCTTCGTAGACTTGAGAATTCATGTAAAACGACGGAATGTAAATTTCAAAAAGTCGAAAGTGCTTTTTTCGTCCCCGGTTCTTCGGTTTTGTTATATGGTTGTGAGATTTGGGAGTACGAGTTAGGACGGATTACGAATTTTAATATGTTCAAAGATAAACTTTTATAAAGCTGTCCTCAGATGTGAAAGGTTAACATTAAAAGTTCTGCAAGCGTGTTTTAGGGGTGCACTCGAAGTGTACTAACTTAGCAGTTTTAGCTGAACTTTGGACGAGTTTCAATGATTGTGCAAATTTCAGTTCTCGTAGTTAAATATTGGCTCCGGGTGAAGGTGCAATTCCAAAGCAAAGGTTTGTCAAGACCAAAGACCAAACGCCAAAGCAACCTTTTAGAATTAGGTTTTATTATCGTCCAGCGTCGGCAACCAGTGGAGGGTATTTTGCACAGCCCCAGTTGTTATTGTGCTTATCTCTCAGCGCAAAAATGCCAACCACGAGAATACCTGAGCAGCTAGGGTATACCTTTCAGCTACAAAAATCGCGTATTGGTGGTTTGATCGTTCATCATTGCATTTTTTAATCAAGCGTTATATAGCAATATGGACGAATCGATTATATAGCAATATTACAATATTACAAATTGCTTAAAAAGCGTTTATCTTTTTTATTCGACACCGAGAAATCGAGAACGCCTAAAATTTTAGCGAGAAAACAGTTTTTTCGATGGACTATCGCCACCCCTCACTTTCGTTCTCCAGTTAATATGGAATTTTAACGATCTTGATAGAAAAAGCATTTCTCCACATTTTGTGGACATTCTGACATTAGTCCAGTAATATTGCATTTTGACCCGGAACAAATTGCAACAGTAGCTTTCTCTTCAAACCTTTTAGATTTGATGTACTAATGAACATACTAAAAGTCGTCCAAATCCGAGCACGGCAACATCCTGAAAATTAGGAAACTTGATGGGATAATTTCTTTTGTTGGCGGCCATCTTGCCCTTTGTTATTAATGAGTTTTGCCGCTCTTAGTTTTGCGAAGCTTTTGAGATTCGCTATACTGTACAGTATTCCCAGCTAAGTGTTTAATTTTTTAGTGGTTTAAATGGACTCATTCGTGTTATATATACTTTGTTAGGTATGTTATTTTTGCAACCACGCTTTGACTAAGACAAATTTCCAATGTCATAATTCCAATACAGTGCCTGACTAGGAATCTTGAAACACGTTTCCATAAACAACTCAATAATTCTTAATAATGGATTCGGTTGGCAAACGTCAATAGACTCTATAGAAGGGGTCATTTCTATGTAAAGGAAAGCGTTAGAATATTTACCTGTAACGCGTTACAGTCTAGAACTAGTTTCATCAGCGTAGAGCTTTAAGTGCCGTAAACCTCATTAATAACAAAAGCCAATATGGCGAAGAAAGCTGTTTCCGATTGCTTTGAATAAATCCCTTTTTTCGAGATGTTGCCGTATCGGGATTTTGGACGACTTTTGATATGTTATCAAGTGAGTATAATAGCATCTAAATCCGTTGAGATTTGTACTGTTGCAATTTGTTCCGGGTTAGCCTTATTATTGACGTAAAATGACTGGACTACATGACGTGCGTTGCATTTTGTTTTTGATATGACCTGTTAGAGATCGATATACGCCATTTTAGTTGAGAATTGTGAGCCTTCAAAATATAGACCATCTTACATTACCACACGTCCGTAAACAGAGACAAAAGTCGGAAAAGTATTTGCAGAGCGCGCGATTTGTTCACCAAGTTCGCGTTTTTCAATCACTCAGAGTAGAATACGTTTTAGACTGGAACGGCGCGAGTCTTGAACGGCGTTTGCCGTAAGGCCGACAACGACCGGGATAAAAAATATTTCCCCGCGAGCACATTATGTAGTCTCGATCCCGCGCAACCCGTGCTTTGCTTCTCGGTCTTGATTCTGTTCTAAATAATACAATAATACGACAATCACCTAATTAGAGCGATAAGAGGTTTCTTATTATCGGAGTCCTTTTATCGTCAGAGTAAACCATTTTCACAGAGGGCATTTTGTAAAGTCTGTTTGTTTGTTTTCTGTTTCAGCGCTGAGTAGCCTGCCACGAGAATCACCGAAACACTTCTGCAATTTGCGCGGAAGTTTTATCCACTTTTCGCGAGGTTTTTAATAAAACGCTAGGAATTGGCTTCGATCTTCAGTGCCGCAAATTAAAACACATATTTGGTGAATTCATTCATTTGCTTAGCCTTAGAAATACTTCCCGGTTTTATCTGTCACGAATATCAATATTTGAGGTCACCCTGCCAGTAATTCAACATCAAGCTTGCATCTGTCGATATTTTTTCACGTTTTTAAACAAATGTATACTTGCTTTGTATATCTTTCGATTTTGTATGGGCTTTTGAACACTTTTTTGAGGCAATGCTGGCAAAGGCATGTTTTCCCCATAATGTGTGGGGATTTTGAATCATTACAATTGAATGATCACATGCAGTTCTTGTTAATACAGTTTAGTTTAGAGTTTAGATAGCAAAGCAATATTGTGTAAAATGTAGCGCTTTCTACAGGCATACGCTGTTTATTTCGGTGTTTATGCCGTGTACACACTATGTTGCAGTTTACCTCATCAGTTGTTCTAATGAAAGTTTTAATAAAAAGAAGCCGAAAACAATCGGCTTTCTCCGCGGCTGCAATTTTTCAAAGCGAATTGATGAATTCTCCGTTTCAAGTCTCAAAAATATGATGGTGATTTGTTTTGTACCTCGATCTTTGTACACAGCAAGCCTTTTTACACAGTAATGAAAGTTGTTCGACTGATTGTTGACAATATAGATGCTCTTGTATATCGGATATCCGACACCGCAATCGATCTCCAGTTTATATGGAATTTTTATCACCTCCTTCAACCATCTTGATTTATAAAGCATTTCTCCATATTTATGGAATTTCTGACATGCTGCTGTTCTGTTCTCCAATTGTTTTGGAGAAATAACCTGCATCTCCAGCTAGCTGTAGATTTCTCCTAAAAAACGTTTCGGTGTGGATATTTTGACAGTCCGGATTTAAACATTAGCTCCGGAATTAAATCAAGACATGTTTAGAGTGGAATAGATATACAAACCTGACACCCTGTTATTGTACTATCTCTTTGTTCACTTTCTCAGAGGAATCATTTTGTTTATGTGCAGGGTCAGGCAGGGCCGTAGCAAGCCTCCAAAAACTGGGGGAGGGGGCACGAGATGTAAAAAACTCAAGGCAGTTTTTAAGGAAAGTTTAAACTCTTTTGCAAAAATTTAGAGCCCAGCATGTGAAATTATCGCATGTTTTGTAGAACTTTGATGTGCAGGGTGCAAAATCGGGAGTTTTAAGGGTTGTTTGGGGAAAAACTGGAGGGAGAGGGAACGGGCACCCCCGGCCCCAGTAAGCGCTACGGCCTGTCAGGGTGGGTTTTCATTATGAAATAAGCGGCGTAAGCATAAGAAGAACGGAAGCCTTTGATCCTTATGCTTACGCTTATGTCGTAGTGAAAACCGCACTAAAGAAAATAGTTTGATACTTATGCTTATGCTTTTGTTGCTAGGTGATGACCAACCCTCACGGTACAGAAGTACACAAATCAAGCCAGTAAGATTCAGTGTAAACTCAGACATGCATATTAGATGAGCATGAAGCGAAAAATTGTGCAGGATCAAGATATTCAACCATTAAGTACTAGTATTCGACTTGTGGTTTGGACATATGCTGAAGCTTTTAGGAAACAAGCAGAAATCAAGAAAATATGCACTAAAAAATTTATTGCAAAAATAGTTTGGAAATTTGTATGAAGGAAAGGTATCTGCTACATACCAAGATTTTCCATACATTGGCGCCGAAAGATGAGACGGAAGGGAGAATTGGCTTCTAATTACCGCGCGGCGCCTGGGGCTGACTTCTGTGTCAACAGTCAGTACAATTGCCTTGTATCCACAATGCTCCGCGCTTACCACCAACTGTTTCATGTATTCTTTGTCTGTCATCACATATAGCTGAAACCAGCGAAGAACGTGTGGCACTTCTCCCGATATGTCTTCTAGGGCGGTGTTCGCCGCCATACTAAGGATCATGAAAGTCCCGGCTTTTGCGGCAGCTGAAATTTAACGAAAGCAAGGCTTTAAAGACCCCGTGACTAATGGGCGTGGCGAATAGTTTTGTAGCCCATATGAATCTATGCTAATGAGCTAACAGTAATAATAGTGAAATCAATCAGTTAAAATCTTGCGGAATTTCAATCCGTCCTTTTGTCTAAGGTGCTATTCACATGAGGGAGGGTGCTCCTAGGTAGTAGGGTTACCCTACCTGGTAGGGTAACCCTTCTCCGTCCGTTTCACATGAGAGGTAGGGTGACCCTAGGACCCTAGGGGTAGGGTTACCCTATCTTCAAGGTAGGGAAACCCTAGGTAGTAGGGCAACTTTTGTTTACATAAGCGTGAACTCACCAGGTAGGGATAACCCTAGGGGCTAGGGATAAGTTTGTGGTGTCAGATTTCATTGACTCTTGTGATTGAGTGAAAATAGAGCAATTTTCACCTAAAATATAAACTCAAGTGATATTTTTACCGACACTAGCTTCTAAAATGGCTAAATATTCAGCCTGGAGAGTTTGACCTTGTAAGGGAGAGTTTAAATCCTCAATCTCCGGCGTTTTCTTTGCAAAATACAGTCTATGAATCGCAACATGGCTTGCGAGTGAAATATCGTCTTCAAATTAAGCAAACATAATGCTCCACAGCAGAATTCCAGCCTTATAGAAGCCACAAAAAATTTTGCTGTATGCTTCAAATAAAATAATAACAATAATCTTTTAATCCATTAAACGCCAACTTTGGTACATTAGGATATTATAAATGGTAATAAAATGTGATTGATATTACAAAATGACAAATGATAACATATGATAAAATATATATATATCTAAACATTCAAGATAGAAAAAAATTAAGAGCAATCATAACTCTGAAAAGATTGTAGTTCTTCATAACAATACTTCAACGTTAGTTTAATTATCGATTGATCATAAAACATAAAGGAAAAGTTCCTCCAAACCAAAAGAACTAAAAGACCCATTAATTTTAGATAATTATGCAAATCTAGATGTAAATTGAGCCCTCGGGTTGGGACAACTCTTGCATGTGAAGGGGGGCTATCTTTTGACCCTAGCTAGTAGGGTTATATACCCTACCAATCGGAAATAATGCATGTGAAACGGCGGTAACTTCAACCCTACCAGGTAGGGTGCCCCTCCCCTAGGGTCAACCTTCTTCCATGTGAACAGGTCCTAAAACTGATTTATGTTGTACAATGAATGATTAGAACTGCTATGTATGAATGGTAAATGAATAAATGATCATCGCAGTTAGAAAGCAATCTAAGTGATCGCTATAAATGAAGACCTAAAAAAAGATTTCAAGCTTCCAACAGGATTCGAACCCATGAACTCCACGATACCTGCTTGACTCTCTACCAACTGCGCTATAGAAGCCAGGACTGGCGGCGGGCTTAGGTCAAATGTTGGGCTCATTTTCCACCTGATTTATGTGATACGAAGTAATAGAAAAACAAACTAATGGTGTTATTTGAACATGAACAACAATAACCAAAGGTTGAGAAATATGTTAAACGCCGTGGAAAAATAGTGTTTTGCTGACGTTTCGAGCGTTATCCCTTCGTCGTAGCAAAAAGAGAGAAACAGAGGGATTGGGGTCGTATATATAGTAATGTAGAGCCGTTGCTAGGCAACAGATAAACATTCGGAATGGCTAAAGGTGATAATTGGTTAAGAATACACAAAGGATGCCATGGGCCATTGAAATCGCAAACTAGTGATAAAAGTAAAGAAAGAGGAAATATGGTGAGATGTAGAAAACTAGATATAAGAGAAAAATGTTATTTTGAACGTTTCTTGCAACATTAGATCAACACAACAAACCAATCATAACATTGTCACAACCATCGGATACAGGGTCTTTTAAGTAGCGATGCCACGATTTTAGCACACTTTTTGCCTGTTTGCCCAATGCGAACTAAAAATGACTGATTTTATGTTACATGAGTCATCTTTTGTTACCTCTTGCAGTGGCGATTTCCCCCTCAGGATGAAGCAATTTATGAAAAGCTGAAGGAGCGATACAGATCGGCATGTTGATTGGTTCTCCTAACAGCCTTGTTCTCATGTCCACTGATTTTACCCCTCGGAGCATACGTGGTCGCAACCGTAACCTACAGCAACACATTGTCAAAATCAACTAAGCCACTCCCTTTTAACAACAAGACAGTGCGATATTGATAAAACCATTGTTGCTTGATTTGCTAGATGGGATACCCCTCCTGGCGAGTGTTACATCGCTGTTTGAAATAACTTTCGTCCAGTATTTAAAACTAGCAAATCAAGCAACAATGGTTTTATCAATGTGACACTTGTTGGTAAAAAGGTGTATAGGGAAGTGAATTGCTTTGAGTAAGGAGAAGCGCTATTTTGGTCTCGGAGGTGAAAGGATAATAGTACCTGCGAAACACATTCACATTTTCAGCTAGTGTGACTTCATCATCTGCCCCTCCGGCAAAGTACCCCCAAGCATCTTCCGGCACTTTCTTACGAGCCTCACCCTCAAATTCGGAAATGCAGATGGGGGGTGCCATCCCTGGAAGATGGAAAGACAGGAGGGTCAAGAGTATGAATCCCCCTCCCTCCACTGTAGCATTAGCAAAGCATATTTAAAAGAAACCAAACTAATTTTCCCATAAAATTGAACATAAGACTTGCAGTTAACCAGCCTTTAGGGCCACTGCTTTTAGGTAGTAGCAAGCACAAACATGTTCTCTGCTAGCAGAGGCCTCTTTTTTCTGCATTTCATTGGCTGAGGGTCCCGAGGAAAAGAGACCTCTGCCATGGGTCGAAACTCGAAAACACATTGTTTTACTGCCGTCCACCTTGGATGGCTTGCTGACCTTTTCTTGAGCCCAATATATCTGCACGCGTACCTACAGACGTTTTCCGCTGGGGGACTAAATAATGTCTGTAGATATGTGTGTGCATAATAGTGGGCTCAAGAAATGGTGAGAAACCATCCAAAGCGAGTCTCAACCCAACACAGATGTCTCTTTTCCTCGCGGCCCTCAATCAGTGAAATGCAAAGAAAAGAATCCATGGGTTCTATCAGTAGATACACAATAACTGATTTCCATAAAATCTGTGCAGTATAGTTGTATGCATACATATAATAATAACCTCTGCAGAAATTGATTTACTTGATACCCACTTACCGAATAGTATGTAAATGTATGGGTTTTATAAAGTGTAACAATGCAGGATCTTGTTCAATTTGTTGCTTTATTGTAAAATCATTGTGTTTGGGGACTTGGTACAATTTGGCAGTATCGAGAGGTAATCAGGTCATACAAATGCGGCCAAGGACGACTAGCAAGCTTCTCCTAGAAGGCACGGGTTCGAGTAGGAGTTCCTTAACACTCTGCCAGGCATCCTTGCTGGAATCGACCCACTAGTGCGCCCTCATTCAAAATTCCCTGTCCTGTTCGCTTCGTTACTTGGTTGTATTTATGCGTCAGGACCAGCCAGCGAAGCATGGGGTAGAGAAATGCAAGATAGCTTTTAAGTGGAAACGGTCCAAGTTGTTACTGTTGAGCCAATCAGCCCAAATTGTTATGACTGGAATTAATGCCTACTCTGACGCATTCAGGAAATGACAGAAAATGATGCGAACTTTCCTAGCTTGCAAAATTAACTGCGCATGACCTAGAAATTGCATGACTCTAAATTAAGCCAGTGCGCATGTTACAAAAGAGTGCGCGACAGTAACTTTTTCGCCAGCTATGGAATTGAGTACCGAAAAGTTATCAAAACTAGGAGGTATGATTTGTAAAAAGCTTCCAACCAATAAAACTAATTTTCATCTCTAGAATCTCAGGAGCGTAAAGAAGTGGTGTCGTTATCAGCAGTGTGGCCAAAACTGCTCTCTTCTAAATTTGCTATACAAAAGGTTAACAAAGTGGTGGGTCTGGGACAAACAATCTCAATGTCAATTCTCATGAAATGTCATCCAACAATTTAGTTATTTTGACTAAATGTCGAGTTGTCAATTCCACGCATTTACAAAATGATCGGATATAGCTATAATAGTGAATTATTACTGAAGTCTATTTATAAGTAAATGTGTTCCGTAACAAAAGTGCTTGATTCCATAGGCTCTAAAAGCGCTTTACATTGTGAGATTGTGAAACTACGGACTGCAGTCTTTACAGTGCAGTTTAGAATGATGAGTGGGAGCTACGTATCATTGTTAGTGCGTTCTGTCAATGAGAAGCCCAGTAGTTCTTTAAAGGCCCATAAGCACCCAAGTCGCATTGCAGGCTCACAAGAATAAAACGCAGTTAAAAACTTTGATGCAAATTTTCAGTTTGAACAATGTGAAATGCGAAGAACAATAGGAACCAATTTGGGACCTACAGTATCAGCCAATCACAGCTGTTGAATGACAATAGATCCAATGGAAACATAGCGCAAAGGTTCCCGGTTGGCTATGGGCCTAACGTCCCACATGATCAGCTTTGTGAAAGACTTGAAACACAGGAGAAAATTACAAATCACTTCAACCATGATGAACACAAGTTCAAAACAGCAGAGAAAAATTAAACTGTCCCACCTAGGAATTGAACCTAGTGCACAGAGGTGAGAGGCAAGCGCCTTGAACACTGCGCCATGCCAACCATGCTTTTGCAAAGTGTAAACACCTGCATCGTGACCTCTCATAGGAAAACGTACAATAACGGTTTTCCGTTCCGTACAAAAAAGTAACGGTCCAGTAACGCTTTGCAAGACCGTTATTAACGGTTGAAGAGGACAAAAATAACGGTTGGATGAAGAAAAAATAACGCTTCGGAGGGATGGTTTTAACGCTTTGGGAATTCAAAATAACGCTCTGGGCTTCGCAAAATAACGGTATGGGCCGTGACGGTCTCTTTGGTATCAGCGGGACGGTCTCTTTGGTATCAGCGTAATACGTCTTCGGGATATTATTTTATTCATTCTTTCTTTGCCGACCTACCTTTCTCTGCGATTTGTGTTTTCGATTGATGTTACGGCAAGTGGTATATATAGAGCAGAATTAGCCGGGTTTTTGAAAGGGATTACTAATTTTTGAAAGGGCATACACAATGAGCCGTCGCCATAGAGACGCGTCCTTCTTCTCCTCCCTTTTGGCAGAAGGAATCTCTATTGTTTTTTTCCCCTCCTCCCTTTTGGTTGGAGGATACCCTATTGTTTACTTCTCCTCCCTTTTGGTTGGAGGATACCCTATTGTTTACTTCTCCTCCCTTTTGGAAGGAGGAGTCAGTATTATAAAAAGGATAGAGCAATCATCTCTCCCCTAATTCAAATCAACATTTTCAACGAGTCGGTCAAGATGGAGGTAACTCGCAGACTTGAAACTTCTATGCCAGTGCCAATAACTTTCAATGAAAAGTGAGAGTGCACATTTGAATATATGTGGATAGAAGCCAAAAGCATCCGACAAAGGACGTTGTCTCGCTAACTCTCGAAGAATGGAACAATCTGAAAGGCATGATTCCACTACTGGACCAATACCTAAGCAACTTTCAATATCAAAATCCTCTCACCATGTAAAATCCGTGTCAACCTAAGCGACCATTCTCACAAAGTCAAGAAGATATCTCAGAAGTGTATGTTTTGAAAAATGGCAAAGATTCAGTCTACCCTGAAAAGTTAAAAGCAAGTGTTGGTGAGAGTAGATCGGAACAAAGAGTATCGCCATGGCAGAAAGACATCCTGGATTGGACAGAGGACGACAAGTGTGAAGTGGTTAATTATCTGCGGGAGAACAATTACATGTAACAAATACAAACTCGACTCTGCTTAAGCCCTATATTTTAACCTTTAAATAAATTTTCAGTCGTGTCACTTTTTAAAAATAACGACCTCATATAACATGTTAGTTTACAGTAGCTGTAGAATTCGTTAAAAATGCAGCGGTGTAATTAACGATTAGGAAATTGTTTTGTATTCAAATTGAGTTTTAATGTATAACCAAAACAACAGCTATCTAATAATCCCTTTCGAGACACATTTTCCTTTCACCCCACTGGCACCTTTCTAGCCCATCCTCGAAGCGGTACGCATGAAATATGAGTTTAAAAGTAGACAATTTAATGCGCTCTAACCATTTGTACCCTGTTACTCGCCTGAGATGTTGCTCTTGATAATCATTCCACTCATTTACTGTCTCTATCAAGATTATCAATATCCTTTAAGGAGGGCTCGATCCTCCGCGTTGTGTAATAGATTGTTGGCTCTGTGAAAGCATTATCCCACACGACTGTCACTTAAGGTGATGAAATAATGGCGCCGCAGACGCGGGTAGATGAGGCCCTCGAGAAAATATTCTACAATTTACCAGGAGCCGGGAGCCTGTCGGGAGTGGATGGTGTTTTTCGGGCCGCAAAAGAAGAGGGAGTAAGAATATCACGCGCAAACAAGTACAACAATGGTTACGGAGGCAAGTCTACCAATTTCATAAACCTGTAAGACGAAACTTAAGCGAAACAAGGTTATCACTGGAGGTAAACAGTTTCAGTACCAAGCTGATATAATCGATTTGTCCTCCCTCTCCAAGTTCAACAAGGGTTACAAGTACCTGTTGACTTGTATCGACATATTCTGCAAATATGCTTGGGCGATTCCTCTGAAAACAAAGACAGGACCTGCGATCACCAACGCCTTCAAAAATATTCTTAAAGGCGGGGTCTTTTATGAGCTCCAGCTCCAGTCTATTGTAAAGACGGATGACGTATACAGAGTCGAGAAAGTATTAGGAAAGCGCAAACGAAAGGGTAGAGTATAATACCTTATCAAGTGGCGTGGCTACCCAGACAAGTTAAACTCTTACGTTGCTGCTAGTGATTTGAAGCGGTTGTAATTTGTATGATGAATAAAGTATATACATAGTTGTTACCCTTGTTGTTTAATCATTCGAATCCAAGTGCGATGGACAACACACAGTTTTATCTGCACCTCCCGTCCAACAGCAGTCTGGATATATTTCCAGAGAATACCCTAGCGGAATATAGGGTGAAACTTGCTCAGCGATTACAGCTGAACGGAGATTGGGAGGTCGCTTTATCTGAGATCTAATTCCCCCATACCTGGTACAATGTTCACGGGGATGGTTGAAATCATTTTTACGCTCGAAATGGACCCCTGCCAACAACATGTAGCATACTACCAGGGCATTACCCCACGATGGAGAAGTTGATAAAAGCTATAAACGATGTCATTGGGGACATTGGACCACAATTTAAAACTTATTTGAGTTTATCCTTTAACGCATTATCCCGAAAAATCACTATTCACGCGTCAAACAACTTCAACATCGTTTTTCTAGCTGGATTGGGTGAAATGCTCGGGTTTGATGCTAAAAAGTACTACAATAAACGATTACAGCTCCTCGCGAAGTGAACTTGGAAAGCCTCTGCTTCTCTCTTTCGAAGGTTCTAGAGAATAAACGTAGACGTTCACTTCCAACAGCTGCTCGAGTGAATCTAAATCTTCGATTTTCACGCCCGGGAGCTTTCGGTGGGTCGGAGGCTGAGTTGCGCGGTACTGCTCATAGTAATATTGAGAGTTCTTAAGATGAGTACATCCATTATGGAGGGTGAGCGCTCGGAAAAGCAGAGTTTGTCTTTGTAGCTTTTCGTCTTATGGAGGTCGAGGGGGACCAGTCCGCGATTCTCCACGACATAGTGGGGTTAGTTCTTGCCACGTCCGATAGGGTGCTGCCGGAGTTTTCATATGAAGAACGTCACGTCGTTAACGTTGTCCACTACCCATTTGGGGTTTGGGCGTTGCTGACGAACCCATTCTAGAATGTCCACATTTCTTAGAGCGTCGCGCACTTGGTCAAGGTCGGCGGCATTAGCAATCAGAAAAGGTTCCGGGAAGAGATGGTTATTGTTTCGACTGGTATAATGATATTGGAGGGCTCCCGTCTCGTTGTTGCGAAGGATATATCCAAACGAGAGGTTGAGTTTGAAGACTGTGCTTTGGTCGTGGAAGACGCGATCTAAGTAAGCGAGGAGATCTTGAAGGTTCAGGGAAGTGAGTCGAAAATTATACCAATCGGACAGGCGGTGATTCCGGGAGAATCGAGTTCTAATCTGGTGCCAATGATTTCGGTATTCGGGTACAGCGCTAATGCCAGGAGGAATGACGATCGGGTCCTCTTGCCAACTGGTTGTGCTCAGAATGGGATGACGAGTTGGGCTTCACTTCTTGGTTTGGGGTTTTGTTTTTGATGTTTTCTGATACTTTTCAAAGTTATGGGTTTTCACATTTTTAATATAAGGTCCCTTGTTGTAAAAGGTCTTACCACATTTCCTACAGATATTTTGCGGCATGGGTTCTTAGATTAGCCTTTTTGTCGGTACGATTTTTCACATTTGGGCCAGGGTGATTTTTGAGGTGGTCGGACCTCTTGAATGATTTATCACATTGGTTACATTTAACTTTTTTTCGGAGGGAGTAATCTCTTCTTCCCGTTTTCTTTTATTTCCCCAGTCTGTGTCACGTTTTCTATAGAATCAGAGTGTACAGCTTTCTTCGTGCGGAATAACTTCTTCGTGCGGGATAACTTCTTCAGGTTGGATAGCGGGGCAGTCTAGATCGGGTAGTGGTAGGAGTAAAGGGTGGTTTAGGGGGGCTGCACGAAGCTCGCGGTCGGTTTCTTGAGCGAGTTCGATTAGGGTAGTTAGTGCCGCCGTTATCTCAGGATCTGTCTGTTGATTCATAGTCCTTTATAGCGAAAATATATTACATATATTCACTATATTTGGCTGTATTTTCATTAATTCTTATTTGCTTTGTCCCTTTGAATTCAAATTACTCTATAATACCCATATCATGATAAGCAAGAAAATGTCTTACGGAGAGAGATCTCGCGTCTTGTTTATCAAGAATAAAATCAGAATAACGAACAAGGCATGGAAATTGTACGTGATCATCTTTACATGACAGAAAAGTATTCTTGTTATTTAGCGCAAAATGAGACCCTGGAACTTTCAAGAATGGAAAAATTATCTAAACGTTTGAATTGTTATCAAGAATTTATACGACCAATGAATGGAACTAAATATATCGTTTTTTATACGCGACTAGTCTAATCGAACCACATGTCTCGACTAGTCTAATCGAACATAGCAACAAAATGTCACGCAGGAGAGAGATCTCGTGTCTTGTTTGTACAAGAATAGGCTGCATTCATTATGTATTATGTATATTACAGGGGGGGGGGGGGGGGGCAGAGGATTTTTTTGACAATGCAAATTTTCAGATCCACCCAAGGCACAACATATTTTTTACGAATCTTCCCTCTTGGTCAAAAGGAAAAAGCCATCCCCCCCCCCCCCCCCCCCCACCCCGAGACATTTTTTCAATTTATATGTCGAGGTAGGGTCGCGTCAATAACATTTTTTCAAAAGATGCAGAACAAGGCTCAATGATAAAAAATAACAAAGCGTAAAAATGCAAATAAAAATCCTAGGTGGCTGTACTCTTTTGTGTGTAGTGACTTTCTACCATGTGATCTGGTGCGCTCCTCGATTGGAACCTTACACTACATAGACTATTTTGTATTTGATCGTTTGGTTTGATTTTCGTTGTGCGCGCGAAGCGCGCCGCAATTTTGACAATGAAGCTACAATTAATCAAAAGTCCAAAGGCGTTTTTGTCTGGCAGACAAAAGTCACTGAAGAACACCTCGAGGAATTGTGGTAAAACAAGAAGGCCTTTTACGATTTTTTTAAGTTTATCATCCTTTATGCATGTTTATGCGCGTGAAGCGCGCAGCTTTTTTCAACATATCAGTTAAAAGAGGGTAAATACACGAGAATAGTAGTACAAGTGTTATTTCTTCAGGAGGTTCAAACTCGGTGTTCAACAGTTGAGCCCTCCTTCATTTACTATCAAACTGCACCTTGTCTTAAATATATATCTCAACAAAAATATGCATCCCCCTTCATGTTATGAAAAAAACTTCACATCCCCCCTTTTCCAGTTCCTAATTTTTGAGATCCTCCCTCAAAATCCTCTGCCCCCCCCCCCTGTAGTATACATAATGAATGCAGCCATAGAATCAGATAACGATCAAGACATGGAAATTGTACGTGATGACGTCTTGTACAACTATGTTTTTAGATATGGATATAGTGCCAAAAAGTGGTAAGTTGTTAGTAAGAAGACTACAGAAAGCTTAACGAGGATTTATACCATTCTCTAAACAGAACAAACTTAGATAAAAAGACTCGACTTTACAAAAGAGATAAGTATTCTTGTTAAACACATCAAGAATTTGACACAAAATAAAACTCTTGGAACTTTCAAGAATGATAAATTATCTAAACTTTAATTGTTGTCAAGAACTAGTATCTAATAATATTTTAAACTAAAAATATACAAGTTATATCAAAGAAAATAGGTTAGAATCTAAAATATATACAAACTCATACAAGACAACAGTGTTACTAAAAAAATCTTAAAGTAGGTAAAAGTAGAATAAGGCGTGAAAACGAAATTGTAACTTATTATGACTAGCAGAAAATGAACATGAAAATTGTTTTCAAGATCTTTTATGAATATATACAACCTATTAAAGAACTTAAAGTTTTCAACCCATGAAGTTAATGCACAGGAAACAGGTGTTGTGGGATAAGGGGAAGGAATGCAGTGCTCCCATTTTCCAGTCCTAAACTGAAAGCTTAGTAGTTCCGCGTTTGGTTACCATGGCAACAGAGAGCTAAATGGGCCGTGAAGATCCCCATTCAAACCTCTTAAGTTGGTCGGAGACCACTGGCCTATGAGAGGTGAAGATCCTCTTCCGAAAAGAGAAAATAATTCTTCCCAAGGGGATGAAGATCTCCCACATGAGAAGTCCCATGTTAGCATAGCAACCAATCCTAAAGGGGAAGCAATTAGCCATTTTTAAACCTCACTTGAGGCTATGAGGCCAAAAGTGATCTGCATATGAGCACCTCATCCCTCCCTGATTTTATTAGTTCAATCATAACAAACAGTAATAAAGTATCTGTTAGGGGCCGACCATTTAACTCTTGAGGGGGGGGGTGGGCTTTTTTGAAAAAAAAATTCCTGCACGGCCCGAAGGGCCGAAAAAAATTTCCTGCACAGCAAAATGGTGACTAAAACCCTCCTTTCTTATTGGAAAAAAAATTCTCACCGCATAACAGAGGTATAAAAAAAAATCTTGCACTGCCAAAAAAGCCCACCCCCCCCCCCCTCAAAAGTTAAATGGTCGGCCCCTTACATGGCAGACTTATTCTAATGTGCTAATACTAACAATCGTCACTATCCACTCCAAGGAGAGCATAGGATATCCTATTGACAATGGTTGCTATCGGTACATTGAGTGACTTGTATTGGCTTGAACTAGCCCATCAAATTATATACAGGGATAACCATCATATGTTTACAACTGTCATTAGAATCACGTGCAAGTGCTATGTTACAAACCGCATTGCAAATCATGGAATCGCTATATATACAACGAAATTTAAGAACTCTGAAGTCAATTTTAAGATCAACGAAATTTAAGAACTCTGAAGTCAATTTAAGATCAACGAAATTCATTTTACTAAGAACACCGAAATCCAATGTCCCTTCTCGGCTTTCGTAATAGGAGACACTTCACCGAGTTTAAAACTCGGTGAACCGAGTTTAAAACTCGGTGAACCGGTGATGAGAATGATGCAACGTGACTCAACTGAAAACGGATACGAGTACTTGATTCATTTCCAGCAGGGGGCCTAACTTGTGATTGAGAGCAATCGGATATATCTTGTGACTGGCACAAGTTAACCTTTGAGCCAGCCATGAAAGGCACAACTCAGACCTGTTGTGCACATACGTAAACAGAGCTAGATGGAGACTTCCTGGTTGTCCCATTAACTTAAATTTATAGAGGCTATAAGTTTGACTTAATATTTCGTTTCATTATGTGCGACTAGTCTAATCGAGCCACCATACTAAATAAAGCGCCAAAGGGTTGCCAGATCAAGAGCGATTATACTAAAAACGTGAGAAACTAGACCAACATCAACCAACACTTACACAAAAATGATTCTACAGCTTCTTATAAAACGATAACGGATAAGCAATTTACTACAGGTTGAAAAACTGAGACAAGAGCCGATAATTTTGTCTTTCAACCGTGACAAATTTTACGCGTTCGAAAATTAGCAATTTTTAAGAGGCCTCTGATGTTTTCTAACGACTTTCATAAATAGCTTATTCGTGAAAAGCATAAAACAGTAACATCTAACGCTAGCAACATCCAGAAAGCGGTTTAGTTTCTTTTTATGGCTTTTAATTTTATGGCTTAAAAGTTGGTTTTATGCTTTTTTGGATAACCTTGTAAAGATGCTTTGTCTAATCACGCTTGCTTTCGATTTTATCAAGAAAATTACACGCTCTCAATTTAAACTCGCTGTAAACGCCGATCATTCAAGACAAAATTCAGGGCATTACAGTATATGTTAGACATCCAATAAATAAAATGATGTAATACAGCTAATTGGCAAAGGAAATTTCTAACAGAAACTTTACTAAGGCATCAACCCTTACGAGCATTAACATTATGCCACTCACCTCCGGTTTTTCCCTGCGAGCAGAGGCTACTTTTATCTCCCTGCATTTTCTTTTACTTTTAATGTTTTCTTGTGCTTTTCAACTACGCAAAAGTAGCCTCTGCACACAAATGTCATTTCTCTGTCGCGCATGTGTGAGAAAATAGCGTGAGCTGGGAAAAACTGGTCGATCAAGTTTGTGCGCGAGCAAGAAAACATCAATTTATCTGCTCTACAACTTACACAAAATCACTTTTTGTTGCCTTTAAATGGCTCGTTTACTCAATTTAAAGGCTCTTAAACGCAGCTCTGATACTCATTCTAAAGTTTGTTTTTGAGAATTCGCTGGAGATCGTTTTATTGTCTATAGAAATTTGATCAAAATGTTGTGCGAATCCTGGACGAGGTTGTGACATTTGTGTGCAGAGGCCACTTCAAACTCCGGTTTTTGGTGTTTCCTCAGCTGTGGAGTAACAGAAACAAAGTGCAAGACAAGTTTCGTAAACTTTCGGAAGCTAACAACAATCCGTTCGTGTACAGATTTCCAAGGTAAAGATTTTTAACTTGCCCGAAACAACTCGTTATTCTTTGAAAATTAGTTAACGCTCGCTATTCTAGTCAACAGAACAATTTTCTCCATTACAAATGATAACTCACCTTGAGAGCGTCCTTTCGTATCTGTAAACGATCAAAGTTCAGGCCCGTAGCCAGGGATTTTTGTGGGGGGTGCTAATCTAGAAAAAGTGGACCAACGTGGTATGAATTTATTAACCGCTAGACAAAATTCACTAGAAAAAGCAAGTATACGAAACTGGCTGTATGCCAAAGTGACCGCAGTCTTCTGTTTGGCCCATTTAGTCACTAAAACAGTGTTTTCAAACCCTTAAATGTGGACCTTTTTGTCGCGTGGGGGGTGCTTACGCACCCCCGGAACCCCCCCTGGCTACGGGCTTGAAGTTTAAGAGCGGTAATACTTGTTCTTCGGTGCTTGCAGTAACATTGACCGCTTCATTTTGACTCTCCTCTCGTGCCAAAAGGGAGGAGGGAAAAAACAATAGAGATTCCTCCTACCAAAAGGGAGGAGAAGAAGGACGCGTCTCTATGGCGACGGATCATGTGTGCCCTTTCAAAAATTAGCAATCCCTTTCAAAAACCTGGCAAATTCTGCTCTATATATACTACTACGGTACATGTGATTCCGGTTTGGCTACGTTGAGTTCGGATTCACTTCGCCAAAATTAAGCGAGCTTCAAATACCTTTATGATTTTGGTGCTTCAATCCCGATTCCGAAGAGAAAAAACGCAATCGTTATTCTTTTCTTGTATGATTTTTTCCACGCGTTTTTAAAGTTGTAGGGAAAAGCCCGCACTTACCTTCTTTCCAAATAAAATGTGCGAGAAAAATGCTGTTTTGTTGTGAAACTTCTCTTCTGCACATTGCGCTGAAAGACCAACCAATTCTTGAATGGATAACTTCTCCCAGCCACAACAACGTATCTTTTATAAGTTTCGCAGTATTTTTGTCTCCGGCTATGCGACCCGTACACTGATTAGTGGAAGGAAGGAAGTGAATCTTTAGCGCATTGCAAATGCGTTTTGCCGCGGTGTTGGGGACATCCATTTGAGGGCCGTCGCTGATTTTGAGCGTTGGAGCATGCGGCTCTGTATTGAATCTCGCGCATGCGTCAGTGGCTGTCACCAGAGCCTCCAACCTCGTCCCCAGGGTTTTCTCTGTCGTTTTCAAAATGGAGGTTAGCTCAGAGAAGACCCTGGGGGAGGCTGAGTCACATGACCGTTTCGAAACAAAGGACAAACCTCATTCTCATGTCCTCAAACAGCCCAGGGTCTTCTCTGAGCTAACCGCCATTTTGAAAAACGACCGAGAAGACTCTGGGGACGAGGTTGCAGAGCCTCCCCCGCGACATTCTCGTACCCAGAGCTCCCCGGCTCGCTCCTCGCAGGGGAGGCTCTGGTGTGGCTGGTTTTGAACGTTGGAGTGCATGCGCAGAAAGATCTTTCTCTCAACGGCTCTGTATCAAATCTCACGCATGCGTCAGTGGCTGTCACCAGAGCCTCCCCCGCGAGAAATCGAGTCGGGGAGCTCTGGGTAAGAGAATGCCCCCGCGAGTTTACGAGCCGGGGAGCTCTGGGTTCGAGAATGCACATTTCCCACCTGTTCCTGGGGCACAGTTCTATCAATCAAAGACGCCAGTCCCAAAGGCGGAGTTTCGGAGCCTCCTATCATTGGGTGATTAATTCAGCGCCTTCTCATTGGCAGCGGAACGACATGGTGTTATTCACGGGAAGGGAGGGTTAATGAACCGTATCAAGGGAGCAGAATGGAAGGAGAAGGACAGTACTAATAAGAGAAGGAAGGTCCTAAGGGGGGAAAGAAGGAAGAGGACAAGAATCAGCAAGAGGGGGTTACCTTTGCTGCAGGAGCATTTTAGATACACAATTCCCTTGGAAAGGCTTTTGGTTCACTGTGTCGCTAAACTTTACTGCGATTTTCATAATTCGATTTTCATAACTCTACACCGACCAACAAACCGCGGTTTGGCTTCCGTCAATCAAACGAGTAAACATGCAACTCTGGGTGATTTCGCGGAGGCAGATGATCGATCTTGACCTTGAAAAACACATTTTTTTTACTATAAAATGCAAACCTAACTCAGAAAACATGAGTGGACTGGACTCCAAGGTTTGATTGACGGAAGCCAAACGCAGTTTGACGTTCGGGAATGTCAAGTGGGAGTTCGCAGAATTATGAAAATCGCAGTAAGTCTATTTTTCATTTCTACCCTTCGCTTATGAAGCCACGAACATAATAACAAACAAGACAATAGCTGGAGTGTGACATTGCCGATTGCTTGGTGAACAGCGTGCAATCAACATTTATTGTTCAATATTTACTACGTTATATTTTACATTATAGAAAAAATTACAAGTATAAAAAACATGACTGAATGTGCGAGAATGCTATCGTATTCAATGAAATAGAATTTGTATCAAAATCTATTTGGAAACTATGTTTACAACCATATGACTAAGAAATACATAAATCCGTACACTGCGCGCGAAAAACCCACTGGGATAAAACCTATTTCTTTGGGACAAAAACCCAATGGGAAACGGACCCTGCTCGACAGAGCGGAAATGACCTGTTTAGATCACTAAATTTCAAATAATAAGGTCAGGTTAACTCAGAAAAGCTTGATTTTTTGCATACAGACTCCTTGTCTTATTAGAAACAAAATATCAAAAATGACTTTTTTCTAATGGATCCGTCTTTGAGATATTAGGCTTTAAACTTTGGTTTCTGTGCCATTTTATGGGAGAATTGCTACTTTGATCAGGAATTCTGCAAACTTTGTTCAATCATATCTAAAATTCATATTCTTCAAATTTCTTGAAAATTTGGAACTATGCTTTTGGTCATAGAAACTCTTTGTATACGGAATCTTGAGCTTATATATTTAAATATGGCGAAGTTAGACATTTCATTTTTGGTCATTTCCGCTCTGTCACCCTGCTCGCAAAAAGCAGTGTACAATTCCGAGGGCTAGAGTTTTGATCCTAACCATGAGAATACATATTTATTTTAAATTATAAAATATAAAAAGTGAAACTTGGTCACAGTAAAACGGTTCGTTTTGCTGTTCAACAAGCGACAGAAAGCGCGCTAATTTAAACAATGTATATATAGCCACATGAACAATGACACGCCGGGCCTATAAGGATCAAAATCGCCGGGGTTTGTTGTAACTTTGTGAGTTTTAATCCAATCACTACCAAATTTCACATGTAAATAGTACTCATGAAATTAACAAACATAGTAATTTAGGAATTTTGGAATTAACGAATTTTGGCGGGAAAATGACGTCATCAATCTTACACCAAAATTTTAAATCGAATATATCAATTTTATAGGACTTGGATATGAAAGAGCTCTTTGAGATAACCACAAAACCGAAAAGATTTTTGAAATATCTCATTCCCTTTAGAAGTTACCCAAGCCGAGCGAATTCAAAAGAAGCAGGTAAGGGTTGTTCTGGCGACCTTTTCATAATCTTGCCGTTTGATCATTCCATGAGACTAATGCGGGTGTAATATCCTCTAACTTGGAGCATCCTGCAACAACAAACAGAAATAATCATTAGCTTCCGATCTAGTCGATCTCAGACATGCTGGACATTCAAAGTTCACACCACAGGATCCCCAAGCTAAATATGTTTGCATTTGGTTTGTATTTTATGTTAATCAAATGTTTTCATTGTTGCGACTCTTAGTGTGTAAATATATCGGAAAAATCGTAAATAATGTTCTTACTTGTTTATTGTGTCATTCTTCAAGTCTGGGTTGAATTTCAGTTCATTTGCGCTGGGGAAAACTCATCAGCCTTACTCGCAAAATACTAGCGCAAATGGCCTAAAAGCGCGCGCGCTCTTCTTTATTCACAAATGCCCTAGCCGTAAGTCCGATATCTACCGACATGCAACGCACGCGTTCGTTATAGCTGGAATCGTCCATTCCGACCACACTTGAAGAAAGGTCTACACAAAAATTATTTTAACCTAAAATACAAACAAATGCACAGACATTGAGCTTGGGGAACACGTGATCATACCTGACAGTATCATAGCAAGACGGAGCTCTTCCCTTAACATGTCAAGAACTGCTTTTACTCCTTCTTCGCCCTGAAATAGCCACGTATCAACAATGGTTTTGCTAATTCACGTTCCTCGTAATATATCAAACACGAGACAGAGTGTTTCATCAGGATTTCCAAACACAGAGAAGTGGGTTGGAAAAACGAAGCAAAGCCGAGTTTCTTAAAGGTGACTCAACAAAAAGTCCAAACGCATTTTTTGTAAATAAAACTTCGGTCATAACTGTTATAATAATCGTGTGATATCAAACTCGTGTGATATCAAACAGTAGGGGGCAATACTTTAACATATTTCGATTTCTATTTGCGTTACTACGTTTTATAATATCCCAGCTACAGTGGACCCCCTTGTTCGTCTTTGGACATCTCTGAAAATATCAATTGTTATCATTTTTGCACGAAGTTTCAAAACTTGGTGTTCAATTCAAGATATTTAGAAAGTCTTTGCCAATTCCGGGCGAAACCAAACTTCAGATTTTTTAGAAGCAACAAATTGATGACTTAAGTTTTCTTTTTACTCACGCTTAAAGGCCCATCACCAACCGGGAGCCTTTGCGCTCGGTTTTCTTTTGTTTTCAAATTGATCCATTGTTTTGGGGGTGCTGTGATTGGCTAAGAGTCCGCAAAGGATCTCGGTTGGTGATGGGCCTTTAACAAGTCCTATAGCATTACAAAAAAAAAAACACTTTTCCGGACAAATAGCGCGTGCGACGTGCGCACAAAGGATGTGCGGTACAAAAGTTACAAGGTAGGTACCGTGTGGTCCTGTAAATTAGTCCAGATCTGGACTCTGTGCGCGGGTTGGATCTCCATAGCATGCGTCATACCTTGTACGCAAGTCCCCAGCACACCGGGCGGCCAATAAATACTGCACGTGCCCCTAGTGCAAGTGCCTTTAGGACGTCAGTTCCCAGCCTCACGCCGCCATCCATATAGACCTCGACTTTCCCTTTCACGGCAGCAACGACTTCTTGGAGAGCCTCAAGCTTGGAATAGAAACGAAATAAGAATTAACTAGACTACTAGTTCGAGTTTTCTATGAGTCAATAATAGGGACCTTCTCAAATACGTACGTGGTATCTTCCTGGCAACTGACGGCGTGTGCGCCGACTTCACTTCCGGTCCACGTTCTCTACGCTCTACGTATTTGGTGCTTAAGGTCCCTAATAGTTAACGAGACGCGTAGCGCCGAGTCACATGTCATGACGTCATCGATGACGATGGCGTCATCAAAACTAAAAAAAATTGATTTCGCCAGAAGGGAACATTGCTAGACTACCAAACTTCGAAAAAGTTATCATAATAATAATAATAATAATAACTTTATTTACCCACGGATTCCTTATTCACGTTAACGTGCTCTTCAAAGGAGCCGTGCAAGGCTCGACGAAAGAGAGTGCAACACCATGGTCACGTGGCATGACGTCATCGATGACGAGAAAAAGCCAAAATTGGCATCCCGAGAACGGAACATCGCTAGGTGACCAAACTTGGGCAAAGTCATCTTCGAGGCATGGGAGGTGCAACACCAAGGTCACGTGGTATAACGTCATCGATGACGTCATCATAACTAGAAAAATTGATATCTCGGGAAGGGAACATCACCAGACGACCAAACTTGGCTCGCTGCCTTTGATTTCTACATACCGTTGGTAATACACCATCTAACTGCCTTGCGCCATGATTGGACACTACGATGCCTTGCACGCCATGCTCCACAGCCAAGATGGCGTCCTCGGCCGTCAGGATCCCTTTGAGTACAATAGGTAGGCTCGTTATGGACTGAAGCCACTTGACCGTGTTCCAGTTCAGGCCACGTTCTATACAGTCATCGAATGCATTTTTGAGGAAATTACTACCACCAGTGGCATTAAACATCCTGCTGAAAATGAGAAAGGACGGAAGTCGGAAGTCGCAGGTGAGATTTGATAAATAACTGGGGCTCATAATTAGGGGGCCTTCCTCTCAGCAGAAACCCTTCCATGGGAAAAGCTGAATTTCCCAAGGCATACGTATGGGAAGTGTTCGGAATTCACATGGATAGCCAGGGGAAATCCGAACACTTCCCATTCTTCTACCATGGGAAATTCAGCTTTTCCCATGGATGGATTTCTGCAGAAATTCCCTGTGATTGATAAGGTATTTTAGAACGTTTTTACGGCTGTAAAGCTTTTTTTAGCCAATCAAATTCGTTTTATCAGTAGCTTTACAGATGCCTGTCATTTACAACCGATATCACGTGCAGACACTGCTTTCTTTTGATTAGGCATGTTGTTTTCTGATATTGTTGTGATCGCAGCGGCTAGAAACAAGACTAAAAAAATACCCTTTTAAAAATAACAAGGTCTGTCAAAACACCTTATCAAGAATATATATCAGACGTACGCTCCTATTCTGTGAAGGGGGTAACAATGTACAATCGAGTTCCATAAAATAGGTATAGAAAAAAAGGTCGCCCTTTGCAAAGATGATGCGTTAAAACAATGCGCCAATTAAGAAAAAGAAGTGAAAAATATAACTGTAAAATATACCATATACTGAATCGTTTTAAGTTTAGATTTAACTTTAGTGGAACTGACGCCAATGTAAATTTTAAGTATTTTTATCACACGGCGGCAATAAAGATATCGTCAATAGCCGTTTTCACCACGACACGAATTCGCATTAGACGGAAACACGTCTGACGAGAAACTCGTCAAGGACTACAGACGAGTAACTCGTCAAGACGAGTTTCTCGTCAGACGTGTTTCCGTCTAGGGTGAATTCGTGTCGTGAAACTTGTCTTTAAAACACCGACGAGAATTCACATTAGACGAGAAAAGGGTGGTTTTAGAGCCCGATGGCGTGCTCGCGTGATTACATAGCCATCTTGGGCGCCATCTTTATTACCCACAACGCCTTTGGGGCATTCTAGTTCCAGTCTTCCTGGGACGAAATACTTCGGGCTACTCGTCTGTGAACTCCGTCTAGTGTGGATTTAAGACGAGATTTCCGTCTAGACGAGAAACTCGTCATCATAACTTCGTCGTCGTTGCAGGCGGACGAGTTTCTCGTCCAAAACTCCGTCTCGACCCGTTTTCACATCTAGACGAGTTTCCCGTCCGGACGAGTAACTCGTCTTGGACGAGTTACTCGTCTGTAGTGTGAAAACGACCAATGCCCATTCCATGGTAGAAGTTATCCCCCGGGGACCAACTTAACCTTTCCTGAAGAAAATGGTTGTGTTACGAAATTTGTTTTGACTTATTCCTTAATTGCAGGGGCGTAGCTATCAATACGCAAAGTACTAAACTGCGTACAAAAATTGTCACTTGCAGCTAGTTTCAGGTAACACGCGACTTCGCCGTTGTCAGATTCTTGGAGTTTGGCAGTTGGGTTTTTCTGCGCTGTCCATCAATGCAATCGTATGAGCCAATCAGATCCTTGCCCAGTGCATTTGTTTGGCTTCCCTTGCGAGACATGTCGCGACAGAAAGCCAATTCACTGCACTAGGCGAAACTGAGCAACGACCTGATTGGCTCACGTAGTTAGTTGGTTTGATGACTTTGATGGACTTCACAGAAAAACCCACTGCCAAAAAGTGTTACAGCCATTCTCAGTTACACGCGGTCGCCGGGAAAAAAGCTTGCAAGCGAAAACTCGTTTTTTGTCAAAGTTTCCATGGCAACGCACGTTTTCGACCTTTAAGTGACGCATGCGCAGATGCACGGCCTTGTTTGCCTTCAGCAGAGCAAATGCAGGTTTTGTTGTCGCGCCGAGTGAGTTAATTTCTCCATTTTTATAGCGGAAATAAGTTTTAAACCACAAACGGATTTCAACACAAACAATATTTGTACTTGCGGGGTGAAATTTGAGCAGTGAAAGCTTGGGATTACTACGTTATTCGCTTCGGCAAAGCAGCTCTGTTATGGGATAATGGCGGATGTCTGTGGACTGTGTTGGAATTCCCATGTTAACTTTCTACCAGCAATAGGCCTTTTGCATGGAACGGTCACGTGACTGTTTGGTGCCTAGCGACGCCATGTTGGATAGCAAAGTTGTCGGCCGGCGTGCGTGACGAGCGGGAAGGCAAGGTAAAAGTCATCTTTTGTTTTTCATTGTTTTGGTCCTTTTTGATCATCAAATGCAACAAAAAAACACCCGTAGATTATTAGCAAGAGACTTTTCTTGCCATTTTGTGTAGTTTTGGCATTTTTAAACGCGAAAACTCGAGGCAGTGACATCGTGAAAATGTCTCTTGTTTACATTTTTGTTAACACATTCCGCAGCTGCTGGCACTAAAATAGTGTTTGTTTAGACTTTTTTCAGGGTTTCTCCCCTTTTTGACACCCAGTGACCGACCCAAGTTATTTTCCTTGACATTTGTTTGCTAGTTGAAGAGATTTTATAGCGAATTTATTCCGTTTTTGTGCGAAAAAGACTGCTTCAACACCGATACGAAGTTCTTTAGCTGATGGATTACTCGAGCAACAAATGGCGCCCGATATCAAAATACTCTCTCTTTGCTAGGCAATTGACTGATTTGAATGTTTAAAGGAAGTAATTTTGCATTGTTGGAGTTTGTTTTTAGTACTCGAAAGATGTCAGGATATAATGTGTTGTTGATTTATCTCCAGGGTATTTATCTGTCAACACTATGGCCGAGAAACAAGGTACAATCGAATACTTTAATAATGTTCTAATGATATTATGTAAGCCTTGATTAAACAGTTTTTCTAAACCTTGTCCCGCAGATCCTTTGCCAACCTCAGACATAAGCAGAATTAGAGATTTGAAGTTTTCTGATGTGGAGATTGAGAGATTTGGGATTGAGATATTTTCTGCAAATGATGAAAGTATTAAATTTTACACTGGATTTCCAAGTTATAAACATTTCCAACAGGTGTATAAAATAATAGCCCAATGTATCAAAATGATATACGTGTACTGGTACAGTGCAGGAATGAACAGTCAAGACCTCCCCCTCGACAGTTGAATGGCGATGATTGATGATTTTTTATGTTCATTGTTAAGGTCAGACTGGGCTAACTTACCCAGGATTTAGCTGACCGATTTTGTATTCCTCCTTCTACTGTAAGTAGAAAATCACTTCATGGGCTAACTATTAATTCATTTTTGGGGATTATCAACCTGTATGGCCTAGTATAGAGATGCAGTAATGGGCGAGGCATATACATGCTTGTTTTCAGCTCACTTACCGTTCTACTAGAGTTATACTAGATTGCACAGAATCAGAAACATATAAGGGAGTTAATGTTTCTGACAGAGTTTAATGTACAGCGTCCATCATCCTTTACTTCTTCAGTCACAACTACATTATTCAGCTGTGCCTCTGCTTATAAAAGTAACACTACCCTGAGTGCCACGGCTGATAAAGGATTTGATATCACAACTATGCTAGAGAAGAGAAAGATGTATGATCTGAACATCCCCCCTCATCTTGAAGCAAGGAGGCTTGTGCAACATGCAATACAGATGATCAAGGTTGACACAGAAATTCCTCTTAGCTTTTTGGGCAGACCAAATTTATAATGCAAGGATTGGTGGTCCCCAAAAGTTGACCAGCCACTATCAATTTGGTTTATCTGTGCGCTGGTTGTATTCAATTAATCCTGTTGGTAGATTCTAAATGGTGGGTGAGGGTTTCTCATACACAGGTAATTATAATTATAATGCATGGTCATGCAGGGTTTTACAAATGATGTCTTGCATGCTGTAAAATACTCAAAAATGTTTACATTTTATTTATTCTTAATATTTCTATGTACAGCAATGCAATTTAATATTTCTTGATAGATTCCAGAAAATATACGTACCCCCCCCCCCCCCCCCCCTCTTTTGCACCCTGTGACCCTCATGTAGCCGGGTAGTCCTGAATAGATGTCTATGTCTGTGAAAAATAATGCTGGGGGTGAGGGGTACGGATTTTTTTGGGAATAGGTCATTAGTTTTTTTTTAATACAACTTATAAAATATTTACAATAATTATATTAGATAGCAATTTTTTTACAAAATTTTGTATCATGTACATAATGAAAACAATTCACAATTAACTATCATTCAGAAAATTTCTCAAATAAAGAGATGTGCAGACCATAACAATATTGTGGTTTTCCACTGTTATTCACAATATCCTTACTGGATGTGGGTGTTAATCAAATGAGCAAAATTAACCACATAAATTGAATTATGCACATAACTTGAGAAGTAAACAAGGTCTTGGTGCTGAATCATGGCTTCCCCAACCTTTTAGACTTTTTTTTTTCTTTGGTCCAGTTAAAGCTAGTTGACATTGTACCTGTAAAAGATGTGATTTTTCTTCACTGAAAAACTGTTTAAGGTAGGATCTTTGGACAAGTAGTCAACATCGTCAGAAAGAAGTGCCCGTTGGAACCTATGATTTCCAGTATTACAACAGGAAAGTGTACTGGCACCATAGTTGAAGGGTCAAAGACTTTTCGGTCGGGGGAGCAATGCAAGCCAGGGGGACTTTGGGTTGATGATCAAGCCAGAGGGGAAGAGGTTTACTTGTCCGTGCTTAGCAGTACGGGCATAGGTAATGATGACAGAACCCAAAAATGGCAAGATTTCTACCCTAAGGTCAGGTAAAGTCAGATACATGGCTTGATTCTTTGCATAGAGTATCCTTATACAATAAGAAACAAAATAGAAATGAGAATGTTTTTCTAATTGATCCGTCTTTAAGATATCAGCTGCTAAACTTTGGTTACTGCGTCGTTTTATGGCAAAATTTGTACAATTCTAACAAAAAATGTCAAAAAGTGCTGCAGCAACCAAAGTGTAACTCCTCATATCTCAAAGACGGATCAATTAGAAAAAAATACTCATTTCTATTTTGTTTCTTATTGTATAAGGATACTCTATGCAAAGAATCAAGCCTGGTATCTGACTTTACCTGACCTTAGGGTAGAAATCTTGCCATTTTTGGGTTCTGTCGGTAATGACAGCTTGAGGCTCAAGGTCAATCCCCATCTGTATAGCTGCAGTCACCACTCTTTTTTTTGTGTGTGTGTGTGTGTGTGTGGGGGGGGGGGGGGGGGGGGTACCTGTGTGACCAGCAAATCAAAGTTGGATGTCCTCTTTGCTGCTTGGCCAAACTTGCTAGCTTTAATTCTTTCTTTCTCAATTGATGCCACATTTCATAATTGCTTTGGAAGTGGTAAATCAGGAAAGCCCCCTAGATGAGCTGTGTTCTCTTGCGGCAAACGTAAAATAAAATATCGTTTAAATAATAATAATAAAAAACAAAAAAATCATGAAAGGAAGTACGGGAAAAATAATCTAATAGATATTCAGTTTCTGTTGGTGTGAACGCTTCGCCTGGGCCTTTGCAACAATGCCAAAAGATATAGGGGCAGCCTTCAGGTTAAGGATCTGACTTGTAGATGGTAGTACTGTTGCCATAAGTGGTTGGGGAGAAATATCAGACAGCACATCAAGGAGAATACAGAGCTCTGCAGAGAACTTGTAACCCTGGGGGGGGGGGGGGACTCATAAAAATAGGCAGTGGCAAATTGGGTGTGGTCAACATTGAATTTTACCCTAAAAGAGATAAATTGGATGCAGAAAATCCTAATGATATTGCAGTCATTGGGGTTACCATCAAGTTGAAACAATTAATTCTGCTATGTTGTTGCTGAATTTCTAGGTCACCCCCCAAAGAGATAGCAGGATGAATATTGTAACCTTTCCGCGTATTTTCTGAACCAGCTCAGCGCTTTTAGCAAAATCCACCACATCAAGACATCAGAAAACTTCAAATCTCTAATTCTGCTTATGTCTGAGGTTGGCAAAGGATCTGCGGGACAAGGTTTAGAAAAACTGTTTAATCAAGGCTTACATAATATCATTAGAACATTATTATAGTATTCGATTGTACCTTGTTTCTCGGCCATAGTGTTGACAGATAATTATACCCTGGAGATAAATCAACAACACATTATATCCTGACATCTTTCGAGTACTAAAACAAACTCCAACAATGCAAAATTACTTCCTTTAAACATTCAAATCAGTCAATTGCCTAGCAAAGAGAGAGTATTTTGATATCGGGCGCCATTTGTTGCTCGAGTAATCCATCAGCTAAAGAACTTCGTATCGGTGTTGAAGCAGTCTTTTTCGCACAAAAACGGAATAAATTCGCTATAAAATCTCTTCAACTAGCAAACAAATGTCAAGGAAAATAACTTGGGTCGGTCACTGGGTGTCAAAAAGGGGAGAAACCCTGAAAAAAGTCTAAACAAACACTATTTTAGTGCCAGCAGCTGCGGAATGTGTTAACAAAAATGTAAACAAGAGACATTTTCACGATGTCACTGCCTCGAGTTTTCGCGTTTAAAAATGCCAAAACTACACAAAATGGCAAGAAAAGTCTCTTGCTAATAATCTACGGGTGTTTTTTTTGTTGCATTTGATGATCAAAAAGGACCAAAACAATGAAAAACAAAAGATGACTTTTACCTTGCCTTCCCGCTCGTCACGCACGCCGGCCGACAACTTTGCTATCCAACATGGCGTCGCTAGGCACCAAACAGTCACGTGACCGTTCCATGCAAAAGGCCTATTGAAAGATCAAATGCCAACTCGTCCCTCAAGGTAAGCTTTTAATTATTTTTGGTTGATGTAGGTCTCTCTTTGACCAATCGTAGCAAGGGGTTTTGTGGAATCTTTCGTGGAGCTTCCTTGCTGTAATGCAAAAAGTCGATTTCTTGTCGTCTCGCACGATTGTGCTTTCAAAATCTAGTCGTTGTACCACAGAGTTGTCAATGAAAAAGGCAAGTACTATCATTCTAAAATTCGTGTACGTGGCGGAGATCAAACAGAAAATGGGGGAAGTTATGTGTTTCTAGTTCGATAGTGCAGCACATGAGTTTCAGTGGTTGTTGTTCTTGGACTCCCACTTTCCTCACGGGGAATATTAGATCAGGAAATAAATCACATGCAGTTTCTAGGACCCAGTTTAAATGAAATCACTTTATTTCATTGAGATCGCCAGCAAAGTCGGGCCTTTACCAGAGTTCAAAAATCTGCTTGAAAATGTTATCTCATGAATATTAATTAATTGATTTTATTTAAAAAACTGCTCGTTGTACCAGAGCAGTATCTCTAGAAAACAAAACTACATGCTATATGTCTTTATTGTGTGGTACTACATTTGTTTAAAAAATGGGGGAAGTTAAGGAATTTTTGTATGTTTTGATTCCATATTGGTTTAACAATTCATCTAAAATGTACACACTATTCTTA
Source organism: Scolanthus callimorphus (assembly GCA_033964015.1). Classification (NCBI taxonomy): domain Eukaryota; kingdom Metazoa; phylum Cnidaria; class Anthozoa; order Actiniaria; family Edwardsiidae; genus Scolanthus; species Scolanthus callimorphus. The sequence continues at coordinate 109,065 of JAWWUD010000092.1, read as the reverse complement.
CCTATGCTTGGGAATGCTTCCAAGAAATAATTTCGCTGTAATTGATAGCTTCATTTCAAAATCCTTTGATGCCAGGACTGAAATGCTCAGTTTTTTTTGGCCCAGAACAAATAATAAATAAATAAATACTAGCACAATGCTTTCGAGTCATGGCATACTGCAGAATATCCCACGTGTCACCTGTATTTTCTGGTATACACACAAAGCCTTCAGGCGAGTGTGTATGCTTAAAAAAGACAAGTGACAAGTGGGATATTCTGCATTATTATATGGATGCCAGTGTTTTACCGGAAACTAAAACACTCGTATTTTCCATATCTTCACTAGTGAAAATATGAAAAAGTTATGTACCGAATGTCCCGGATGTGCGCGTTTGCAGTGTTGTTTTCCTGACTTCGTCTGCAGTGAAATCACGCTCGCTCGGTCACACGAGTTTTAAGCCACAAAACTAAGTTTTGTTCTTGAGTTGTACAGAGAAAAACCTTATTTCAACTATGGCAGACAGCCGCTATGTCAATTCTAATCCATATAATAAAAAGAACATTACACGGTGGCTTGAAGATATGGATTTCATTTTCTCGTGTCAAAAACAATATTTTACTCACTCGCTGCGCTCGTTCGCAAAATATTGTTCTTGCCACTCGAAAATAAAATCCATATCTTCGCCCCACCGTGTAATATCCTCTATGTATGCCACAACAAATCATTGTTTAACTATTTCATACCATGCTACAGAAAATCGACGCAACGTTATACGTAAATGCAGTGCACGATGGGAAGGTTGACTGGAATACTGCCAAATATAAAATGCAATTCCTGCATTCTGATTGGTTGTATGTTCTGTGGCATGGTATAAAGGATAATATTACATGGCCGTGTGGAGACACAAATGTTATCTTTGAGTGTTGAAGTGTGAGCACAGCGAATGAGGGGGATAACTTTTTAACACAAGAAGATAGAATGTGTATCTCCAAGCAGCCATGTTATTTTCTGTTTATTCTATAAATCTGTTTGATATATAAATCTGTATTATATGAAAATTGTTATATAAACATCAATGAAATGCCAAATTCCAATTTAAATTGAGTAAAACCTAAAAATCAAGCATGGAGCACAGGCAAGTGTGTTATTTTCATGCGTGAAGATATTAAGCTTTCATGCAGGAGAACACCTGGTATTTCATTGATGTTTGTATAATAAACAGCAATTATAATATTTACTGAGTATGGCTGTTTTGCAGTACCTCGCTTCTAATTCCAGTTAAACCTGAATTTGTGATTCAAGCAGAGGTTGTTATTGGTTCACCATGTTTTAAATGACAGATTAGGAGATTATGTTTGGTAATTAATTCATTTATATTTTGTACTTGTAGCAACTCAGATCAAAATATGACATCACATAAACTCAGAATGCAAGTAAAACTTGTCAGCTACTTGTCAGTGGCAACTTAACACCTACTCCATAACTCCTATCACAGCTAAATTAGCTCCAGCAATGTCACTTCCCCAGTCACGCACACACATATGTGACAGGAACGAAACAAATTTGTCAATGTGTTCGTATTTGGATATTCCAACTATCCCTCCATGTTGTCCATGGGGATGACTTTCAAAAAGTGCAATTGACTGTTCTGCTCTGCTACAGCAGAGCAGCATTGACTTGTCTGGTGGAGCAATTAAAATGACACAGCGATCTTCAGAAGAGGTGCAAATGTCAGTCAGTTTGTCAGTCAGTGATGCTTTAGAGAAGATGCCTATGTCTTCAACAATTTTAAGTTTAAAATTGTCAGTTCTGGATTGAATTGCTTCATGAACATTCAAGTTTGGTTGATTTGGTGGCAGGTTTAAAGTGTTGTAGTGCAAATTTCCCTCTTTCATTGTGTTGGCAAATGATACAATAGACCTCAAGATACTTCCAGGTGATGGAAAAGGAAGAGTTCCATTAAGAAACTTCATACATCCGAGGGTGGCAATTATTGTACAGGCATTGCTGCCTAGTGGTATACCAAAAATTGAACATTGTGAAAGTTGTTGTGGTAGCATAAATTCACTGACATGTCCAAAGTGTAAAATTGGCTGAAGAACGAATTGCTGTTGTGATGGAAATGCCTGGAGAGAAGAAATGTTGTTGTTTGGCTGCTGTTGTGGTGGAGGTAAAGTTGATGATGAGACAGAATTGTTGTGGCTGGTACAAATTCCTCGTGTACAATTGGGACATCTAACAGGAGCATTCTTGGGATATGAATGACCCCTTCTTGGGTGTTGACATTGTTTACACATGTGTTGCTTTCTAGATTTTGTACCGGTTGGAGTTTGACTGTGCTGTTGTTTTTGTATTACTGGTGCTAGTTGGGCTGGTGCTGGTTGTCGACGTAAAGGTGGCAGAGGTGGTAATGGCAGTGAAGATAATTTCACATTGACCAACTGCATCTGACTCTCCACATCTGAGCTACTTCCATCTGCTGTTAGGGCATCCAAGTCATCCAAGTCCTGAGTAAGACCACAGTCATGATCATCTGGGTCTGTACCAATATTAGCAGCTGAGGTTACAGTCACCTTTTCCTTTGGCTTCAAGATGGCATCTTGAGCTGTCTGCGACAGAGATGTTGCCCTTTCCTCTAAGAATGCTTGACAAAGGGGACAAAACTGGTGATCACCTAAACAGGCCACATGAAATGAATGTGAGCATCCCTCAAAAATATGCCATGGCTGATCCCCACAGATGCTGCATCCATGTAGGTCACATCGTCTGTCTTCTCGAGGCATATTATTTCCACAGTATCCTAATGGAAGAATTTTTGGCTTCATCGCTTCATTGCCAAAAACTCTTGGCAACTGTACTTTTTTCTTTTTACCATCATTCCATATTTTAGCCATTCCAGGGTCCTTTGCAATCTTAAAAAACATGTCAGTCAGAATAGTAGCACATTTAGCTTTCAGATGTGTCAGGTGGTTCAGTGCGAAATGATGGCTCTTTGGAGGTGTGAAATGCTCTTTGAAATTCTTCTGTGAATGTTTGGACTGAAAAGTTGCCTTGGCTTTCTTAATAATCTGTGCTGCTGTGTCATGAGGATTAGTTTTAGAGCGGATTATGCTGTGGGCATTCTCAACAGGATACTCGTCAAAAATTACCAGGTAGGATCTCAAAAGGTTGTACAATCTAGGATGATGCATTCCCCAGTAGGTGCACATGGCCAACCAGACCAGTGGTGCTTTATCGTAGTGGTGTCGTTCCAGACAAACAAACATAGTCCAGATCCGTATCATAGCATTAAAGTATTCAGAAAAGTTATTCATTTTAAAAGTGACAGAATAGATAGTGAGTACGAGGGGCAGATAATTGTCTAGTAAATTCAACAGTGTTCTGTATTCAAGGTCCTTGCAGGAAGAAAATTTGTCTTTGATACTGTCTCTAATAAAAAGCCATCCTCCATAGACCACTTCTTCAAGGAGACTTATTCTCCAAGGCTTGGGACTTTTTGCCAGCTTGCTGCTTGGAAACAGTTGCTTGTAGATATTTGCAAAAAGGGGCGGTAATCATGAAAAACAGTTTCTCTGCCATTTAATGATACATGTAAGGGGCCAATACAGGGGATTACTGAGAGTATTTTGGGTTGATTAGTTATGCTTTGTGTTTCAGGTCCAGAGTTGCAGGCTGTGGCATAGGAGTGATCTTGAGTCTTTGGAAGTATGGAAGAATCAGGCACATGAGATGGATTATGGAACTTTAGCAGGGTCTCATACACAATTTGACGGCTGTAGAATTGGGCTGGCCAGTCACCAGGCTGGGGAGTAAGGAACTCTTTGAAGTAATCAGACAGCTTACTACTAAGTAGAATATCAAATGCGGCAGCAAAATCATCTCTGCTTTTTAATGTTAGCTGTACAAAGTCAACTAAGTGGACATCATCCATTTTTCTCATTGATCGAATAGAGTCATCATTACTATATACATGTGCTGTCACACAGTGTCTCTCAAATTCTGGGTTTGAAAATGTGGCAATGATCCAAGCCGGCATGATGGAGGAATAGGTTGAGGTCAATTTAAACATAGTATCCAAACCAGAGACAGTTTTTATGGATGAGGCTATGTTAATAGCATTTGGGTCATGGTAGGTGGTTACTGGACAGGAAGGTACTGCATTGATGTTTTTGAAGGCCTTGATGATTATAGTGCACATGCATTTAGCATTGCTTACTTGGTCTGTAAGCGGTCGTCTAATGGAGTGGATAGTGGTGTAATCATCAATGACTAACACCAACTGCCACTTTTCTGCAATTGCCTGTGCCACTATGTCATTTATTTTTGCAGAAGCATTTTTGCACATCTCATTTGTCATTGTATTAAATTTGCTTTTGCTGCAAGAAGCTCCCATAACTTGTTCTGTTTGTAAGCCCTCATTATTGATGCTAGACTGTTTAAGAAATATTGAATGATTTGTTTGCAGCCAGTTACATACCTGGCTCAGGCCATAACATAACTTGTAAATAATAGCAACAGTTCTTTTCTTGTTGGATTCCACTCGATGTTTAGAATGTCTTTCACATGTCATCGCAGAAAGAATTGTATTGAAGATTGTTTTGGCCCCTGCCTTTGTGCACAACTTTTGAAACTCTTCTGGGTCATATATGGGAGATTTCCCTGAACTACTGAATTCATGAAACATGGTAATTTTCAACAATTGTAATTCCTTTGAAAGGTCACATCCTGTAAGAAATCAGAAAAGATTACATGAATTTATTGGCTAAATTATAATGTTTTATGTATTCTCTATCCAGCTGATGCCCTTCTGATAGGATGTCTGACAATAACCTGTCTGTCTGTCTGTCTATCAATATCTGTCTGTCTTGTCTGACAATATATGTATGTCTAATGACATTATCTGTCTGTCTAGTGACATTATCTGCCTGTCTGCCTTAGTGTATTCGTGCCAACCAGTCTTTTTTGTTGTCCGTTTATCTTAGATGACTTAGTTCATTTCTTACGTTTTGAGAGCTTGGTCATTTCATCCTCCACTTCTTCGTAAAGGCCAGGCGGGAAAAGCACTCGACCACATGGCCCTCTTAGAATTTCGCCAAAACAAGTCTCCTCTACCGTCCACGAATCAAGTGACGCCATATTTTCTTCCGTTTGAGTATCTGCTGCTTTTTTAGCGCGCTGAATCTTGATCTTGGATCCTATTTTTTTCATTTCCTTGGAGCGCCGTCCCATTTTTGCGTTCTTGTATTTTCCCACTCGCTAAAATACGAAAGTATTTTTATTTGTACAGAAGGCAGTATTATATTTCATTTGAACCAAACTGGGCGATATTACGTACCTGTGCAAGCCCAGATGCTCTTTTAAGAGCCATTTTACAGGCACCACAAATCCGTGCACCCTGGGCGAGGTCAAGCGGGTTACAAATTTGAGACAACTGTTCGGCATAAGCTGCGGCAGATCTGCAGCATTTACTGCTTATTATTCTATTGCATACTACACATTTAACTGAATCTTTTTTGCACTCAGCAAAAACGAAAAACAAGAGGAGAACAAGAAAGTTTGAAACACGCGCCATGGTGTAAAAACATTTGTCGGCATATGGAACCCTGTGGTGAGCCTGTAATGACAACAGCCCACCGGTTTTCGCGCATGTCATTGCAAAAAAGTCCCCTGCTGGGTCAGACACATTATGCTCGGAAATTTGACCATTATGCTTTTTAGCGTCACCCTAAAAACCTTCCCATTATGCCGAAAATTATGCCCGTGTCGGACCATTATGCTCGTGTGATGCTGGTAAAAAATTATCCTTTGACCCCACCCAAACGAGTCCTCAAAGCTTAAAACGCAACATTTTTACTTTTTTAACTCACAAAAGGCAAAAGGCCGGGCCGGTGATCTAACATGTCTAGAAGAATTACCCAAGCCTCTTGGCGAAGAACTAACCTTAGAAAGACCAGAATAATCAGGCAGAGTCAAATTCAAAGCCAAAATCGATATATATTTTTTCCTTACATTTTCAATCAAAAATAGGGAAAATATTAAGTTTGTAGCATTATGCTAAAATTATGTTGAAAATTTGACCATTATGCCAGCATTATGCTTGATGCTCTGACTATGCCATTATGCTCAAAATTATGCCGGCATAATGTGTCTGACCCTAGCCCAGACAAGACAGAAAAACGAGTTTTCGCTTGCAAGCTTTTTTCCCGGCGACCGCGTGTAACTGTGAATGGCTGTAACGTGCTGGGTCGCGTGTTACCTGAAACAGCTGTAATACTGTAATACTTCACTGTAATACTTTTTCTGATGTTTGTCTGATGAAAATGTCTATCAGACTACTCTCTTGCGTATCTTACAGCGCTAGCTACACCCCTGAACTGTTAAGATTCCACGTTTCATACCAAGACTTTCCATACATTGGCACCGACAGATGAGGTGGAAGGGAGAATTGGCTTCTGATGAGCGTACGGCGCCTGGGAATGACTTCTGCGTCAACAGTCAGTGCAACTGCCTTGTATCCACAACGCTCCGCGCTTTGCACCAACTGTTTTGTGTTTTCTCTGTCTTTCATGACATATAGCTGAAACCAGCGAAGACCATGTGGCGCTGCTTCCGATACGTCTTCTAGGGCGGTGTTCGCTGATATGCTCAGGATCATACAAGTCCCGGCTTTGGCGGCGGCTGCAATTTAACAACATTTTAACTTAACACATTTAAGAATGTGCGGGTGTGGACTGTACAATTGTGAGGCTTAGGTCGAGGAGCTCTGGGCTACCTGTACTTCAATCCCACAATACAAAGCAGGCAGGTCAATCAAAATACCGGACAAAAATGGATTGAATCCCTACTAGTTTTCGCCAAAAAATATTACTGTCTTCAAGCAGGTTATCCCTCTTAATAGATGGAGATCTATAGACTATTGAAACCCTGCACTTATGATAATATTAGGAAGGGACTATAGTATAGTCCCTTCCTAATATATAGATTTAGCCACTGGCTAAAAGCGGAGCTCCTGGTTATAAAATTTTCTATGTGAATGAAAGGGATTCCCATATGTACATGGTTTATATGGTTGCTTTAGAGTCTTCACGAGATATTAATTTTTCAAGCATAGATGACGTCATCGATGACGTCACATCACGTGACCACTTCATTTCGCTCATCTGGTGACCAAAACCACACGACCCAAGTTTGGTTGTTTTAGAGTCTTCTCTTCACGAGATATTCATTTTTCAAGCATAGATGACGTCATCGATGACGTCACATCACGTGACCGTGCTACAGCACCCCCCTTGTGGCATAGACAAAATATCCCAAGTATGGCTGTCTTAGCATGTTCCCTTGAGGAGATATAATTTTTTCTTTGCATACCACAGGGTTCCCATGTGTACACGGACGACGGACGGCGGACGGACGGCGGACACTATAGGTTTAATACCAGAAAAATAAAGAAAAAATCATATCTCCCGAAGGGAAGCTTCTCTAGAAGCCAAACTTGGACAAACTTTCAAAGACCATCAGAGGAACTCTACACCAAAGTCACGTTCCCTCACGCCATCAATGACGTCATCAAAATGATCCAAAATGCCCGTGACGTTCAAAAATCAACTCGATGGTATACGTTTTTCCCTTAGGTATGGTGCTCCGCTTGCGCGGGCCTTCGGCCCGCGCTGGAGCTCCGCTAATAATATTATCATAAGTGCAGGGTTTCAATAGAAGGCGGCTACCCGCAGAGAACCACCATCTACTTCCCTGCTGACCGCCGGCAACTTCACTGAAGGTTTTGAAAACCCCGTAAATTATTTTGCTTTCAAAACGCAGGAAAACGCCTTTTCTGCTACTGAAATTTCACAATTTCCCGGGGGGACATGCCCCGTATCCCCTACAATGCTTAGGCCTTACGGCCTTCGTATGGGACCTCCAAACCCAGCCGCCTAGCCTACTTCCAAAACTTAGCCTGCTACTTCAGAACTTATTGAAACCCCTGTAAGTGATACCGAAATTTGGTTTTGAGCATGAAAGCTTTAAATTTGATAGCTCTTTAATAGACCTCCTCGGCTTGGGCGTAATGTTTTGCCCATTTCAGATCACGTGGCATTCCCATGAGTATTCTCTCTTTGTTTGGAATGATTCCATATTCATATATCCTTTGGTGCGTAGCAGAAAAGAAAGAGAGAATACTCATGGGAATGCCACCACATGATCTGAAATGGGCAAAACAAACTGGCAAGCCGAGGAGGTCTATTGCAATGTTGATATGAAATGTGTGGTTCCAGAAAATATCCATCCCCCCCCCTCCCCCCATGGAAGGGTGTTGAAAAGTGACCCTCACCCCTCTGGAATTTTCAAAGGAAAATACGGCATTTGTATGGAAGAAATCAGGTAAATTGACTCACCCCTCTGGAAGTTCCAATCCCTTCCTTGGGGGTTGAGGATTATTTTCTGGAACTACAAAATTAGGAAAATTGTTTGGTGAAACTAAAAATCACTGATTTTATGTCACTTGAGTCATCTTTTTGATACCTCTTGCAGTGGCGATTTCACCCTCAGGATGAAGTAACTTATGAAAACCTGAAGGAGCGACACAGATTGGCATGTTGATTGGTTCTCCTAACATCCTTGTTCTCATGTCCACTGATTTTACTCCTCGGAGCATGCGTGGTCGCAACCGTAACCTACAGCAACAGATTCATGTCAATGCCCCCTGGGCAGGGGTTGGGGACTCCCCTATGTTTTGGGCGGGGGTGTTCATCAGGAACTTTCAATTTTACCCCTAAAAGGTACCAAAAAGAGGGCATACATTACATTACATTTACATTTTTTAGGGGTGACCATCGGGAAACTTTTTGATCCTTAAATATATCTGATCAAAAAAATTTCCACCCTAAAAATGGAGTGTCATATGTATTTTGCCATACGGTGAGACAGACAGACAGTCATAGAACACAGCAGAACAAACAGACAGGCAGAGACACCCAGAGGTGATCAACCTTAAATCTCTCCCAAATATATTTTAGGTAATTGTCAAGAAACGAGGGGAGAATTTTGTAAATCATCCACTAAGTGCAGAGGAACTGAGAGGCAGCACCAAGTTCCCCCATCAAGTATATAGGGAAGTGAATTGCTTTTTGTAAGGAGAAGTGCTATTTTGGTCTCGGGGGTGAAATGGTTAATACTAGGTACCTTTGAAATACATTCACATTTTCAGCTAGTGTGACTTCATCATCTGCCCCTCCAGCAAGGTACCCCCAAGCATCTTCAGGCACTTTCTTACGAGCCTCATCCTCAAAATCAGCAATGCAGATGGGAGGTGCCATACCTGGAAGATGGAAAGATAATAGGGTCAAGAGTATTTCAGTGAACTTGTTGGGAACCCCTCCTTGGCTTGCTGCGCTTCTCGGCCAACTGTTCATTTTTCGTACCATTCCTCATCCTTGCTTGGTTTTTGACCCTTTTATTTATTTGCTTACCCCTAAAAAAATACCATTTATTAGTGAAACCCACAATGTTCTCCGATACCCCCTAAAAAATACCTGAGGGTCGATTTTGACCCTAAAAAATATGACGAGCACCCTTATCAGGTCGACATGTGAAGAACCCCCCTCCCAGGGGAAATTAATCACTAGGCAAGCACACAGCCAAGAAACAATGACAACATGATACTATAAATAAACAGTTTCAGGCATTGTTTGAAACAACACTCTGATGCAAGATTCTTTTAGTAAAGTCAGGAAATGTACTCTTGCGCCATATTACACTGCTCGCAGGGTACACTATGCTATATGTTCCATTACACTGCAAGACGTCATATGATGCAATATTACCCTGCGAGCAGTGGTTTCCTGCTCCTCTCTTAAACCACTGCTCACAGGGTACTTGCTATGTTCCATTACACTGCAAGAACAAAGACATCATATGATACAATATTACACTACGAGCAGTGGTTTCCTCCTCTCTTAAACCACTGCTCGCAGGGTACTTGCTATATGTTCCATTACACTGCAAGAAAAAAGACGTCATATGATACAATATTACCCTGCGAGCAGTGGTATGGGGGACTCCCATATTTTTTGACCGGGATGATCGTCGTATCTTTTAGGGGTTAAAATCACGGGGCCTTGGTCTCTTTTAGGGGTGATCTTAATCTTCAATAAAATTAGGGAGATTGGTATCTTTTAGGGCTGAAATATGTGTCCAAATTGTTTTCTCTCATGATGGTGCTTCTAAAAACCGTGTAAGAAAGAGAGATTACTCGATGAGAAGACGATAAATTAGAAACAAACACGGAAATTTCTTGATGGGTATCTTTTACCTGTTACCTGTCTCCTTCGCGCCTACTTTGCACATAAGGCCTCATCTTTTAGGGTGTCTTTTAGGGTAAGAAATTATTTGAGCCACGCCATGGCCCGCCATGTTTGGTATCTTTTAGGGGTGAAACTGAAAATTTCCGACAATCATCCCAGGTCAAAAAATATTCGCCCTTTTTATCCCGCAGAGAGGGCTCAGTTCCAAGAAAAAAGGTAAAACAAGAAACACGAAAGCCGTGTACCTTTATTCTGGGTGGTTTGTTTTGAGCAAAACGACCCGTGTGTTTTGAAAATAATCGGCTAAAACTCGAACATTCTCAATCAACCGATCGAACCTCCAGAAATCTTGTCTACAATCTTCACACAAACATTCAACAACTGAGCAAGTTATTACCACCCGTGAAGGCACTTGATCGGCATGTTGTTGGTTGTTTTCTTGAGCGATAGCGACTTGCTCTTGTAGGATGTATCGGTGAGCCGTACTCGTTTCTCTCGTGGTATAAACTTGTCCCCTCGATGTCTACACTCATGCTTGACTTAGCTTCGCTTGGTTCGTACTCGATATCGTCCATATTTGGCATTTGAAATATCAAACTCTCCAACAGAAATAAATCTTTGAAGCGCGTTTAGCCTCCCCAGGCTACTCGGCGGACCTGTCACGCTTTGCCCGGCTATGACGTCACGAGCTGACAGCAAGGGGTAACTTTGGGATAAGGCTAAAGCGAGTTGTACTTTGACTAGAGATCGCTTTGACCTGTTGACTAGTCTGACTAGTGATCGCTCTATGGATCGCTGCAGGGTGCGTAGTCTCCTTTAAATAACGAGGGGGCTGTATTAGTTGATCGCATATGAACGGTGGTTTAAGGAATTATAACAAAATTGTTTTGTTGTCCGATACCTCTAGTACTGCCTAGAAGATCAATGCATTGCGGCTTCGTGGCATGTAACGCCACTCCGAATAGAAGGGCCTGGACCGCACTGGTCACGATAGGCCCTCCTGTCCACATAAGACCCCGTCCACACTACATCGTTTTCAAACGAAAACGGATACTTTTTGCTCCGTTTTCAAAAAGATTTGCGTCCACACTTGTCGTTTTCGTATTGTTTTCGCCGTTTTCGGTGATCGTTTTCGGCGTTGAGTGTGGACGATAGCCGTACCCGGAGCAAAAAGCACTTATCCGTTTTCGTTTGAAAACGGTGTAGTGTGGACGGGGTCTGAAACGCGTTTTCCAAAGTATTCGTTTTCAAACTTATACGGATTCGCAGCGTGTTAGTGTGGACGGGAGATTTAGCTCCAAACAAGCGATCAATTTTTATTTGATGTGACGTGTGTAAGGACAGTCTCTTACTGCAGTTTTCGTAATTCTGCGAACTCTCGCTATTGATTTCCAACCGTAAAACCGCCTTCTGGCTTCCGTCAATCAAACTCCCGAGTCTTCTCGCCGTTACTCTTTGTGCTTTTTGATTGGCCAGCCCCTAGCTAAGCAGTGCTAAAATGGCTTCATGTCGCGACAGCAACGTTACGTGCTGGCCAATCAAAAAGCACAAAGAGTAACGAAGAAAAGACTCGGGAGTTTGATTGACGGAAGCCAGAAGGCGGTTTGACGGTTGGAAATCGCTAGCGAGAGTTCGCAGAATTATGAAAACCGCAGTAATGGTACAGTTGACGTTATCGTTTTCATTTTTATCCGGATTCCACCGTCCACACCAAAACAATATGTATACGGATTCGTTTTTATTAACTTTCGAGAGCGTTTTCAAACTTATACGGATTCGATGAAAACGACCAGCGTGTTAGTGTGGACGGAAGGTCTAAACGTATCAACATAGTTTGTAGAGGAGACTAACTATGGTATCAACAAGTACACGGATTCAAACGAAAACGCGTTATTGTGGACGGGGTCTCGGCTACGTGAATTCAGCGACACAGAAACGCTCTATCGAACATTTTGAATTTTTCTGAAATGGATTTTTCTGCAATATGATCGCATACAAATGTGCCTTAGAAAAAAAGTAATAGAAACGAAACAAATTCTACAGCCAATTGCGTTAGTTGTGACACAAAAACTACTTTCGAGGCTCACCTGAAATCCGCTCTAATATAAGTTCTTTATATTTTCTGTTTGCTTTTTTTCAGAAAATGCAAAGGCTAAGACTACTGGCCAGCAGAAACCTGCTAAACCTGTTTACCAGGCAACTCAAACAACAAGCGTTTTACAAAAGCCCAGAATTCACTCGTCTTCCGATTGCAGACTTAGAACTCGGCTATATGCCGACATTGGCCCGAAGGAAGTTTTTGCCTGGTTCGTTTGACGGTGGTTTCCCGAAATACCTGTCGGGTCCCCGAGAAACCTTCCCGGCTGGTTTTCGAGTACCTGACAATGACATAAGGCCAAGCACTTTGGAAGAATGGGCTGCGGTTTGTCGAAGTTTTATGACGAGGAGCTAGATAAACATGTTGTGCTGCTTTTACGGTAAATGAATAGTAAATAGTTCTTTCAAGTATGACGTGCAAGTCATATGGAATATAGTGCCGATCTCATTTTGCCCGCGAACAGTTCGCACCTTGTTCAGGAACAGTCCGCACTTTATTCGCAAACCGTTCTCATTTTGTTCGCGAACAATTCGCACTTTGTTCGCGAACCACAGGAGGAAAACAGCCAGATTAGTGTATGCTCGCTAAGGCCTGGTTTCCATATAGTCTTATCTGTCGTATCTGTCTCATCAGTCTACCGTGAAACAATGAAAATTGGAATTATTCTTTGTTTCACGGTTGACTGATACGACAGATACGACAGATAAGACTATATGGAAACTAGCCTTAACGGCTCGTAATAAACTTAATCTTCACAGGGGCCTTCCACTCGTGACAGTAGATGACTTCTCCTCGTTCGTTCGCCATCTACAGTACAAGCCTTTTAATATGGGAGTTAACGGATACAGGTCATCCATCACGGATAACGTGTTCACCGCTAGTGATGACCCAAGCTCTTTGAACATGGAGCTGCACAATGAAATTTCATACGCGGATTACTTTCCAAGAAAGGTAAAGTTTGATCTACACTAGTACCACATCCTCACTGCATATATTGTTCGGTACCTGTGCAACGAGTCCCGTACAAATACTGTGGCGTAGAGTTGTCCTGACATTCCATATTTTACTTTAACAAGGCAAACGCCCTCCGACCCCGTCTTATCTCCTTTCAGTTCCAGAACCATCCCGAAAAAACGAGCGAAATTCAACAGCGTAATACTCTTCTCCATCTTTTACATCATCTTGTACGAGGAGAACGTAATAACCTAAAGACTATTTGTTGCGAACCACACTGGATTTACGTCATTCATTCTGGATGAAGCCGTTCGCACGCCGATGCAAACCTGTATTTGTTGTATCATTGTTATGTAATTGCGCGGAATGACCCGGCATAAATCATTGTACGCATTGCAGTAGGTTAAAGGCCATGTTTACACAAGGCAACTCACAACGCAATATTTGTTGTTGCGTTGCGAGTTGCAGCGAAAAGCGCGTGTAAAGGCCATGTTATTACACAAGTGTTATTACACTTGCGAGTTGCAGCAAAATGTAGAATCGAGCTCTACTTTTCGCAACGTTGCGAGACAAGTTGCTACTAACGTGTCTTGGTCATTTTTCACGCAATGGTTCTCCGAATGAGCCAGTCCGCGCGCTTGATTTTGATAGTGCCGCTGTAATTTATAATTTTCCTTGCAGTCTCTTATTTGGCGAACGTCCGTGTCGCTCGTGCAAGCCATGGGAACGTTTTTACGCAGTTCGCCAGAGAAAGGACTGCAAGCAGTCTAAGTTTCAACTCACTTAAATAATTCTGTTGAAAGCCAATAAATAGCATACTGCGGGTATGTTCAGAGTTGAAGTTGTTTCTTTCTAAACTTTGGGCTTAACTTTTTCACATTTTCTTCCTGAACTTTGAACAGGTTATTCTCTTCTGCGTACAAGAGCCAGCAGATAAATGTGGAGGGGAAACCCCAGTAGCCATAAATCGTGAAATAATGAGGCGTTTGGACAGCAAAGTTCTTGACAAACTGGAGAAAAAGAAAATTCGCTACCAAGCATTTCTCGCCCACGAGGGAAAAGATGCCGACATGGTTAAAACTTGGAGAGAAAGATTCCAGACAACGGACAGAAAGGTATCTCGTGTTACTATTCTCGAGAATCGCTCGTAGCTTTTAGTCTAGTCGCCAGAGGGGGTTCACGTGCATCCCCCGGAACTAGTAACGAGACATACTTTTTTAGAACCCTTAGGATATCAAGAAACTGGTTTTAGATGTCCCACGGCCCGAAAAGTGTCCCACGGCCACTTTTTGGGCCGATTTGTGATTTTTAATTATATTCTTTTGTTATTTAATGAGATTCAATGAGCCAATTTTATAGGTTGTAGCACTGTACAAAAAAGCTCTTTAGATTCTAAAACTATACTTTTACGATCTTGGGAATACTCTGATCACATGTAGACTAGTTAAATTGCTGTCTCAGCCTTTTCCCCGTCACATACGCATATCGTTTTTTGTATTTCCTAATAGAAATACAAAGGCTGGCAGAATCTTAGAAAATATCTATCTGTAAGGAACATAGCATGTATAAAACGGGCATGTAAATTGTAAAATATGTTCAATCTATTAATGACACTATAATAGCATAAGTGGTAAGACTGGAATGCTTTTCTGAACAATGCTACAGTCTATAAAATTGCCTCATTGAATCTCATTAAATAACAAAAGAATATAATTAAAAAACAAAATCGGCATAAAAAGTGGCCATGGGACCTTTTTGGGCCGTGGGACATCTAAAACCAGTTTTTTGATATCCTAAGGGTTCCAAAAAAGTATGTCTCGTTACTAGTTCCGGGGGGTGCACGTGAACCCCCTCTGGCGACTAGACTATTTAGCCCGCTGCTTCAAGGCGGTTCTCCCCTCTCCCCCTCCCCTCGCTCGATTTTTGCGCTCGCCCCAAAAATCCAAGATGGTGCCAGTAGCGAACGGACCGGGGTTTCCGCGATAACACACCCATCAACCGCATGCAAACAGGATATCGTAGCTTTAAAGACCGTGTGACGGATGGGCGTGACATGTAGTTTTGTAGCCCATAAAGGTCTATGCTAACTGAAAATGGTAAGGCTTGCACCTGTGTCACGCTATGTCCGATGGGCGTGACATGTAGTTTTGTAGCCCATAAAGGTCTATGCTAACTGAAAATGGTAAGGCTTGCACCTGTGTCACGCTATGTCCGATGGGCGTGACATGTAGTTTTGTAGCCCATAAAGGTCTATGCTAACTGAAAATGGTAAGGCTTGCACCTGTGTCACGCTATGTCCGATGGGCGTGACATGTAGTTTTGTAGCCCATAAAGGTCTATGCTAACTGAAAATGGTAAGGCTTGCACCTGTGTCACGCTATGTCCGATGGGCGTGACATGTAGTTTTATAGCCCATAAAAGTCTATGCTAACTGAAAATGGTAAGGCTTGCACCTGTGTCACGCTATGTCCGATGGGCGTGACATGTAGTTTTGTAGCCGATAAAAGTATATGCTAACTGAAAATGGTAAGGCTTGCACCTGTGTCACGCTATGTCCGATGGGCGTGACATGTAGTTTTGTAGCCCATAAAAGTCTATGCTAATGAGGTAACGGTAAAAGTAGTGAACTCAATCCGTTAAAAATCTCATGGAATTTCGATCCATCCTTCGGTCTAAAACTGCTGTAAATGATATGTAGTCCTACAAAAGCAAACTCATTGTATTATTTTGAAAGTTTTTTTCCGTATTAGATCAACACAACAAAGCAATCATACTATCAAACCCATCGGACACATGGTCGTTTTAAAAACGTGCTCCCGCTTTTCTTTGCTCTTTCACGTTCCATTCCTGATTATTCCGCCATATTGTTATGGAATATCCCGAAACAGCCGTTCTTAGGGGTTATCATCCCCCCCCCCCCCCGTTTGTCGGTTTATATATTTTTTTTCCATTCTCGAACCTATTCCATTCTGGTTCTTTTGTTATATTCCATTCCATTCAATATTATATGTCCTAATTTTGCGTGGTTCTGTTCCCCGATGCTTAAAGATCCCGTGTCAGCCAAGAAGACGGATTACGTGTAGAAATCTTTAAATCAACATCTAAGTAAAAACAAAGTTTCAGATTTGATTTACCAAATTCAATCGAGAATATTGCTCTATATTCTCTGAATCAGCCGATGGAAATGGATGCTTTCTCCCACTTGGTATGTTGCTGTGCTGTCAAAATGGCGGCTGACACAGGCTCTTATAACTA
This sequence comes from Scolanthus callimorphus, assembly GCA_033964015.1. Classification (NCBI taxonomy): domain Eukaryota; kingdom Metazoa; phylum Cnidaria; class Anthozoa; order Actiniaria; family Edwardsiidae; genus Scolanthus; species Scolanthus callimorphus. Next base: position 92,475 of record JAWWUD010000092.1, on the reverse strand, counting down.
CCGTTCCGTCTCCAGGTAGTAGAGGACATCCTACAGAGCCAAGGATGGGACTTCGCCTGGGACGAACAAGGCAATCTGAGGTACTGGTACGTGCACCCAGCATTCCTGACCCACCCTGAAACTGGAGAAAAGATCTTCTTTAACCAGGTAAACACGGGTGAATCCAGGGGGTGTTTAGTACCTACATAATTTGCTATAGTTGAGCTTGCCCCTTCTTATATGTTCCGGCTAAACTAGGACGCATCAGAAGCCCATTACCTAGGAGCGTTCATCTCCCATGTTTTCACAGTGTCACAGCGTATTGGACAATGAAGCCTGCATGAAGTATTTTAGTTACACATTGCCTATTACAATGCAGGTAGCAGAGGAGTTTATTCAAGAGGCGAGTCTATTGTTCTAAAAAGAACTTCAGACCTGCTTCACTTTCCAATTCGCTGTTACACATTCCTACCCCTAGATAGAAGCTCCTTGGTATGGGCTCCTGAACGCGACGCATCTAGTGAACCAATCGATCTCTGGTTGGCACATTAATAACAATGGATGACGTCAGCGTGAACAGCGCTATAGCCTGCGAAAGCCGACACCACTAGCGCTCGCCAAAAGACTCTCTCATCAAAAGGGCCAACGGGCTCAAGCCAAACATTTCACTTCATATATGGTACACTATAGTGCCCTTCTGTATATCCTCTTTCTATAAGACATGGGAGATATTGATACGGGGAGGACACTATAGTGTACCATATATGAAGGTTCTACCCACACTAGATCCTTCATATATGGTACACTGTAGTGTCCTTCTGTATATCCTCTTTCTATAAGACATGGGAGATATTGATACGGGGAGGACACTATAGTGTACCATATATGAAGGTTCTACCCACACTAGATCCTTCATATATGGTACACTGTAGTGCCCTTCCGTATATCCTCTTTCTATAAGACATGGGAGATATTGATACGGGGAGGACACTATAGTGTACCATATATGAAGGTTCTACCCACACTAGATCCTTCATATATGGTACACTGTAGTGTCCTTCTGTATATCCTCTTTCTATAAGACATGGGAGATATTGATACGGGGAGGACACTATAGTGTACCATATATGAAGGATCTACCAACATTCCATAATGATGACATATATTGAACCAGATCGAATAACGTGGCGACGAGCTTAACAAAGGTGATATTCAATCTTTATATCACACAAATTATTTTTAAATTTTACATTTTATTAAATGTTATTAAAATACTAGAATAATTTAAATAACATGAAAAGATGCAATTCTTTGAACAGAACTGGGTCAACATACTGTTTTTTGGCTCGGGTACGCAGATGCGCAAAGTTCTAATTTTAGAATAGTTCCATTTTAGCATAGAGCGGATTTCACATGACTGTCAAGACTTGTTATGTAATTGCGATTGCTTTTCGTTCTCATTGGCTACTCGTGTTTCTCAGCCAATCAAATTCTATAGTAAATACAATTGTGAAATTACTTAGTAATTGATTTGGCTTGCAATAGAGCGGATTTCAGAAGACTGTCGTGAGTAATTCGCAATTATTTTGTAATTACTCACTATAGGTTTTATTCAGAATTGGTGTAATTACTTTGTGATTGGGTTTACTACAGTCATATGGAAACCGCTCTAAGCTGAGAAAAAAGCCATTTAGGAGTAAGTCGTGATTTCTCTCGATTCTGATTGGCTAGTGATTGCTCAATTGCAATTGTTTTCACGGCAGTCATGTGAAAACCGCTCTATCTAATAGACCAAGTGATGGATCGGGTAGGCCCCACAATAGGCCCCTGCAAATGCTAAAGCATTTCATTTCTTTCCCTAGTTGACAAGCACCCACCCGTCGTACTTTAGAGACCACCCAAAATTCGTTGGTAAAGATATCCCGGATGACCAATGTGTATTCAGTTCTTACTACGGAGATGGTACCCCATTCGAGCCTGCAGTGCTACAGCACATCAGAAATACTTATTGGACATGCGCAGTGACTTTTCGTTGGAGGACTGGTGACGTGGCAGTCGTTGATAACTTACAGGCGTTACACGGTCGAATGAGCTGGATTGGAAAAAGAAGACTTGTGACATCTCTCACTGAAGACTAATTAAGACAGATTATTTCTAGCGGAGCTCCTGAGCGGCCGAAGGCCGCAGAGCGGAGCCCCATAGGTATCGCAGGAAAAATACAATAGTTGAAATTATAACTCAAATACATCTTTATTTCAAGAAACGTTGTCGGTAAAGCGCTCAAGCGTACGCGCCCAGACCGCTAGGGAATATGGGTAAACGCCTTACGTAGCAATTAAAAGTATTTTTGGTATCGCAAAACACACGTTTACTACCTTATTCCTGATTCTTTTTCTTATTCTCTCACAGTTTTACACCATTTATTCCTGTAGTGTGGTCGTGTTTGTTCCCACAACGTTTATTGAAATAGCTGTATATGATCGACCTCATGGTTCAGCGCAAGCAGCGGTTTCTCATGTGTACCGTCGGCACGTCCGTGTCTGCCAACCCAATCTCTTATTTTTAATTGCGGGAAAAATACTGTGCGCCTATGAAAAAATATGTAACCGGGAGCTCCGCTTTTAGCCAGTGGCTAAATCTATATATTAGCGATTCGAGCAACGTTTGGCCAAAAATCTGGCTACCAGAAAGCATGAAACCTCTTGGCTAAATCTATGTATTAGCGATTCGAGCAACATTTGGCCAAAAATCTGGTTACCAGAAAGTATGAAACCTCTTGGCTAAATCTATATATTAGCGATTCGAGCAACGTTTGGCCAAAAATCTGGTTACCAGAAAGCATGAAACCTCTTGGCTAAATCTATATATTAGCGATTCGAGCAACATTTGGCCAAAAATCTGGTTACCAGAAAGTATGAAACCTCTTGGCTAAATCTATATATTAGCGATTCGAGCAACATTTGGCCAAAAATCTGGTTACCAGAAAGTATGAAACCTCTTGGCTAAATCTATATATTAGCGATTCGAGCAACGTTTGGCCAAAAATCTGGTTACCAGAAAGTATGAAACCTCTTGGTTAAATCTATATATTAGCGATTCGAACAACGTTTGGCCAACAATCTGGTTACCAGAAAGTATGAAACCTCTTGGTTTTTATTTTTGCGCATCTTTTGAAAGGTTTGCATGCAAGCAGTAACTCTAGGGAAATACATTTCAAAGTTTATATATAACATAAAAGGAGTTTGTATAGAATTACATTGCCATGGAATTTTCCTATTATAGTACATAATACTCCAGGTAGTGATCGAGAATTTAATTCCTTCGCTTTCCATGAGAATTTAATACATGTAGTTCTTCAAAAAGAATCTAAAATCAAGACACGGGTCAGTAACTGGATTTTTTCAATTCATTTACATGCGGAATCCTTTTTCCTAAGCCAAAAGTATTGCCACGTCCTCTCTCTTGCATTTTTTTAGGATTCCATCCATTCCGGTTTTTTCCAGTGAGTAACGCTCCTTATGTCAATTAATTGGCTCCGGAATTTGAGCGAGCGAATTAAGAGAAAATCCATTTCCATCGAGTAATTTCAGGCTTTGATGGCCACAATCTTGTACCGGAGTATTATCAGCGATATTCAAATTCTGTTTGCATTTTCTGAAAGCTATAGTTGTTACTCATTAACTGTAGTAACACCAAAAACAGAAGAAAAATGTAGCCTATAAAAAATTATTTTCAAAACTGAAAAACTTGTAGTGCAAAAACAAGAAATATCAATCTCATTACACTACCATTTCCCAATGTTTTGTAAGAACTTTGAATTTCGTTTTCAGTGTTTGGTGTTATTAGAAACGGATCCTTTTCACAAGATATTGAAAAACAGATTCAACGAAGTTTGGAATACTGCAATGCCAATGATCTTGGTACAAGATTTTTGTCCACTGCTTACTCGAACTGCTGGTGGATTCCATCTTGATATATTGAGCTATTTATGCCGACTAATACAAATCTAATCTCAATCTTCACAGGTTTGTTTATGTGGTTGCATTTGTTATCATTAACAATGTGCTGGTGAATTTAAAAATTCATTAGTTCAAACTGAAAATGTTGATATTGAAAACTAGAGGCATTTCTTGCGAAATAATGCTTCAAGGAGAGTAATATAACTGACGCTTTGCATTTTTAAAAGATTTAAATTACGTGCCAAATGCTAGTATGTAAAACAAAGTCAACAGTGCTTCAACGAGGAAGGCATGGAGCAAGAGAATATCACACAGATGCCAGACCCCGAAGAAGAAAACCAAATGTTGAAGCAAACCCACCAGCTTGACAAGAAACAATTACTAACATCAAAGTCCATTCATTCGCTCAAAACAAGACTCTTAGACTATCTCCTGGCAAATGTATGTCTCACCCCGTTAATTGTCCTGTTTTGGTGTTCAACATGGCTTCTCATGGATTTATACATCTTTCCTTCAAGTCCTCAGATCAGCCTCGCCATTTGTTTATTTACAAGTTTGCCATTAGTTCTGGTAATAGTTTTGCTACAAAATATTATATCACAGCATTTCGGAAACCACGCAAAGTGCGTCAGGGTATTCTTTTGGTGTTGATACTCTACATTCTCGGAGTTGCATGCGTGGCTTCTTGGAGAGGCACGTGGATGTTACTGGACGTCATTACTGCGCGTTCCCGAGGGCCCTTCGGCGCAATTGTTTGCCATTTCCTTGGCATTACCCTTCTCTTTATTACTAAATCAACCTGCAATATTATCGCAGTACCTGGGTTCATTCTTAAGGACAATTTCGACTACGTCGAGATCCAAATGCCTGTAAATCAAGTTAACCACTGGATTCCTACTCGAGACATGTCTGTACGCACGCATCTATTCATTAACTCGTTTTTCACCGTCTTTGTTATTTCTACATTTGTTGTTTCCTACTGGAGAGGGACCTGGCTATTGCTAGACTTTCTCATTGGTTTATTTTTCCACAACCATTTACACCAATCATTGACGTTTCTTGGTTTTGGTACAACAATCTCTAGCCTGTTGTTCTGGAGTAGTCAACCACTGGGTTGGCGTATAGCGAGGGCGTCATCGCCCGGCAAGGCGAAGGTTCTTGTGGAGCTCGTGTTTGTGTATGTTCTGGGATGTTCAGCGGTGTCTGTATGGAAGGGATGGTGGCAAATATTTCGCGAACTGCTTATCCACAATGGTAAGTCAGTATTCTTGGGTTTCACGTGTCACGTGACCAAACTAAAAGTCCTCAAATATGCCTTTATTCCACGACAATAAACAAAATAAAGACAGAACCCTTTAGATGTTGCCATGTGGTTAAGCGAGTTTCAAGTCAACCGAGTAAATATTTGTCGAGATCTGGAAAATGCGATTTTAGTAGGAAATGTACTGGGAACTTTGCGATTCGATGCCTTAAATATTTATCTGAATGATGATATCTTTGAAAAGCGTCTAATTCGCGCGCACACAACTATAGCTGAACTAACAGATGAAGGTCAAGCGCTTCGTTTGACCAAATTTCAGGGAGATATGTTATTTTCTGAATGAAATATGAGTAACGTATGTAATACGCGTCAAAAACGTAACATGTATGGAGCCGCCATGTTCGGTGGCCCGTCGAGGGGCATCAAAGATGGCGGCCAAATTACGAAGTCTCTCAAAAGCGCACAATAATAATAGGAATAACATCGAATGCCATTTGTACTTATTCTATATTCATACATTCTCTACTAGTTTTCGGCATACTTTGAAAGTAGATTTCGTGCCTTTTAGCTGCTCTGATGTTATTAACCATTAAAGAGAATAGTACTAGGCCTAACACAGTTCCTTGAGGAACTCCTCGTTGATACTTAAGATACTTAATTAAGAATCGTGGTCAGTTTAGTAGAGGTGCTTGCTAGCCTATCGCAGGGAATTTTTGCAGAAACCCATCCATGGAAACAGCTGAATTTCCCAAGGTACCATGGGAAACTCAGCTTTTCCCAGGATGGGTTTCTGCAGACATTTCCCTGTGTATAAAGCGCTAAATCACATCTTCAGATATGGTTTGTTTCCCCAACTTGCAGTTAAGCAAACTTAATCTTGGCATGGTTTTTGCCTTAGTGCACGAGCAAGCTCTTTGATATCTACGTGCCAGTCAGATAAACAAACCACAGGTCTATTGAAGCGTCCTATTGAACAACGAATGTTTTGTTACTTTTTCAGTTCACTGGCAAGCGGGGCTGGCTTTACTTATCCATTTTGGATGCGTTACTTTGTTGTTTTGGAGCCGGTCTGCAATCTGCCTTATTGGACCTCCTGCGGGATGCAGAATGCATACTCCAAATACATTAGAGGGGTTCAATATGGGAAGCTATTTTGGATTTCCTGTGCCACCAGAGATACCACAAAAGGATGATGACAGCTAAACCTTTGATACGCTTCTTTTGATACGGCTCGTCGCCTCGCATGGGAGGCTCTGGTGACATCCATTTGAGGGCCCTCGCTGATTGGCTGAAATGGCGCGCACGCGTACATAAAAGTACCTTAATCTCGTTTCTATAAAAACGTATCTGTCAAAATAAGACTGACATTCGTTTCCTAGTCGTCTTTTCCACCCATGCTTTCGACTTGAACGCTCTAAACGTAATTGCGAGGCATAGAACCACCATTTTCTTTTACACATGTGCGGTCGATGTCACCAGAGCCTTCCCCGCGAGGTGACGAGCCCGGGAGCCCGCGGGGAGGCTGTGGTGACAGCCACTGACGCATGCGCGAGATTTAATACAGAGCCGCTGAGAGAAAGACCTTCAAGGTCAGCGCATGCTCCAACGCTCAAAATCAACCAATCAGCGACGGCCCTCAAATGGATGTCCCCAGAGCCTCCCCTGCGAGCAGAGGAGCTCTGGGTACGAGAATGCAGCGATCCAGGCAGTGTTTGTGGGAAACGTGAGACTCACGTGAGACTCAGGAACTCAATCACGTTGGGGACTCTTAGTTATACTTTTGTTAAACCGGCTCTTTCATTTATTGTTTCTATTAAAAAAAAGACAAACTGAGTGCACTTTGTCGTTTTTGTTCACCGTTCTAGTAGTGCGCCCTAATTTGAGGAAAAATGAGCTGACTTTTCTGCATTCTGATTGGTTCTCAGAGCGCGCGCGCGGGGGCAATATTTTCCTATCTCTGACCTAGGTCACGGTAACCATTTGCGCGCGCTTGTTTTCATCGAAAAAATCACATTTTAGAGTTGGAAAAAAATAAATAAGTTATTTACCGGCTTTAGGTCGGTCCGTATAGAGAAAAACTGTGACCTCGACCTTTTCCAGCCCTCGGTCACAGTTTTTCCCTATACGGACCTCCCAGCCGGTAAATAACATATATATAATTGATTCCATGTAAAGGAATCCCCCTCGATTCCGAATACCAAACTGTCATGGAATCCGGATTCCAATGAAGAAGAACTAAACGATTGAATTTGGATTCTGGATTCCAGAAAGGATTCCAATTGCTGGATTCCGGACATGGGGCGAAATATTAAATCTATAAGAATATCAGTTAAAAAAGCTTCCTTAAATAAGTGTGTTTTCAGTTAGAATTGACAATGTTAAGAGAGCGATGTCCATTGGCAATGCAATCTATTCCAAAGCCTTGAGGAAGATACGGAAAAGACTCTTGCTCCACACCTAATGTCTTTTAAGACATTTACAAACCTACGACGGTGCCTATTTATTGCGCAGGATGCAAGCGCAGGACGCAAGCGCAGGACGCAAGCGCAGGACGCAAGCGCAGGACGCAAGCGCAGGACGCAAGCTCAGGACGCAAGCGCAGGATGCAAGCGCAGGACGCAAGCACAGGACGCAAGCGCAGGACGCAAGCGCAGGACGCAAGCGCAGGACGCAAGCGCAGGACGCAAGCGCAGGACGCAAGCGCAGGACGCAAGCACAGGACGCAAGCACAGGACACAAGCGCAGGACGCAAGCGCAGGACGCAAGCACAGGACGCAAGCACAGGACGCAAGCACAGGACGCAAGCGCAGGACACAAGCACAGGACGCAAGCACAGGACGCAAGCGCAGGACGCAAGCACAGGACGCAAGCACAGGACGCAAGCGCAGGACACAAGCACAGGACGCAAGCACAGGACGCAAGCGCAGGACGCAAGCGCAGGACGCAAGCGCAGGACGCAAGCTCAGGACGCAAGCACAGGTCGCAAGCACAGGACGCAAGCGCAGGACGCAAGCACAGGACGCAAGCGCAGGACGCAAGCACAGGACGCAAGCACAGGACGCAAGCGCAGGACGCAAGCACAGGACGCAAGCGCAGGACACAAGCGCAGGACGCAAGCGCAGGACGCAAGCACAGGACGCAAGCACAGGACGCAAGCACACGACGCAAGCGCAGGACGCAAGCGCAGGACGCAAGCACAGGACGCAAGCACAGGACGCAAGCGCAGGACGCAAGCGCAAGGCAAGTGCACAAGCTTAAAATCAGCACTGATTAGTTTGTTTGCGCTTGCGTTCATTGATTCACACTAAACGCAAGCACAAGCACAACGTCTCGATTTTCTTGCGCTTGCGTTTAAGTGTGAACCACACAAGGGAAACATGTGAGTTTGATATCCTAGCGCTTGCGTTGCGTCTGCGCTTGCGTTCCAGTAAGAACCAGCCTTTATCCTGCCATTCTCGTACCCAGAGCTCCCCGGCTCGTCTCCTCGAAGGAGAGGCTCTGGTGACATCCATTTGAAGACCTTCTGGTTTTGAACGTTAGTAGATGCACAGAAAGATCTTTCTCTCAACGGCTCTGTATCTTGCGCATGCATCAGTAGCTGTCCCCAGAGCCTCCCCCTTGAGGAGACGAGCCGGGGAGCTCTGGGTACGAGAATGTTACCCGACGACAGAAAGAAACCTCCACTCGATCGCAGGTGTTTTTTTGTAAATTGCACGGAATTGTATGTCCTCTGCATAAAGAGAACTACGCACGTATGCAAAATTGGAACTTTCTATTACGTGTTATGAGAAATTAACCTTTTGAAAAACGAGAGGGGGTAGCCACTTTAGAGAACTTCATTTGAATTTTTCTTAGCCTGTGAAGCAAGCATAGGGACGAGGAGAGGGGAGAGGGCGCCCACAATCCTTTCCGTATTACGCTACCAGGCTTGGTGACCCCTCAGAACCCGGTTTGTTTCGCGAAGCGCTGTTGGTTTCGATTGAGAGCGAAATTCTCGACAGCCCCACGGCGAATTTCAGTGGCGCCTCAAAGATTGCATGGCACTGTGAATTCCATGTTTCCTGCAGTTTCCCTGTGACAGGCACAGCGAATCTCAACTATAGTAAATCTTGTGAAAGCTAACGAGAAACCCACACAAGGTTAGACCGGAAGTAAATTGACAACTAACTTCATTCCCAGACTTCCTCTGCTTTATGTTTGAAAAATAAACATTGCAATTATCTGTGCTGTCGCTATCGGCTCCCTCGAGCGGCCGGGAACAAATAACCCGGAATTACTGCTGCTTTTATACTATAACAAGATCCAACAGTGCTATGGATTCTCTGAAAACTGTAGCAGAAAAGGTCAAGCGAAGTCCTCAAGTTATACGCAAGAAACTAGCGGCACATACACCAAAACATGAGGGTGAGCAAATACTGTGAATAGAACTACCTGCATGAAGTAATTTTACGTTTTGCTGCAATGGTGTTCGTTTATTTAGTAATTGTTACTGACGGAGAGAAAATATTGAAGGGAATTGTGCCCTGGAAAGGCATACAAGGTCATCTAGATAGTTGTCAATTCTCGAATCGGAAGTTTGCGTTAAGTCGCTTTGCAGCTTCTATTAAAATGTACAGTCTTCATGCAGAATTGATTGCTGTTTTTTAAAACAGTAAGATTAAAATCTTTCGAAGAGACTATTATCGATTCTAAATTAAGACTAGTGTTTTAATTAGCTTCAAACGAAGGCAAGACCTGACTTAATTTGGAATTTAAGCTGATAAGGTTTGCTTTTGCATAAAAAATTGATGCGCACATAAGTGAACTTATGAAGACTTCTGGCTTCAGGGTAGTTGCTTTGGCCAAGTTTTGACATACGTGAAAATTATGAAGTATTATACAACTGGAGATGTCGGACTAGTTTACGAGCTTTGTATTTCCGAGTAATATTTACATTTACAATATATTTACAAGTTCGAATACATAAATCACACATAAAAAATTAACCCGAACGAAGTCCCTCAGCCTGTGTCTCAACATATCACGCTGGGACGCAGTCAATGTAGCCGCTGTTACGAGTTTTGTATGGCCACTTGATCACTCTTCAACAGTTTCCTGACAGCTAGATGAATTCTAAATTTTAATTAGCACTACATGAGCAAGGGCTTCAACTAGTATAATAAATTTAAAAGGCTTACAACCTCAAATCCCCACCCCTCTATACACTTTCATTTGAAGACAATTCAGAATGAATCATCTCTCATCATAGTATCTTTAGAGAAACCACTTGACCGCATAGAAATTCATTTTCAACTTCTCTTCGAGCTTGAATAATCAAGCTTTCAAATACACCAGCTCGTATCATTGAACACTGAGTCAATATTTAATGAAGCTATTTTTACATCCTTTAGCTGAATTTACCATCGCATGCCAATACGAATTCCATACCTCATTTTTTGTTATTAATTTTTTCATTTAATTAGTTTCAAAACAAATAGAATAAGATAACTGAGAGATTTCATTTCTTTTGTTCTTGCTTTCTGCATAGCGTTATAATTGAGTTTGATCCTACTCCTTGTAGCATCGTTGATGCGATCACTTTATAACTAATACCCCCTGCTGTGAAAAAAAGTCACCAAAAGTCATTATTATGTTGATTGTCGTGTATACGTTATTGATAGCAGCGGAGCTCGGCGCCAGCTACATGCAGGAGAAAAAAGAACAAAACAAACGTGTATATGCATCGACTGATTCTGTGATGGACTTCCGGTTTGTGCGTTCGTCCGGCGTCACACAGGCAACCCAAACGTCACCAAACGAGAAATGATTCATATCTTAGGAAGGGATGAACCTCAGACAACCAAACTTGGGTGAAAATATATAAGTGGCAAGGGGTGCAACTGCGCGGTCGCGTGGTATGATGTCATCGATGACGTCACCAAACGAGAAAAGGTATAAATCTTGGGAAGGGATGAACCTCGGAACACCAAACTTGCATGAAGTTGTCTAAGTGGCAAGGGGGGTGCAACGGCGTGATCACGTGGTATGGTGTCATCGATGACGTCATCAAACCAGAAAAGGTATAAATCTTGGGAAGGGATGAACCTCAGAAAACCAAACTTGGGTGAAATTATCTAAGTGGCAAGGGGGGTGGTAGTCTTTGGTCGCATGCTATGATGACCGGCTATGTACAATGGCTGCCTTTTGTCTCATTAACACAAAAATATGTAACCGGGAGCTCTGCTTTTGGCCAGTGGCTAAATCTATATATTAAGAAGGCACGAGTTGTTTAAACCTTTTTTTTTTTCAGCATTGGAAGAAATCTTAATTACAGCGGTTGAAAGTTTAACTGGTTGTTTTGCTGGCTGGATGCTGCATAGAAATATTTTTGTTGTTGTTTTAAATATACACTGTTTTTCTTATGGCTCTCAGTCGGGAAGTGTGATGTGGTGCAATGTATATAAAGACTTATTTTGGTATGTGCTGGTGTTTCTGTTCAGTAAAAATGGGTTTTAAGGTGGCCCGCGCCTGTTTCACAGGAAAAATATACTAACATTTAATCGCCGGCTTTTTCCAGTAAAAGCGCTCCGATTGCTAATATTTTTGGCTGCTAGAATAGTGGATTACTAGAGATTATACTGCAGGGAAATTATAATAGAAAAGTTACACCGATTACACAAAATAATCAATTTCCTGAAGGTAGACATATAGCAACAAAAGTTTTCCTTAACAGAAGAGTCTGAGGTGTAATGTTGTCTAATACAAATGTCATGCATTGTGGGTTTGCAATGAGACCGATTTGCAGTGAGTCTGCTTCAACGATATTTGGTTCCTAATTACTCCGAACCGATTGTTTCTCGTTTGCTGCAACTTGGTAAGTCGCTTAAACATTCATTGCTCTTCTTCATTATTTGAAAAAGACGGTAAAAAATCGGTTAGAAGTTTTATGTATGACCAATTTGTTAAATTCTTTGTTTATGAACTTTACACACAGGATAAATCGCAAAATTATACTAGAGTCAGCTCTGAGAGCGTCCGCCCTATCTTCTTGGTTCTTGCACTGAAGTTTCCTTGGATACAAATGTTTGTCATTACAGGTAAGATTAGGCTCGCAATTCAGTTGCCGTCGTGCTACTCGAGTCTTAAGTATCTTGAGGCGTATAAGCTAAACAATTTTAGTCGACCTCATCAAACAGTTTCCATGAGGTCAATTGTAATATACAACTACAAATACAAACTAGAATACTTAAGTACTTTATGAGCCAACTTAAAAGAAAATTTCTCTCGTCTTTCTGTTAAGGAAAACTTTTGTTGCTATATGTCTACCTTCAGGAAATTGATTATTTTGTGTAATCGGTGTAACTTTTCTATTATAATTTCCCTGCAGTATAATCTCTAGTAATCCACTATTCTAGCAGCCAAAAATATTAGCAATCGGAGCGCTTTTACTGGAAAAAGCCGGCGATTAAATGTTAGTATATTTTTCCTGTGAAACAGGCGCGGGCCACCTTAAAAGTTGCTGGGAAAAATTTATCTGTTCCGTTTTCCCAGGAGGCACCTTCAGTGATGTATTTCCCAGCAGAACCTCGAGCTCAATTTTTTTCCAGCCAGTAACGTTGTTGCCAGTCAGGACATTAAAATCGGGATTGTAGATCGTCATTTGATGAAAGTAACCACGGAAAAAAGGAACAAAGATAGCATTGTTTCCCAGCAACGAGGAAATAGCAGAAAATTATCATCACACACAATGTTTTCTGCAAAAAAAACTTTTTAAAAATTTCCCATCAGATCATTGTCAGAAAATATTTCCCAGGATATCTCTTTGTCAACATTTTCCCAGCCAGCAAGAGAAGCGGCTGCGGAACAGATATTTTGCGGAACAGATATTTTGCGGAACATATCCGTTTTGTGCACCTATATATTTTGCCCTCGTTATACAGAATCACATTTTCTTGTCCTCAGTAAGTAAGTTTATGTTCTAATTTTTTTTGCCAAATCTCAGCTTCATATCAAATTAGTTCTGGTTGAAAACTGTCGTTTTTCTGACGCTTGACGCTACAACAAGTACAATTGGTTTTGAAGTTTATCGCAGACGTTTGAGTGTCATTAGTATATGTTATGTCTGAAAACTCGCAAAGAAAAGCTCGTACGTGAGCCACTACGAGCACTACTTAAGGTCTCTGTAAACCCGTGAGGGGTGTCTTCGGAAAAAATTCTCCTCGCGTCGCAATTTATGCTATGATAATCAGCTATAAATCACTTTAAAGCTAAAATATTGCTCTATCTTATGAAGTTGTTTAGTTTATTGAAGTTTAATTTTTTCTTGTATTTTTAAGACCGCGAACTAAAAACTACCTTGTTTACTTGAGAAGCTCCAGACCACTACCGTTTTGTTGCACAATTTCATACTTTGTCGGATTTTAATCTCGGAGAAATGAACTGCAAAACTGTATCAGCGATTTTTGATAATTTGCATATTTACGAAAATATTAGGTCGCGAAGTTGAAAGTCGCATTTTGTACAGTTCGTGACCGCAAAATTTATCATAAAATCTTTTTCAAGTAAAAAATAAAAGTTCCCTGACACGGTTTTTTAGTTGTGATCATTTTCTAACGACACAGAAAATTTGAGGCCGATATCTTAAATCCTGCGGGGTCAGGAGCTTCGCGAAGGTGAACATTTGACCGAAAATTAAAGTGCTAGAAAAAGCGTGTAGTTAATTAAATTACAGAAAATGCGGGCTATACAAAACAATGGGCATTGGAAGCCTAGGAAAGCAGTTGACACGTCATTTGAGGTTTTAGAAATATACTTTAGGACTGTATCAAAAGAATTTCGAGAAAAAAGTCATTTTATGAATTTTTACATTTTTATCTTTCATGTATCCTCGAACAACAGATTTTGATTTCTAGTACTTCTGCTGCGTTTTGGGTCGAGCGACACAAGAAATTTATATATCTTCTATCTTTTGATCGAACAGGATATGCTGTACTTTCGATATAAATTCGATATCGATTTTTATCGATCTGTCGGAAATGGCTGTGACTATCGATTTGTCTCAATTATCGGTACTAAGGGACCGGTCATATTTATCACCCTGGGGGGTGGGGGTGTCAGAGGATTTTTGGCAATAGAAGGTCAAAAATGCAGTGATTCTCCTCTATAAGTACTATAATTAACGTGATCCCTCTCTCAGAGCTGTTAAAAATTTTCGTGCCCCACTCCCCCAATTTGAAAGAAGTGGAAGACACAAGGGGATCGCATTTTTCTTTCGCGCCCTGATTTTGATAAACGCATTTCTTCAAGCCCCAGAGAAAAGGCAACGCCCGTAGGTTTTATTCTTCATGTGCAAAATGCGCACCACAGATGACGAAATTAGCATTCTTCGTGTGCGTGAAGCGCGGCCCAAATGATGAATTTCTATGCTTGTAAGGCGTCGAACTCACGCTTACCTAAGGGTCTCCTCGAGCATGGTGACTGCATGCCCGCCAGACCTATCACTGGAGGGATTTTTTGGGGGAGTTTTTGCTCGCCAAGATACACGTTCTTCTGGTTCTTGTAACATTCGTAGGCATTCCATTTAAACGGTGCGATCGTGTCGTCTTTGTTGCGCGAGTTCTCTAAAAACCGTATTAGATTTCATTCGCGCGAATAATTTTGAACGTATTGGCTGAAGTGCTGGAACAACTCCTCTAGAAAATTTATTGTGGTCCCCCCTTCCAGGGCTTCAGGTTTCGAGAGATCCCCCTCCCCCTCCCCAGGCGGTAAATAATGACCGGGTCCTATCAATCGATAATGATCAGTCAATCTGATCGACAAATATCGATTTATTGATCACTTTTCGATGGTCGATATTTATCGATTTGTTACCCCGGGCAACATCATACCGAACATAAGGCACCGAACATAAGCTATAGGTTAATGTTATAAGAAAATTCACTTACGTTTGGTATCGTATTATTTATACAATCGCGTTAAAACCTGTCAACTTCAGGGTGTCTTAAAATGAGAATTGTCTTTCAAAGGAGATATTCTTCCTATGTAAGTGAATTTAATTTATCTTCACCCAATGAGCTAAGTTGCTTACGTCAATTGATTTTAGGTCTGAAAATACCCCAAAAGCCAGGTGGTTGTCGATTCCAAAATACATCCTTAATTCATGTACATGATTACTTTGAACCAAGATGTAAAACCGACTACCAAGAGACATTATAAACAATAGCATATTATACCAGCGGAACTATGCCCTGAATGCACGGAAAATCCAACAGCAAAAGGCTAACTCGTCTTTGAAATTTTGGAACATAAACATGAGGCTTTTTCGTCGACAGCAAGGCTGGAGGATTTTACGGGAAGATTCGGTCGACTGGGATTTGAATCTCTCTGAGGAATTATTTATAGAATGGAATAGACATACTGGGAGAAAAGGTGGAAGATTGGCGGCTTTGAGAGAAAGGGTTCGCCTTATTTTGTCGCGATTCAAGAATATAATGTGCTATCAAGGTAAAACAAAATCCACTTATGAAACCAGAACATTGTGATTTGCTTTTTCAAGAGCGCAACTTGAATCGTTTTCTGTCGAAATACGCATGTAACACGGAAGTTTTGCCGTTGATAGAGCTATACCCACGAATTTACAAATGACATTTTAACCTTTAATGTAGTGAAAAAATATATCAATTCAAATCATATTAATTTCAGTTAAGCAACTAAACTTTGACATTGTATTTCAAAATGCTAACTTTTTGGCTGTCAGAGAAAATCTAAAAACCACACGTTTAGCTCTTCTTAGGCAGAAATGTTCATGTTTCATTGTTAGCATTTTGATATATATCTTTGACACTATTTTTGCTGGCCGTACGAAAAATGACACATCAAAACGCATGACAATGAGCATGGTCGCTCGTCTTCTAATTATCATTCAAAATGCCTTTGAGTTTTGTTGCAAATATATTTATTGAAGCCATAAGTAGAACCAATCACTTTTATTTATTCGTCTTGTTTAATGCTACAAAGATAATGATCACTTTCCAAATTCCCGCCCTAAACCACAAAACGTCTCTCCCTTTCAAGTTCATTTTTTCAATGTGATGTGTTTTAAAGTTGGCCCTTGAAGATAATCCACAGTTTTCAAGTTTAAATTGATGTGGCTGGATATTTGGGTATTATCAATTCATTTTGTAGACGCGTTGATTTTTAAGAAATACGTATATCTTACTAGACAGACTCAAATAAGGTTTCAAGGTCGAGGTAAATCCAGACAATTGCTTGAGTTTCTTCATTTTAAAACCAAAAAACATTAAGCTTTTAAACGGCCTATAGAGAGAATTTCATGACTGTAGTGAAAACAATCGCAAAGTGATTACACTAATTTTGCGGGAATGAAACTTATAGGAGTGATTACAAAGCAATTGCGAATTACTCACGACAGTCATCTGAAACCCGCTCTAATAATACAGTTGTTTTGCCGATCAAGTTTACTGAGGCAAACACCGGCTATGCCATGCTGATGAGTCCTAACAAGGAAACAGCTGTCCATGGTTGCCGAACTGCACGGGCAATAGACTGTGCTAGCGTTCCGTCTAGGCCAGACTTATGCCGATGAGTGTATAGTTAGTTTTCATTCTCACTTCTAAGAATACCATTGAAAAAAAAGCGTTTGCCAAATTTTCGGCAACACCTCCTCCCACCCTAACAACCACCACCACCCCCCTGAGTGAGTCATCGTCTGAGTCATCTAGTCATTTTAATTTTAATTTATATTTTATTAAAATATAATCAACAACATCACCACCGCTGGCATCACTATCATCGTGTTGGTAATCATCTTCTCCACCATCATCTTCGTTATGATACAGCTCTCGTAATGAGGATCTAAGCATATTGGATTGATACCCTCAAAACAATAGAGGGTCATACAATAGAAGGAGGAAACAATGGGATGCTTTGTCCTGCCTATCCAATCACACAATATCCTCCGAAAAGCTGTACCAGTCCAGTCATCTTCATCCAATTAACTATATTAATTATATTAATTATATTTTGTTGTAGAATTAAGAGAAGACTGGCTACATCAACCGGAGCCCCTGAACGATGGCGTGCCATTCTATGTGAAGGTAAGGCTCGAATGTCTTAAAGTACGCCAATGAAGTCACTTCATTGTCATTGCAATGTGTCATTGTGGTTGTCATTGAAATGTCATTGCAAATAACATTGTCATAGCAATGTTGCATTCTCATTGATATGTGTCATGGCAATGTTGCATTATCATTGGAATGTGTCATAGCAATGTTGTCATTCTCATTTAATTTTTCATTGCAATATGTCATTATCATAGCAACGTTGCCTTCTCATTGATATGTGTCATGGCAATGTCGCATTCTCATTGAAATGTGTCATGGCAAAGTTGCATTATCGTTGAAATGTGTCATGGCAATGTTGCATTCTCATTAATATGTGTCAATGCAATGCTGCATTCTCATTGAAATGTGTCATGGCAATGTTGTATTATCATTGGAATGTGTCATAGCAATGTTGCCATTCTCATTTAATTTGTCATTGCAATATGTCATTGTCATAGCAATGTTGCATTAACATTGTCATAGCAATGCTGCATTCTCATTGAAATGTGTCATGGCAATGTTGCATTATCATTGGAATGTGTCATAGCAATGTTGCCATTCTCCTTTAATTTGTCATTGCAATATGTCATTGTCATAGCAACGTTGCATTCTCATTGATATGTGTCATGGCAATGTCGCATTCTCATTGAAATGTGTCATGGCAAAGTTGCATTCTCATTGAAATGTGTCATGGCAATGTTGCATTCTCATTGAAATGTGTCATGGCAATGTTGCATTCTCATTAATATGCTCAATGCAATGCTGCATTCTCATTGAAATGTGTCATGGCAATGTTGCATTATCATTGGAATGTGTCATAGCAATGTTGCCATTCTCCTTTAATTTGTCATTGCAATATGTCATTGTCATAGCAACGTTGCATTCTCATTGATATGTGTCATGGCAATGTCGCATTCTCATTGAAATGTGTAATGGCAAAGTTGCATTATCGTTGAAATGTGTCATGGCAATGTTGCATTCTCATTGAAATGTGTAATGGCAAAGTTGCATTATCGTTGAAATGTGTCGTGGCAATGTCGCATTCTCATTGAAATGTGTAATGGCAAAGTTGCATTATCGTTGAAATGTGTCGTGGCAATGTTGCATTCTCATTGATGTGTGTCAATGCAACGTTGCATTCTCATTGAAATGCGTCATTGTAATGTTGCATGATCGTTGAAATGTGTCATGGCAATGTTGCATTCTCATTGATATGTGTCATGGCAATGTTGCATTCTCATTGAAATGTGCCATGGCAATGTTGCATTCTCATTGAAATCCGTTGTCAAAGATAGTAACCCTGCTTTGTCCATTCTCACTCCCCCTATAGTACCTTGGCACAAGACAAGTCTATAAAGCACAAGGGACGGGGTGCACGGACGAGGCGGTCAAACATATCGTGGAAGATGCCAAACGGCACAAAAAAGCACGCGGCGCCGAGGCCAAACTACAGAAAGTTCTGCTAACAGTCGCAACCAAGAACATTTCTGTCGAAGACATGCAAACGAAGGTATTCATTCGTTGTCAACTCACTGATGTGTTTCTGGTAGGACCAGGTGTACTAGTGTTTATCCCCGCTTTTTTTCGTGACAATTCTTAAAGAGCCCATGTCAGCCACTCCTTTGTTATTGTTTTCGTTCGATATTAGAAGAAGAATTAAGTGCAGAAATCTCCTAATAAACATCTAAAAACAAAGTTTCAGATTTGATTTAGCAAATTCAATCGAGAAAATTGCTCTATATTCTCTAAATCAGCCATGAAATGGATGCTTTCTCCGACTTGGTATGTTGCTTTGATGTCAAAATGGCGGCTGACGCAGACTCTTTTACAACTTATTTCTAGGAAGTAAAACTGGAGGTGCCAATCTATCGGGTATCATATTGCACAGCAGATCCGTTTTTCCCTAAAGTGTTTGCCTTCATCATCCGGGAACAAAACACAAAGAATCTATTCTGCCACGCCTTGCTGTGTAGCAAGGAATCCATGGTAAGTGAAAGGGGTACAAAAAGGGATTCAAAGTCGATGGAAAGGGGGTGGAAAAAGTGGGAAGGGGATATACAGAAGAAGGCTCTCTTTGCAGCTAAAATCGTTGCATCGCGACATTGGACTTGCGGAACAGCAAAGCCAAAAAATTAAATCTTGGTCGCCATACAAACTGTTATAGATGTAATTTGTGCCGGGATTGCTTATTGGCTCTCCTTCCCGAATTAATGTTGTTCTCTTTGTAATCTTTTTACTGTGACGTCCTCTTCGCTCTTCTCGCATTTCAATCTGGGGACACACTCAAAAATAAGTACTTTGTGCGAAGTGAAACGTTGGATTGACAACTAATCGCAGGTCGCGACTACTTCATGCTCCTGATTGGTTCGCTGTTGGATTTCTCTTGCTCCTGATTGATTCGCTTTTGAATTTCTCTTTCTCCTGATTGGTTCGCTGTTGAATTTCTCTTGCTCCTGATTGGTTCGCTGTTGAATCTCTCTTGCTCCTGATTGGTTCGCTGTTGAATTTCTCTTGCTCCTGATTGGTTCCCTGTTGAATTTCTCTTGCTCCTGATTGGTTCGCTGTTGGATTTCTCTTGCTCCTGATTGATTCGCTTTTGAATTTCTCTTTCTCCTGATTGGTTCGCTGTTGAATTTCTCTTGCTCCCGATTGGTTCGCTGTTGAATCTCTCTTGCTCCTGATTGGTTCCCTGTTGAATTTCTCTTGTTCCTGATTGGTTCCCTGTTGAATTTCTCTTGCTCCCGATTGGTTCGCTGTTGAATATCTCTTGCTCCTGATTGGCTAACGGTTTTCGGCACTCATCTGAAATCCGATATATACCAGGGCGCATTCTATATTACATGCTCACGCTCAATCTTATGGAATGGTAACCTTCTCCGTGTGGCTATTTTTCAGGCCCAGGCTATCTCCCTTACCGTCGCAGACGCTTTCACTGTTGCTTTCGCCTCGATCAAAGATACTCGCTCAACCGTGGCCCACACAGCATTACCAAACGATCAAAACCAAACCGCCGTCACAAACGCGTCCTCAATCGAGGCAAAAACGAGCTCAAGCACAACCGAGTCCATAGGTGAACCGGATATGACGTCATGTCCAAATCACGTGACTACACCCACAGACCACGTGTCAGTAATTCACGCTCCATCTACGAATCCCTTCAAAGCGGAATATAGTGACGTCATACCACTAGCACATTCGCCAGGGAATCCTTTTATACAGCCGGAAGTGACGTTATCAGATGATACCATGAACACTTCCGGTAGGACGCCATTTATTCAGGTGACGGTAGATGAGGGCGAGAATGGGATCGCAAACGAGGGGATGGATATGTCTCAACGAATGAAAGCCTTGGTATGTTAAAAAAACACAGGTCGTCTGGGTAATTTTCAAGATGGCGCCGTCACTCGGAAGAAGGCCCTTGGAAAGGTTGGGGCCTTTCCACAGGAAGACCGCCTAATAAAAACAGTCATCGAATATAATAATAATAATAAATAATAAAATTTCTTATATAGCGCACATACATTTCTGTTCTGCGCGCTTTACAATGGTAGTAATAATGAAAATAATCGTTTAAATCATATAAAAACTGAGTATAAAATCTTACAATGCAAATGGAGAAAAAATATATAATAAAATAAAATAAAATAAAAATAATAATATATTACTAAAAATAATAAAAACGGTAGTAAAAGCTAAAATTATAAAAAAGAAACATTACACATCATGCGCAATCTTAAAAAGATGGGTCTTTAAAAATTGTTTAAAACTGTTAACATTGGAGCAAGCCCTGATCTCAAAAGGAAGCGCGTTCCAAAGTCTCGGCGCTGCAACTGAAAAAGCCCGTCGCCCATAAGTAATTAGATTAAAATTAGGTTGCTTAAGGCGTAAAAAATCTTTAAAAGACCGCAAAGCACGACCCGGTCGGTAAAAATCCAATAGTTCTTTAATATATGGTGGCGCCAAGTCATTTAGGGCCTTGTAGGTGATAAGGTTAATCTTAAAAATATGGCTGGCGGACAGCCGGGAAGTCTTTAAGATAAATAACTCTTTTCCCCGGCTGTCCGCCCGCCATATTGGATTTTGACTGTTTTTCTGAGGCGGTCATTTTATGTTCCACATTACCATACCCCTACCCATAAATTTCATGAGTAACAATTTATTTAACAAGTAACAAGCATGACGCGCGGACAAAAAGAGGTACTGAGATGACTGAAGGGATACTTAAGGGCTCTTCGGACATGACATCTATCATCATATCAAGGAAATTTCGCATCTCCTTATAAGCAGAGAATAAGCAGGGATTTCCCGTTATTTCTAATCTTCTTCGTGGTTTGCAGGATTTGGCCGTCGATGATGACTTCGACGCTGAATTCACAAGGTACGTGAATGGCGGGCTAATGATCGGAAGAAAAAGGTGTCTCGGTCAACACCAAAATGACTGTACATGTAATGAGAACTCATCAACATAAAGAACTTGATATTTAAAGAATTTTCAATTAAACGAATTTCATCAAACGGCGACCAATCAGATCGCGCGTTTTACTATAAGAGTGTTGTATCACAGGGAATTTCTGCAGAAACCCTTCCATGGGAAAAGCTGTATTTCCCAAGGCACACGCATGAGAAGTGTTTGGAATTCACATGGATAGCCATGGGAAATCCGAACACTTCCCACTCTTCTACAATGGGAAATTCAGCTTTTCCCTTGGGTTTCTGCAGAAATATCCTGTGTTAATTGTTAATTATAGACGCTATTCGTTGTGTTGCTCTCCATAGGTTGGCTGAATCTCGCTCTACTAGCAACTTGTTCGAAACACCCGTCCGTAGGACAGACTTCCGGGATGACGTCACGACACTTGTAGCGAATGACCAGACAGCAAAAGACCTCATGAAATCGAGGTCAGCCGAGGACTTATTCTTCTTGCAGTAGCGAGCTCATCTATCAAACCTTTACAAGTGGTTTCGCAAAGTCGAAGTCTCGTTCCCACGGAAAAATTTCGCGTAAATTGTGTGTCCATAATATAGTGAAGGAGTCTATCGGCTAAACACTTCCTACAACAACAATCACAACTACAATAACAGCAGCAACAACAACAGTTTATTTGATCGTCCTCCGCCTCTGGCAATAGAGAGTTCATATGGCAAAGTCTCTGGCAGTAGAAAGTCCATGTGGCAAAGTCTTCGGCTAGAGAGTGCACGTGGAAAGTCTCTGGCAGCAGAGTCCATGTGTCGGCAGTATAGCTAGTAATAGGCACGAAAATAGGAATATAAAAGGACTAGTCTGTAATCCGATACGGCCAGTTGCGAGGAGACTAGTATAGGACATAATAAAGAAAATAATATAAACTTCATTGTGATTAATGAAGAAATATCAGAAAGACCAGCACTTAAGAGTGCAAATAAGTAAATTCAACACATCTATTGTGCCAATCCTCTATGTTTGGAGATGTTCTCTATCTAGGTAAAATTATTGGCGAAGGAAAATTATATAAAATGTGCATTAATAAAGAGAAATCGAAAAGTGTGGATATTGTTTGTTGGTATTATTTCCCTCGTCACTCCCTCACCCACCCGTTTATTTGTGGATGGGCACCGCAACAACCATATGATAATTCTCGAGTATTGTTTTTAAAAATCTTAAAGAGCCAGTGTCAGCCACTCCTTTGTTATTGTTTACGTCCGACATTAGAAGGCGAATTACGTGTAGAAATTTCAAAATAAACATCTAAAAAACAAATTTTCATACTTGATTTACCAAATTCAATCGAAAGAATTGCTCTATATTCTCTAAATCAGCCGATGGAAATGGATGCTTTCTCAGACTTGGTATGTTGCTATGCTGTCAAAATGGCGGCTCACGCAGGCTCTTTAAAGGGCCGTCTCACCATACCCATAATGCATTGCAGCTTTGTTTTTGTTTACATGATTCATTGCATCAAAAACTCTGACTTATGGTTACTGAGAACCTTCGCGGCACGTCCTCGGAAAAACAATCATACACAAACTTAGTTTAACCAAAATATGTCAACCTATATATCGTTGGAAAGCTGATAGAATGGACTAGCGGGCTATGGCAAAAAGAAATCACTTATTGATACCTGTAATTTTTTTTAAAGCATTGATTAAATATTTTGGTGTGGCATTTTCACGAGCTAACGCTGTCGAACTGCTGGACCATGACTCCCAAGTAACATGTTGGTGTTTCTCAAAAACCGTGTCTAAATTTTGTTTAGTACAAAAGTTATGATTTTTTTCAATTTTTAGAGCACGAATATTCTATAAAATCTGACCTTCGAAATTTAAAAGTTCCAGTTTTTATTTGATGTTACGAGTGCAAGGACAGTCTCAAATCAATGGTACAGTTGACGTTATCGTTTTTATTTTTATCCGGATTCGACCGTCCACACTAAAACGATAATGTTTTTTTTCGGTTGTTTGGAGCTAAATCTCCCGTCCATACTAACACGCTGCGAATCCGTATAAGTTTGAAAACGAAACTTTTGAAAACGCGTTAGTGTGGACAGGACCTTAGTGAGATTCACAAGAAATGAACGAAAAAGGTTTGTTAAATAACCTTTCAGCTACAAGATGAGTGCAAATTTGGAATATTTTCGTGTGCTATCGAGTGGATGGAATTGGATTGTGATGACATTTTTAATTTCGTATCAGGCTGTGCAGTTTGAAACTTGGAAATTTGATAGCAAAGAATGCCTATATAATGCAAGTTTCAGTTCCTTTTCTTTTAAGACTAAATAACAGTATAAATAGGATTCTGGGTAGTTTATGAAAATCACTGGTCTTTGTTGAAACAACCGTGGCATATAGCCCCTTTAATTCATACACGTTCAGAACCAACATTTCGCTAACAGGTACTTTATTTTAGTCTCAGAGCTCTCCCTGTCACATGGCAGATGATACAATAGTTGAGAAATGAACAAAGCCAACAGTTATACACATCAGTCAAAACATTTTAAAGTTATCGTTCAAAGTCTTTCAAATAAACAATAAATTCTTCAAAGAGCTGTCGTGATCTTTTGTGTACTCTTTAAAGCCGTTATATCAAGTTCATAAAAGGCAGTCCGCTTTCTGAATTGCTTCGAAGTGTTCCCGCTCGATCCGGTCCGGCTCAATCGCCTCCAAGCTGAGGAACGCAGAGAAGTGAGAACCCTTTTTAAACCTTGTCGATAACTCTGAATAAAAATGAAGTACACTGTTGGGTTCACAGCGGCGTTAGAAAGAGCTAAGAACTGTATGGTGGACCACATGATTTCCCAAGAACAACCTGTAGGTACTTCCCAGTTCCACTTGAATGACAACAACAGGAGTAAAGTAGCGTAGGGACCCCAGCAAACAGCGCAGATAGCAACAACCGTGATTGCTAGTTTGACAACTTTACGCGCTTTGTCCGCTTGCAAGGTAATCAACCTGGGGATATTTTCTCCGATCACCTTTCTTTTTGTCAAGACGACGCAAATGGAAGCGTAGATTGCAGTGAGGATAACAAACGGGACAATGATGATTGTTATGCACAGGAAAGTAGTGTAGGCTTCGTGAGTTTTAGTGTGGTCCAAATGTGGACCCCAGTAGATGTTACAGTACATGACTCCATTAATGGGCGAGAGTTTGAAGGCGTAGAAATACGGTGCGCAGATACAGAAGCTCACGAACCAAGTGAAGGCGATCAGAATCGCGCGAACGCGAGTAGTGAAAAGCGGTTTTCTCATTGGTAAGACAACTGCGTGGAAACGATCAAGAGATATAAAAATAAGACTGAATATTGATACCACTGGTGCTATGTCGGAGAGAAAGAAGGTGGTTTTGCAGAGAGCTTCTCCAAACACTCCACCGACTTCCCAAGCTTGAGAGCTGGTGATGATTTCCTTTAGGACTCTTGGGATGATTAGGAGCGGAACTATGAGATCTGATACGGCCATGTTCACGATAAAAAAGTTCGTGGAGTTCCTCAAAGACTTGTTCCGATGCACAACACAGATTACCATTAGATTCCCAGCTAAGGAAACTATGAAGCACAGAGCGTAGGCCATAGTTGTGAGGACTTTGAAACTGGTTTTATGAAGAGAGCAGACCTCCGCTGTCTTGTTCATGTTTTAGATTAGCTCTAGACACTTGGAGTACCTAACTGGCTCACTCTTCGTCAGTCACTGGTGACACTTGGAGAACCTAACTGGCTCACTCTTCGTCAGTCACTGGTGAACAACCAGGGTCGAGCACAGTTTAAATCACTATAACTTTGATTGTTTGCACACGTGTTCCGAGTCTCTTTCTTTGCTCAGGACGTGAGGATCGAACTATTGTTCTTTCTTATTTAAAACTCCATTCAAAAGGCCCTTGCGGTGACTACTTCCCTATCCGAGAACCCTACCCCGTGCGAGATTTCAATATTTCAATAAGCATTGCTCCGTAAAATCACGAAACACGAGGCTGGGCATAGCGTAGCGGTAAAAAAATACCCAATTAAAGTAACGGTAAACTGCCATTTTTACGGCCAAATAAAGATATTTAAACGCGACGATTCATTATTTTTCTGATTCCTTTTGTTCGCTGTATTTGACTCATTTCCTCAGGGACCGCAAACTTGCCATCCAGGTACGTAAAGCCCGGTGCACACTAGCGACATAAGGACGTAACTATGTTACAAAAAGCATGAGAAACTAACTAAAGCGATGGCAAAGATAGCTCTTGTGAAGATCAGTTTGCTCGAAGGGAACCTTGATTTTTACCTTGATTCGACATGGGGTTCAACTTGATTAAACTTTACCGGTCTCGAAGTTACGTTTGTAGTGATTTAGAAAACAATAAACATGCATTGAACAAAGTTAAGCATTGCTGAATCTACATTGAAAATATTTTTAAAAGTTTCATCGGGTTCTGAAACATTGTTCATGAAGAAATTGTTGAACAAACATTCACGCCTTTTTTTCTTATTTCATCAAGTTTCGTCGGGTTCTGAAACATTGTTCATGACGAAATTGTTGAACAAACATTCACGCCTTTTTTTTCTTATTTTCATCGAATTTGGTAAACTAAACTACATCCAAAACACTTAATAATTGAATTTTGTTACTACTATGAGACGTAATTGGACATAACCTGCTGCGTTTTCAGGTAAGAATTATGATTTCGAACTATGAAGCATGGTTCATGATGGTTCCCACGAGCTACTTAATTAACAGGTTGATATCTGACTCTGCTCAGCAGACTAAGATAAAACTAACGAACTCCCTACATACACTAATTAGCTATTTGCCTCCAAAAGCATTTTGTGGGGGTTGTCTTTAATAAAATAATCAATGGGAAAACAACAGCGAAAATACCCCCAAGGCACTCTATCAACCCATAACCATCTTTGTCCCGCTCGAATCACCTGCTTAGATGAGTATAGCTCCCGGCTTGTTGGCACATAATTACGAATTGTCTAGGTTTTTCTCAGACAATTCAACTCTGAAAGTTTTCAAAACATCTATAACTTTAAAACAAAGAAATGTTATTCATGTTGAAAGTTACAGATTTTAAAAATAGGCACGTTTGAAAGTGATGCGTGCTTTTAAAGTTTAGGAAATGGGATTGTCCAATGAACGAAGTATTGTATAGCTTGAATTTCAGCCGTCTTTTCTTCCTACAAATTCAGGCTAAGTATTGTAGGGAAATCTTTGTTCACGCTTTGAAGTTTATAAAATAAGTTAACAATGCCTAGGTCGTTTTAAATTAGTTTCTTGAGAAGTTTTAATTAAAGGTCCTTGGTTTAATACTTTAACAGATACTTAAAACGAATAGGAGAAAATAAACCGCGAAAAAAAGTAAAGCAAGTAATTCATTCTTATAAACTTTAAACTTTTCAAAAAATATTGTGATCTTAAGAATCGAGTTTACACACAGTATGGCGAAATTAACTTGAGATTTTGCAATTAGGATGCAATTATCATAGAAATTATCATCACCTCTTGATTATATCTTCATAAAAGGTTGTAATTAGAATGGCTCCAAGTCCTCTCGTAACAAAAGGTCACGAAATTAAAGTTTCAAATATAGTTACTCTAGTTGTCAACTATGTCGGCGCTTTGAAAAAACAAAACTAATGAAAAAAAAAGTTGTCGCCAGCTAGCGGTCGTTCAGGAAAGAACCAGTGTGTACTCTACTCCAAGGAGAATGTTGCATAATTTTATGACCTTTGTTTATGTAATCATCCCCAAATCACTTAGATCCCTTGGGATTAGCCTAAGAAATGCAGGTTAGTTTTATAGGCAAGACTGCCGATGTTTCTAAAATTTTGAAAACTGGCGGCTCATCCCAACAAGATTTCAAAAACTCATTGTTGCAATCCGTCTCCATCCGCTCTATAATAGGTCCATGAATCCCACAATAATGATAGCTTTAAAGAGCTATTTTAAACAAACCTAGACTAGTATTTTGGCTATCAATCAGTTATTTGAATGTTTTCATTTCATCACCAAAAGGGCGCTAAAGTCATCGTGATACCGGCCCTTTAAGCACGCATTGTTAAGTGTTATGGGTTTCTGAATAAAGTCGCTGGTTGCTGAGCAATAACAGCACGTTGGTTCGATGTTGAAAAAAAAAGTGTTTATCGAAATCAAAACGCGTGACTGGTTACACTTAATAGTGCTGGTGTAACAAAGGTCAACACATTTGAACAATAACAGATTTTCCTTACAGTCTCGTTCTCTTATTTATCTCGTTTAGTCTCGTTTATTGGATGCCACGTTCAAAACGCGGAACATAGAAAAACAAACAGATTCAAAAGACAAAATAACACATCTTTTGAAACAATCTCGTGGTGAAAATATGCTACTTTTTTATTATTTCGACTTTTACACATTATTTACAGGAGTGGCTGATCAGCGTTTAGTCTCGTTTATTGGTTTGCCACGTTCAAAACGCGTAACATAGAAAAACAAACAGATTCAAAAGACAAAATAATACATTTTTTAAAACAATCTCGAGGTGAAAATATACTTTTTTATTATTTTCACTTTTACACATTATTTACAGGAGTGGCTGATCAGCGTTTAGTCTCGTTTATTGGTTTGCCACGTTCAAAACGCGGAACATAGAAAAACAAACAGATTCAAAAGTCAAAATAACACATTTTTTTAAACAATCTCGAGGTGAAAATATGCTACGTTTTTATTATTTTGACTTTTACACATTATTTACAGGAGTGGCTGATCAGCAAATATACTAACTAACCGAGGCGGACCAGCTATATCAGGGTATTTTAAAGATATTGTGCCGGTTCAGGGTTTTCACTCAGTTTATGGTCAGATGGAAAGAGAAGAGCTTAAAGACGGTTATTATTCGATTCAGAAAAAAGGAAAAGGAAAGCATAGTTTTATGGGCATCATTTTCATTGTTGGTCAAAAGGAAAAAGGAGAATCAAGTCCAAGTTTTTTTGCGCATGCCTGATTTGAGAGATGTCAATGTCAATCATACCTATATAAAATATCTTATTATATAGACACGAGTGTTTTACTGGGAAATACGCCACTCGTAGATCTCATACGAAACTACATCCGGGACCTGCGTGACATATTTTCCATATCCTCACTAGTGAGGATATCGGTCAAAACAAAAGTGCTTGGAAATCAATTTGGATTATTTTTTCTGCTTTGTCTATATAATAAAAAGAAAATTACACGGTAGCTTGAAGATATGAGTTTTATTTTCTCGTGTGAAAAACAATATTTTACTCATTCGCTGCGCTCATTCGTAAAATATTGTTCTTGCCACTCGAAAATAAAACTCATATCTACGCGCCACCGTTTAATATCCTCTATATATATAATATAATTTCTGAAACGCTTCTTTGGAAGCTCTCGCAAGGACACTGGTAAATCGTTCCACGCCATTGCTGCAATTCTTGAAAAACATTTATGTTGTGCTTCTAATCTAGATTTTTTAATATAAAAATTATGAGATGTTGATGATCGGGTACCGTATGTTGAGTGTATATTTTTGGTATCAGTGAAGAGTTTTGCCATACAGGCGTCCAAGTTAAAATCTATCCATAACACGGAAACGATCACATTAACATTGAAAACCAATTTTGAGCAATAAAAGTTTAATACCGGCGACGCTACGTCAAAAATAAAACGGTTTGATAAAAACATTCCAGTCGAAGAGCGCATAGGCAATAAGCAATAATCCCAAGTTTCAGGGCAATCCGTTAAAAGGGACCGAAGTTATAGATATTTCTATTTTTTTTTTGGGGGGGGGGAAGATCCCCCCCCCCCCCCCCGAATTAAAAATTCCATACTAACCTCTGTAAAAATACGGCTGTTTACGTTTGTTTGCAAGGCTGAATCTTCGCGAGTTTGTAACCGATCTGTCTCAAACTTGGCAGTTTTACTAATTTCAGTACGCTTTTTCCACTGCTTGTGGCAAATTTGAACTAAGTCGTTGATAAAATTTTCGAATTTATAATTCGACCGAAAATGCGCCCATCAAAACTGTCGGCTGTAGCCCGCGGTGCGTCATGGGAAATACTAAGAAGAACGAAATTCAGTACACAATTTCTTGCGAACGATGTATTGTATCATCATTTGGCATAAGCAGAGTGATAAGTGTGGCTATTTATCCTGAAAACCTGTGCCCATTATTCTGTTTGGCATACCATTTCCTCTCATGAAGCATCGCCGGCCACAACAGACATTTGTGACCAACCTTTTCTGAAATAGGTGTGTACTATGGGTAATTTATAAACTATGGTCTCGTATACTAATAATTTATATCGACCGCCGGGGCCTGTTTATCGAACACAAACTTTCTCGGGCCCGGGAACTTTGCTATCCAATTTGAGCTTATTGTTTCCAAAGAGTTTTGTTTTTGCTCCTCTGAAGACAGACTGCAACTTTGATCTTCCTTAAAAACGAAATTTTCACTTAGACTTTTTATCCAGCGACATGTTCGGAACAATGAAAGTTTTTGGGTAGGACTGCTCTCCCGAGACTCTCAAAGAGACCATGTCGGCAGTCACTCCTTTGTTTTGGTTTTGTTCGATGAACATCGAAAAACAAGTTTTATATTTGGTTTACCAAATTCAATCGAGAACATTGCTCTATATTCTCTAAATCAGCCGATGGAAATTGATACTTTCTCCGACTGTAGGTATGTTGCTATGCTGTCAAAATGGCGGATGACACAGGCTCTTAAAGCTGCATGTCACCATATTCGGATGGAATGGAGAGTCCTTTCCTAGGTTCGCGTGCAAAAATGATGTTGCTTCGTGGCTCGTGATTAGCATGTACTTGGGTTCGAATTTGTCTTGTTAAATAGAACACCCACCGGTTCAGACACATTTCAATACCAAGTCTGTGGAACCTGCTGACATTATAAGGCGTACCGGTATTAACCATCCGTATCCAGCAGTGTTGACAATTCGCGGTAAACGATTATCTAAATCCATGTTAATCAGGCAGGGCCGTAGCTAGGATTTTTTCCCGGGGGGGGGGGGGGGGGGGTGGGGGGCAGCCAACTGAAAATGTTAAGTACACCCTAGATGATGTTAGCACTCCAAGTCTTCGTCGTCACTCACAATTTAGGCATCCAATAGCTCATCGTCTTCCACAGCAGCACTCGTCTCAAGTAGAAGTTCTTTGCGCTTAGCACTACTGCCAGAAACCATGTAGTTTTGCCAACATTGTCAAAAAGATTCTGTATTGACCGAACAGCTTTTCAGCCACCGGAAATAGCGAGATTGAAAACATGAGACATGCAATGGACATATGTATCATTGGGGAATTTTTCTGCCACTTTTGTGGTTTTGCGCGCCGTCCACAATGACCATTAAAATTTGATCACGGAAAATAAAGAACGCGTGTTTTTGACGTTTTTCTAGAGGGACAGCTGCCCCCTTGCGCCCGTGCTAGCTACGGCCCTGTGAGGGCCCCCAACGAGACGAGACAATGGTGCAAATTAGCTAATAAATAATAGTAAACAAATGACTGTAAATTGGGGATTTTTAATCTCTACAAATTGTGTATCTGTTCGGATTTCGTTGCTGAAACTTATGGGGTGCGAAAATTTTAGGGATTGAAATCAAGTCTTCCGAAAATGCCAGGGGAAAAAATCAATCCGAACTTCTAGATGACTTTTTATCTGCAAAAATACCCCCAAAACTAGTGGCAGTCTACAAAATTAGTAAAATTTCATATTTATTTTTTTGCAATCCGAAACATCTAGGGCATCTTAGGGAATTTCCAAGGAACGCTGAGAAATAATGTTTCAACGTTGTGAAGGAATGGTGTCGGCTGTTGATGTTCATTTCATGGTGCTGTCAACCAATATAAATTGTATGGATTTGGACAAGTTTCAGGATTCATTTTCGATGTTTGGTATTGTAAGAAATGATTTTTTTATATTAGATATCAAAAAACAGTAAATAGAAGTCAACATTATGATGTAAATTATTTTGTTTCAAGAATTTCTTTCAATCGTTACTCGATTTTCAAATGGATTATGTAAGCTTCAAATTCTTAAGCGAAATTTTCAGCTCTCATAGCGCCATCCGAACAGATATTTTACCGAATATGATTGTTGGGTGTCGCTGAATAATTAGAAAGAGCACACTAGCGAAGATCCTCTGCGAGGAAAGCAACTTTACTTTTATAGATTTCAGATAAGTGTCGAAAACATTGTAAAACGCACATGTACATGCATGCTAATTAAAAGTGCCACAATGGCGAACTCATTGCCGGATTAACAAGCCGAGAGAGCCTGGGGCGAATCCCTTAATATAACCATTATGGAAACGAGATCCACATAAAGAGAAAGAGCATGCTGAACTATACAAAATCCTAAAGTTTGGAGTTGATTGTGTAAATTCCGTTCGAGATACAGCCATTCCAATATGCCCGAATTTTATAAGCTTTGTATGGTTTTCCTGATGCCGTGTGCAGATTTCACACTAATCTTGTAAAACCAAGAGAAAATCTTGGTAAAACCTTGGACTTTTTGAATGGTTGTTTCGCGATCACTAAAGCCGATTGCGTTTGAGCGTTTTACCCTAACAGTTCGTACGTTACGTTTGAACGTTTGAAAGTTGCGTTGTGAGACAAAAAGTCGGACGTTTCCAAGGGCAACCGCCATGTGTATTTTTCACTGACCAATCAGAGAGGACTGAACTCTTTGGTTCGCCATAGAAACGTCTCGTTTCATCCTAGAAACGCAACTTTCAAACGTTCAAACATAACGTGCGAACTGTTAGGGTAAAACGCTCATATGCAATCGGCTGTATTTGCCCACTATTTTTTGTATAGTTCAGCATGCTTTTTCTCTTTATGTGGATCGCGTTTCAATAATGGTGATATTAAGGGATTCGCCCCAGGCACTCACGGCTTGAA
Organism: Scolanthus callimorphus; assembly: GCA_033964015.1. Taxonomy (NCBI): domain Eukaryota; kingdom Metazoa; phylum Cnidaria; class Anthozoa; order Actiniaria; family Edwardsiidae; genus Scolanthus; species Scolanthus callimorphus. The sequence continues at coordinate 59,798 of JAWWUD010000092.1, read as the reverse complement.
ATCCAGCAATGGATGGTGAGCCATCAACTGTAATACTACATTGTACTCTTTTTGCAGTCAATGCATAAAGTTAGAAGTGATAATCAGTGCTGTACACATTATCACATTATTAAATACTAAGGAGACTTGGTGGCCCTCTGGCTAGCTTAGTCTATGGATTGTCATCATTCCGGGTCGTCATGGGTTTCCTGTGGTAAAGATCACAGGTGCAGCCGTAATCTAGTTCCCAGACCCTTTTGGCCATGCTAACAACAACACCATTTTCGCCCCCTAAGTGTAACTCATTCCTGTCCTTCGAACATTCACAAGTTAAAAATGTCAATTAGGATTTCCAGGGATCTGCCTATGCTACTACATAGATTCAACATTTCTTCACCCAACAGGCAACACAATTTATCCTTTGGGATGTGTTAAATTTTTGCCACGACTTGGAACCTTCCTTATTCACAACATTTTACATGTCTGGGATACCTGTGGAGCGAGGCTTGTTCTGCTGCACTTGGGTTTCTGTGGTTTAGGAGTTGTTGTCGATATAGCGTTCTTGTACACTTGCAGTTGTGAAAATTGTTAAGGGTTGAACGTGTTTGATCATATAGTCCAGGCAACTGAAAATGTCACTTTTAAACCAACATTTCAGAAGGACATCCCGATCGCATCCATATTTTACTAATACCCCCCTCAATGGTATGATTCACATGATTAAAGTGCCAATAAAAGAAAAGTTTTTATAATCTGAAATGGCTGCATACTGTTAATGATGCCAGGGGCATACCCAGGATTTTTTTTGAAGGAGGGTTCCACTTTGCTTTTCCCCTGTCCCTACCCAAACATTTTGGGAGGAACAGGTAATAAGTGCAGTGCCATACATATTTTCCACAAATGAATTGATTTTTATTGGTTGGCTAAAAATAGGGGGGATTCCAGAACCCCCCTGGGTACACCCCTGGATACTGTACCATACCTGCCCGAGATTTTTGAACAATACCTTAACTTTTAAGTACAAACACATAGGCGGATTTAGGGGGGGCTCAGGGGGCCTAGGCGACCCCTTTTTCGATAGATTTCCCCATACATACTGTATTTGCAAGAGCAAGGTTACAATTTTGGCATTCATTTTTTTACTTTGGCCCCCTCCCCTTTCAGGAGATCCTGGATCAGCCCCTGAAACATATATATGTAATATTGGATTAATTCTAAAGGATATTTGAAGAATTCAAAGTCAGCACCAACTGCCGAGGACATTAGGGCTGAGAAATTGCTGTCTTCATACTTGGCACCAAACACATAACCATTAGCTTTATCAACAGCCTTCATCACATTGAACATGCTTTCCTTGTCCTGGGATGGAAATATAGAATGAACTTTATCAAACTCCTACATAATTACAGTCAATAATTCAATATTCAACTGCTTAAAAAAAGCTCTTGACCAATCAGATATCCGGAAATAAATGTTGAGACAAGTGGAATCAGGTAAGACCATAGGAATAATCAATGTCTTGCCAAGTGGTAACAGGATTGGCCTATTCCAGATATTTAAACAAACAAAATCAATAGTTATTACATTATTATACATTGTTTAGTGCAGATTATTTTGTGTTTCACAAAGAAAAATGTACGAGTAAATTCTAGGAGCAAACCATATTCGGCTGCTCAAAGAAATAATGCATTGTGCATGTGTAGCAGTTGCCCATTACTGTGTGTAACCTGTACTGGGGTCTAGTAGGTTGTGTGATTCACAAAGTAAACTGACCCAGCTATTAGCCAGTCAGATTATAAGGGACGCGTCATTATTTACCGGGGGGGAGGGCTCCCATTTTTTTCAAACAAGGCTAAAAAAAATTAGGACCCTCCCCTTGAACATAACCCAAAAAATGTGACCCTCCCCCAGTCGTAGGTAAAAAAAATTGGGACCCTCCCCCATGCAATTTTTTTCTGAAAAACCTGTTAGATAGACTATTGTCCAAGTGACTTCTGTCATGCACCAGTTAATTGACATCGCGGCCCCCGATTTAACATTCACTAAGTGTTAAATGTTACTTTTTTTCCCGGTCACCAGGACATGGTCGTTGTTAAAGCTCCAGGCCCCCGGGGACACTTTTGCAACATGGCGAAACGCGCCTTTATTTTGATAAACGCATTTCATCAAGCCTCCAGTGAAAAGATAAACGTTTTATTTTCTGCGTGTAGTAAAAAAGCCTGTTGGTTTTATTCTTCACGCGCTACAAATTATTATTATTCATGTGCGTGAAGCGCAGCCCAAAAACGAATTTCTATGCAGCTTGTATTAAACGTCGAACTCACTTCTTTCGAACATATAGACTGCCAACCAGGCGTATCACTGGAGGGCTTTTGGGGGTTTTCATTTGTCCTTGCCAAGATAGACATGCTTGTAACGACATCCGTACGCATTCCATTTAAGCGCCACAGGCGTATTTTCTTTGGGCAACTCTAAAACTAGATTAGATGTCATTCCTTATGCGCGCGAAGCGCGCCGAAATTTTCAACATAATGAGTAAAATAAAACTAGAAAATGATATAGAACTCGTTGCTGGAGTCTCCCTTTCAAGGCTTCAGGTTTCGAGAGATCCTCCCCTTTCACTCGCCCAAAAATGAAGTGATCCCTCCCAAATCCTCCGACCTCGGTCCTTAAACCAATACATTTTCGCACGATAATCGAACTTCTGGTTCAGCGTTAATTCCCCGCTGAATATCCCCGCTATAGAAGGTCCGTGTTAAATTCCCTGCCCTTCCGTAGATAATAATGTGTTAAATCCCCGGCCTGACCGCGTTACTTTCCCGCCCTGTTCCGGGGGTGGGCGCCGGGGTGTCAATTGACTGTGCATAAGGAACCGCGGTTATTATGCATCGCCTCGATTATTTACGTGAGAATGTTTGGTAATATACGGGTAAAATGCAGTGATCCTCCCTCCAAGTACAATGATTAACGTAATCCCACATCTCCCGTTCCCTGTTTGACCTAGTACTGGAGACATTTTACAGAAAAACGGCTCGCATATCCTTCGTTGGGCGCGAAACGCGCCCAAATTTTGATAAACGTTTGTTTGTTTGTTCATCGTTTTTTGTTTGTTCATCGCATTTCATCAAGCCTCAGAGAAAGGGTAGATGAACATGTTTTGTGTACGGCATAGTAAACAAAGCCTGTCAGGAGCTCAGGAAGTACACTACCTCAACTATATAGGTTAGGTTATATTATTCATGCGCACAACTGCGCTCCGCAAATGACGAAGTTATTAATATTCATGTGCGCGAAGCGCGGCCCAACGGACGAATTTCTATGCTTGTAACGTCGAAAACTCACGCTTATCTAAGGGGTCTTCTTTCAAACATATAGTGACATGCCCTCCAGGCCTATCATTTGCAGGGAAATTTTGGGAGAGTTTGATTTTCCTCGTCAAGATAGCTTGTTCTTGTCAACGGTAGTATCTATTATTATTGCTCAAAGAGTATGTGAGATGTCATTGTTTATGCGCGCGAAGCGCGCCGAAATTTTTATGGAGAAGTTGCTGAAATAACCACTATCGCCATTTGTTTTACCCTCTTCATCGTCCAAATGATGCTGAAAAAAAATTATGACCCTCCCCCAAACAGGAGTGAAAAAAATTTGGACCCTCCCTTTAGACACGCGAAAAAAATTAGGACCCTCCCCACAAAAATAGGAGCCCTCCCCCCCCGCTAAATAATGACACGTCCCTAAGACAGTGAGTACAAAGTATGTAAAATATTGCACCTTCTTTGATTGTATGGTGCTGTACTGTACATTTTGTACCTGTAAGTGCATATAAACAAACCTGTATGTTAAGTGTTGAGAATGACACCAGGCCATAATCCTCCACCAAGCCAACCAAGGCAGCATTCAACTTCTTGTATTTGGTGCAAATGGGTTACTGCTCAAGTGGTCAACCAGATACTGGAGGTCCAGCACCTCTGTGTAATAATCCAGACCAAATGCTGGAAGGAAGGGGAAACTCGTGAGGCAGAGTCTAACCTATAATTGCCTGTACAATTATTCAATGCAGGTACATTTTCATCTCCTACAATTTTTTGAGGTACAGGTACAGGGAAGAATAAGCATATTCTTCGCTTGCCAGGTAGTCCTTTTCAGAGTTCCTCCCTCTATAGACCAATTGACTAACAATGTTTACATCTTATTGCCACCCAATTCAGATCATGTGATGATTCCTTTGGGTGTATACTTTTGCTAGTTCTGCACATACACTCGTGCAATCGGACATGGAAGAAATTTTGACAATTGTAACTACTCAAAGGAATCATCAAACACTGTTAGCCAATTTGGTCTATTGTGATTCAAATTCACATTCATGCCTAGAATCCAAGGCTACCGTTAAGCAACTATACTGTAAAAAATCAACAAACCATTAGAAGTATATTCTTTTTGAAAAGGCATAATGGCAAAGAAAAAAAAAATTGGTACATGGTAGACTCAATTCCACCAACTCACTCACTCACTATCCATTAATGTCAACTATTCCACTTGTAAGCGGGTGCCTTCTAAGCACCCATCCACGATCCACTGTCAATTCAGCTAACAGGACAGATGCCTTTCTGCTCATCAGTGACCACCTCAGACCAAGTTTTCCTTGGCCTGCCTCTTTGTTTGTGGGTTAGAAGTACAATTTGAATCACAATACAGCAGGTACGGTGAAAAGGACTATTATTATATTGTAAGAATAGTGTTTAAGAATAGTCACTTGCAGATTTCTGGGGGGAGGGGGGTAACCATTTTCTTACAAAATTGAGCTATCTAGGAAAATAATAAAACAAATTTTATACATGTACAGTCATTATTACCTAGCTTTCCATAGTGCTCAATCAAATCTATTTTGGATAGAATGTTCACATGGGGTAATTCCACTTGCAGCATAGTACAGAGAGATGTGAGGAGTATGGAGATAAATTTGCCAGCATCACTACAATAATGTGAGTCCACCAGGTGAACAGCAACCAGCTGAAATCATTGCAGAATGAATAGGATGAGTGGTGAAAACTATTTGTACAGAGATAGCAACTCTCCCGCTTTTCCTGTATTTACATGTACTGTAGGACCTATTTTACTTTGTCTCCCACTAGAAATTTTGCCCAGGGATGCAAAAATTCACAATTTTGCATTTCCAGGGAAAAATGTTTAAAGGGGCACTCGCACGCTTAATTTTTGGACAACCTGTCAAAAAATAAGTCTAATTATAATCACCAAAAATACATTTAAGTTTACCAGGAATAACCAAAAATAACAGTCCAGGTTTGTTAAATGACCTTTTAACTGTTAAATCAATACAAATCTGTGTGCTTTTATCTATTATCAAGAGGATGGAATTGGATTGCGATTTCAATTATTTGCTTGTCAGGCAAGAGTGCGAGTGCCCCTTTAAGTGTTTTTTCAGATATTTTTTCAGTATGTCTTTTGGTTTTCTTTCTTGGAAAGTTCTCATATTTCCTTAGACCTGAGAACTTTTAAAAAATTTAAGGCAAGGTACTTTTGATTCTGGTAATACATTTTCAACATAAGCCAACGCTGCTCCAACCAACCCCCGATACCATCCCAAAGATGTCCTCAGTACATTCCGAAGACATTCTGAAGAAAATTTACATATCTCCTCAATAATGCCAACAAAATGTACTCATTACAAAATTAACGGGTTTGTTAAAAATTATCGACAAGTGATATTGAAAATTATATTTTGAAAATGACTGAGAATCCAAAAGTCATTCTGCCATTAAAGTGAGGAAAACAAGGTCTTATGCACATTAGGTAATGAAATCAGACTTTCGACTTTTAGCCGAGGAAAACCCACATAATGCAAGGAAGTTGGCAGCTTTATAACCTGAGATCTCAACAATGTATTTAGCCTGAGATCTCAACGTTTTTTTTTTCAATTTCACAAGTCAAAGGGTTCATATGAAATAATCCCTAAAACTCACTCTAAAGTCCCATTTCTCCAACTGCTTCACGATATTCCTCACAGAGGCATGGTGAGTATAGAGTTCAACTTGACCCGGGCAGTCAAACAGTAAATAATGTCCTTCAAGCTCCTTTAGTTTCTTTTCTAACCAATCAATGTTCTTCTCTAAATACTCCATACAATAGATAAGCCCTCCATTTGGGCCCAACTTTAGATTATCCATGACATCCGTTAGTGAAATCAACGTCGAAATATCAATAGTGCATTTATATGGTAAGTTGTCGTTTGCAGGGTCCAAATTCACAACTGCGACTTTACGGCCGAGTCCAGTTAAAAACTCCAACATCCCAGCGCAATATGTACTTTTTCCCGAACCAGGAGGTCCTATGATGACTTGGCCGAATGAAGGCATACCTTAAATATTAAAGAGCGATATTTTTAACACGTTTTAAAATTTCTGCTGCGCTTTCGCGCCTCAAGTCATGTAGGTCGCCATGTTGGACGTGAGACTTGTAAAGACTGGGGCGAGTTTTGAATTAGTTAGTACTATTCTCCCGCGGCCAAAACGAGGAACGCCTGGAAGTTATTAACAAATCACACTCCAGACAGATTTGGAAGCCAAAATGAATGTAACATGCAAAATATTAGATGAAACTAGCATTATTTGCAATGGAAAACGCTTTGCTTTGCCAGAAGAGGCCATTAACTATAAGGATAAGTTATTCTGGATCTATCTTGGCGTGTATGTGTTTTTAGTTCTGTTTGCAGGTAAGAGAAAATCGGAAAGTTGTGCTTTCGATCGACAACTCCCCTCCGTTCCGCATTGTCAATAAACTACCAGCTTGTTTGTGAGGGGACACTTATACACAGGGAAGGATATTGTACGTTGTAAAGATTCAGTAGATGATAGCTTTTAGTTATTTTCAAGCACTATTTATGGTATAATTAAATGTTTAAAACTTGTTGAATGTTCTTATACTACGCCTGTAAACATTACCCGCTGTGAAGACGCCGTTTGATGCAAATTTATAAAGATTGGTTTATTTAAAAAGTGCTAGCATTTTTAAAGCAACTTAGCTTGTCTTTTTTAACTGAATTTTACCAAGAAAGAATAAACCTACAATTATGCACTACATGTACAGTACATGTTAAAGCTATACGTTCCAAATTTTTTTTATGATCAGAGACTGATGCAAACTTTTGCAGGAGACGACAACTTCATGCATTATAGCCTCATCTCCCAATTAATGTATCATTATTTTTCATACATTGACTGTTGTATTTCTCCCGCATTTTTATCATGGGCTGTTCTCCTACCAGTTGTTATTATTTCCACTAAAATTTCCCACTTTTCTATTCAATTAGGTTGGCATCTCTCGTATGATCATAAGATCAACTATATTAATAACAACTGTAAAATGTGTGCTACATTAATGTAAACCAGAAAATACAGGAGAATCTAGGACTCATTTGTGTTCAGAACAGTTCATCAGTTTTCAATTTTAGGTCAGTTTTCAATTTAGAGCTGGGTGAAGTAGCATAAGGCTATTTGAAGACTGCTAGTAAGTGATGAGATATGCTGTCATTTTAGTACCTACAAGATAGGATGTCAGCACCCTACTACCTAGTTATTTTTTGGAGTGCTGCATGCCCAATCATACTGCCTCCCTAGGGTAACTGTCTATCATTGATTCTACAAGGTAAATCTTGCAATGAAATTATTTCAATTCCTCTACAGGACTTATGTCTGGCCTAACCATGGGGTTGCTGTCATTGGATATACTCAGCTTAAAAGTTCTAGAGCGAGGTGGCAAGAAAGAGGAGAGAAAACATGCCAAGAAAATTCTACCATTAGTACAGAGGCATCATTTGTTACTAGTCACATTATTGCTTGCCAATGCAGCTGCCGTAGAAGCCATGCCCATTTTTATGGATAGAATCTCTTCTCCAGTCATTGCTATTTGTGTGTCTGTTACTGCAGTTTTGTTTTTTGGAGAGTAGGTTATTGTTTCTTAAATGAGCACCCAAGAATTATTGCACCCAAATATTTCTTTTTTATTCTTACTGTATACAGTGAAAAATATTGAGTCGACATTCCTGACTATATAATGCATTCTTTATATTTTATCCAAGGGTTGTACCTCAAGCCTTATGCACTCGATATGGACTTGCCATTGGTGCTTGTATGGCTCCGTAAGTTCCTTTTTAGTTTATTTATTTATTACACAATGTGTGGTTCCAGAAAACATTCATTCCTCCCCTCCCACCCACCCCATGGAAGGCACCCCAACAGCTCTTTTCCCCAACTGATTTATCACTGACTCTGTAATTTTCACTGTGCAGTTGGGGAGGCAGGGGCATCGCCAGGGGGGAGGGGCACAGTGGGCCATAGCCCCCCCTTTCTCGGGAGATTTTCCCATACATTTACTGTATTAGCTGGAGGAATTTGAAAGTTTTCGTCCCATGTTTTCACTATCCCCCCCCCCAAAAAAAAAAAAAATTCCTGGCTATGCCCTAGGAAGGGTTCCTTAAGCAAAATATTCCCTCTCTGGTGTGGGTATGGATGATTTCAAGATTACACAATATAAAGACCTGATACTACGGTATATTATGAAACCTACAACCTGCAAAATTTATTGTCAGATTCGTAAAGGTGATGATGGTGTTACTATTGTGATTGCCTGGCCAATTTCCAAGCTTCTGGACTGCCTCTTAGGTCATGAACATTCAACCTTCTTCAGAAGAGCAGGTAATGAGATGGGTCTACATTAGTATACATCATGTATGTCCTACATGGATGGTTGCGAAAACTTGGCACAGAGAAGAGAAAGGAAAAGACTCTTGGAATTACAGCCAAAGACGCTCAAGCGTTCCCCTCTAGAGTGCAATAATGAGTTGATTATTGGAATAATGGATCCATTTATTCGATTCAATAATGCATTTGGCTTGGGAAAACATCTTTCCATTTGAGCTCGGATTTCGGGTAGATTACCTTCCTGAACCACGCTCCGACACTCTTAAGGTATGAGTATACCTTTGAGGGGTGTCGCGGGAAAAAAATTCGTACAGCGTCACAATTTACACCACAATCGTCGTTCATATGTCATTTTAAAGCTAAAAGGTTGGTCTATCTGATGAATAATTTTGTTTTCATTATATTGTAAATGAACATATATTGTTTTAGCTCTAAAGAAAAAAGTACCGACTTTCTTTAAAAAGTTCCAGCTTCTTCCACTCAAATTGCACAGCTCCAAATTTAAGCAAAATCTATTCTTTAGAGGGCGATCTAAAAAAAGGTGTGCGGGATTTTTGATTTTCCTTTCAAAACATATTTTATGCTAATTTTTGTGTTAGCATTGCCAAAAATATCGATTTTCAACCTGTTTTACGTGATATTTCCGCAAATACGTAAAATATCGATAATCCCGCACACCTTTTTTCAGATCGCCCTCTAAGGAATACATTTTGCGGAAATCTGGAGCTTTTAACATTAACTGGAAGTGGCAGGAGCTCTTAGAAATCAAAAATTAGTACTTTTCCATTGAAACACAAAACAACAAAAACGATCCATCAAATTAACGTTGCATAGCAATGTACAACTTAGTAAGTAAGGCCGTTCCATAAGCTTTAAAACGATATATAAATGGCCCTTGTAGTGTGAATAATGACGCGACAGTGATTTTTTCCGCGAAAAATTGATATCCCTCGCGCAAAGGTATACTCATACCTTAAGTCAAGGGCTTTATGCTTCGTAGAATATCCCTGATAATACTGATCAAGTTTCTTCTCTAATACCAGGCTCGTAAACTCTACCAGGCCCGCCATATTGGTAACAAAACCCACAAACAAAAGGCTCCCTGTGGATTTTTTCCATAATATGGAAGCGCTTTCGTCGTCTATCGTCCAATCAAAAAGCGAAAACCCAGTTCAAATCGAAAGACGTTTTCCCAAGCCAAAAGTATTATTGAATCGAATAATGGACCCAATATCCCAAGAATCAACTCATTATTGAGCTCTAGGGGGGTACGCTTGAGCGTCTTTGGCTGTAATATCAACTAAGTTAACGATGTTAGTTACAGCAGGGAACTGTGAGGGAGTTCCCTTGTTACTGTTAATAAGCTGTTACTAGCTAGTCATAGTACTTGTATGGTCTCCTGGGTAATGGTGCTTTTATTTTCACTAGAGCTGCAGGAACTGGTGGACTTGCACAAAGAATGTGCAGATGGTAATGAGGAACCACTAAGAGATGATGAAGTTCTCATTATTAAGGTAGTCCAGGCTAATTAATCATAGGTTGCCGATAGTCATGCATTCTGGCACCCAAACCCTCCAGCTTGTAGTGTCATGACGATGACCTGCTGGTGACAACTATTTGGTGCATGCACAGAAAGTTCCTTTTTTTCTAAACAGCCCTGTATCACATGTCGTGCATGTGTCGATACCTGTCACCAGAGCTTCTCTCACAGGTTCTCAGGAGTAAAGGAGCTCTCTCAAGAATGGTAATGGCCATTTTCACACTAGAGACTGATTAATTCAACTAGATGTCTAAGGCCTATGATTTTGAGTGTGTCTCTTACTTCGTCAGTTGCTTTGTCTTGTGGGTGATTATGGGCAACAGACAGAGAAAACATCCAGTCAAATTAAGTGGCTATAATATGTCCAAACTGACGAACTAAATAATTTAATTCATTTGGACGTTGTATTTGTCTCTTTCCCATATTCACACAAGATGAAGCAACTGACAAAGAAAGAGACACGACTAAAAATCATTGAGACCTAAGTCATCTGGACGAATTATCAGTGAGAACGGCTGATCATAGTGCCTGAGACAGTTTTTAATTGTGTGGTTCCAGAAATTATCCTTACTGACCCCCTACGGAAGGGCAATGGAAATTCAGGAGGGGTGGGGCTGGGGTGGGTCAATTTACCTGATTATTTCCATACAAATACTGTATTTTTCCTTGGAAATTCTAGAGGGGTGGGGGGGTCACTTTTCAACACCCTTCCGTGGAGGGGGTATGGATATTTTCTGGAACCACACATTCAATGTACAATTTAGATGACATTTTTTTAATTGACTTGGTTGAGGTTCACTCCTGACCAGCATTAATTCTTCTTGTTATCGTCCTAATTTAGGGTGCTCTTGAGATGAGGAATAAAGCTATCAGAGACAAATACACACCCATTGACAAGGTGTTCATGCTCAGCATTGATGATAAACTAGATGACAATCTTATGTTGAAGGTAAGTAAATCATTTACACCAGAAGAAAAACCATCAACTTGTGATGAAAAACGTACAGCTCAAAATGAAAGAAATATGTAAAGTACATGGCCAGCACAAAGCATGTCTTAATACCATAGCCAAACCTCTTGAGTCTTGAATCTCATGAAATTATTCAGAGAAACAAAATGAAAATGTGTGGTTCCAGAAATTATCCATCCCCCCCACCCCCCCCCCCCCCCCCCCCCCCCTACGGAAGGGCAATGGAAATTCCGGAGGGGTGGGGGGGTCAATTTACCTGATCATTTCCATACAAATACCGTATAGGGGTGGGGTCTCACTTTTCAACACCCTTCCGTGGAGAGCCACACAATCGAGAAGAATATGAGTGCTGACTTTGTTATTCCTCTTAGTAAGGTGGTCCTTTGATATGAACCATATAATATCTAAAAACATCCATGATCTAGACACCCTGATTTACAGGCATCTGCGCAACCTGCTCTGCTGGTAAATCCCCAAATGTCTACCTTTGCAAATATTTCTGGTGTGGGCTTCCTGTGTTGCTCCCGCACGTTCCAAAACGGTGAGAACATTTGAGCCCTTCCTTGCACCAACTCAAACACTATTGCGATCAGATAAGCAAATTCTTAGTTTTTTTTAAGAATAAGATCCCACACCTTGACGAAAAAACCTACTGAATTTACAAAATTAGCCAATCAGAAACGTTCCTCTCACAGAAGCATTGCAAATTAAAGTGTAGGTAGATCAAAGAAATCTTGGAAGAACTCTCAAGCATCTGGAGTTGATTAAGACAAAGTTATTTTTTCTCAACAGATAATTTCCAAAGGACATTCCAGGGTCCCAGTCTACGAGGGAAGCAGAGAGAATATTGTGGGCCTTATTTTAGTGAAGGCCCTTATACGACTAGATCCCGAGGATGCCACAGTTGTACAGAGCGTATATCGTCCCCGAGATGGGTCCCTTCTCACAGCCAATGTAGACGAACCCTTATTTGAGTTGCTGGATAAATTCCAGACAGGAAAAAGTATGTGTTGCGATAGTAGAGTTTAACATTACCAGGGAGCGTCCATCTAGGGGTAGGAAAGGTGTAACAGCGAATTGGAAAATGAAGCAGGTCTGAAGAACAAGAATCTGATTTGCTCATAAGATTTGACTTTTAGAACAATAGATTTACTGCTTGAATAAACTTCTCTGAACAAAGCATCAAACATCAAATATCAAATTATGTTTGATCATTTACTTTGTTGTTCTGCCAATCAAACTATCTAAGCCAATGAACTCTTGCCCTGTTTCGCCTAGTGCAGTCAACTGGCTTCTCTCTGAACTAAAACCAGACAACGTCGCGACGGAAAGCCAGGCGACTGCACTAGGCGAAACAGGGCAAGAATCTGATTGGCTCATAAGATTTGACTTTTAGAACAATAGATTTACCGCTTGAATAAACTTCTCTGAACAAAGCATACGTTACCTGCATTCTATCGGCTGAGTGAATGTGTGACGTAAGCTTTCCGTAAAAATTTGAAACTAAAACCACTTCATACAAGCGTCATTTTCCAATACGCTATTGTCACTGTGAACAAATGGGAGGTGAACGCTCCTAGGTAATGGGGTCCTGCTAAATCCCGCGAAATTGGGCCTTTTTTTCGCGGCCTGCCAGAATCCCTGAAAATTTATCCTGCAGGGCCCTCGTAATTATGCGCGGATGCGGGAGCGCATAATTTGGCATTATCTGCATAATCTCTGAAAATTTACCGAAATCTTCGAATAAATTATCTGCAATCCGTATAATGCTGCGCAATTTCCCTCGTAATTCGTTTTTTCCCGCTTAATTTGCTGAAAAATCCCGCATAATGTGAGGTTTAAAGTTATGTATAACATGTCTTGTTTTCATAAAAGTGCAATTTTTTTGCGTTAAATTTGGCAAATTATGGTACTTGCGATATACTTTTGTGTGGACCTATGCAGTAACCTTAAATCCCATTACTCGTTTTCTTGCCAGGCCATATGTGCATTGTCTATGGAAAAGATGAAGGTGATGTCATAGGAGAGGTAAGGGAATCTCATTATGTAGTTCTGTAAAAAAGTGGTATATGCCCATCCACCGTGTGATTGGTTGTTTTCGTTTCTAGCTTGCGTTTCTAAGCTTGCGTCCTGCGCTTGCGTTCATGTGTGAACCGGCCTTTAATGTGGACAGGAGGCCTAAACGCACTTGTGCGGACAAGGCCTTAGTAACTAAATACGCGACCCAGTTTTTCAAAACATCAATTATGTTGTTTGATTTATTTATAGTCAGTCATTCTATGGAAAAAAAGGGGTCAACCTGTCACTAATTGCAACAGAAGGTTTCTCGACGGTTTCGGGTGCCGAAAGTCCCCCTTTATAACATACTAAAAGTCCTAAGAAATCCTATCACGGGAACACGGTGAAAAATTGCGTTGTTTAGGTCGCCTTGGAAAGAATTTTTTTCTGCATGAAAACGAGGCTGTGCATAAAACTTCCTAAATATTATTCAAGATTTATTTCTTTTGTGCAAGGAAATGTCCAAATGATATCCAAAATTTCAATCCTAATATTAATCCTGAGTTTACATGATTACGAATATAAAATAAAGTTGATTGAATCTGCTAATGCGAAGCTCTAGCTACCAGCTGATTGAGTAAAGCCCGTCACTACTAAAAGTGTTGCGTTTCTTTTTGCTGCCAAACAAGCATCTGAATAGAGAGAGTCACTTACTTAGGACCCGCTCGAGAAGAATTGCCTCAGTTACTATATGAAGATTAGAATCATCTTTCTACAAGTAAACATACTAAAGAATCAGCTGTCAACTCAACTCTCTGAAGGAGCAGTTATGTCGAGAGTACGCGGGATTTGCAGTTAGGTTTCCCCTGCTAATTATGCACACAAATAAAGACGACTGTGAGTGATTTTTCCAAATTTACATTGAGCATTTCATGGCAATGTATTTTATGTAGAAATATCTAATTCTTCGATTTTAAAAGAGCAATTTTAGAAGAGCAATGAGCATGAGTTTTTCAAAAGTTTAATTACACGAACGAGTTTGAAGTGGTTCTAGCCAATAATTTTGTATCATTATTTCAGAGGAGCAAACTCAAGATGAATGGTGTTACTTGCAAAGTTTTCATGTTTGTCACATAATAATAATAATAATAATAATAATTTGCCGAAACTTAGGCAAAGTGTTTTGCTCTAAGATTGTGGTCGCACACACGACACACCCAAGTGACAAAAAGGTCCACATTTAAGGGGCTTCGTATTTCGAATTCATCAGCTGGCAAAGTTTAATAATATCGCAAAATCAGTAAAGTCTGCCCAAGTGCGACCCTGGGACTGCTCTGTTGAGAGACTAGAATACTAAATTTCTGTTTGCGGTTTGCATACGCACACGATAGTGCTGTTACACGGGCCAAACCTATCCCTGCTCGTTCGTGTAGAGAGCACATATTTGTTTCGGTGTCACGCTTACACGGGGTGCGACATTTGAAAATCAGCCAGAAGGGCTAGTGTGTACCCTATTTTGACACTCAACTTGGAATTCAAATGACATTTTTTTCTTTGCCGCCGGTACACTGCCAGCAAATAAATCCGAACCGCAAATGGATGAAGTTTGCCGTGATATGCAGTGAGCAATGCGCAACCTATAGGACGGATGTAATAGTCCTACGGGAAAAAAGGGAGTAAATGAATAAATAATGCTAGCAAAGAGCGCGTTGATGATATTGTGGTAATCCCGGGCACAAATAACCGAATTTTGATCGTGTACATAACCTCCGCTAAAACCAAACTCCTTCGTAAGGCGCCGCACGTCAAGGGCTGGTCATCATTTATCGCCAGGAGGAGTAGTATGATTTTTCTATGTTTGGGCGAGCGAAAGGGGGATCTCTCGAAAGAGGGGTAGCTGCAAGTATCAATTGCAGCAACTTTTATTCATTTGCATTTTTCGTAACTGGATACGATAAAAATTGCAGCGCGCATTGCGTCATTTGTCCCGCGCTTCACGCACGTTGTAGGATTCACCTATCCTACTCTTGGAAAGGTTATGAGTAATTTGCGGCGCATGAGGAAGAAACAAATCTACCTGGTTTGTCAACATACAAAATGGCATTTTCTCCTTCCTTGTTTCAGGGCTTGATGAAATTCCCTTATCAAATCACGCGCACCGAAAGAGGCATGCCACGGCCTTTATACATTTACATTTTGAACTGCCTAGCCCTAGTTTAAATAGGGAGTTGTGGGGGATCACGAAAACTTTTAACAGTTCTAAGGAGCGTTATTCATAGCACTTTCAGAGGGATATCACTTCAAATTGTTCGTTTATTTCACAAAACTGACAAAATGTTTCGCACCCCCACACCATGCGGTCTTGAATTTGTATTTCATCCCCTAGCAAAAGGGCAACACTCTGTGACGCGTTTGGAACGTCCTGAAAATTCGAGCTCAAGTCTAGTAGTGGAGGTGCGTCGGAATATTCTTTACACACGTTCCTCGGATGGGACACGACTTCGCGAAACTACAGTGGCGCGTCACTCCAGAATTTCATCTCACTCGATCGTTTCGAGAGCAAGCCAAAGCGTTCCAGCAGACTAATACCACTAGCCTGCGTAGCCGGCTCTGTACGTTTGTTGTTTTCGAGAGGAGTCGGTTACGAGACAGATTCCATGGGTCGCACTCGCCTCCATGGGTCGCACTCGGCTCCGGACCGCGCTTCGCGCGGAGATCCTTCCTCGAAAAAACTTGAGAGCCAGCTAGGCTGGCTAAATAGCACTCGAGAGGAGGTCGCGGCTGCAGGGGGAAGAGCTATTGGTTGAGCGCCGGACAACCAGCTACGCATTATAAGATGCAACTGTACCACAGGATGTAGCACCAACAGGATGTAGCACACTACGATCATTACTCCTTGCCGCAAGGTAACAGAATGATCACACCCGCCTGTTGCCACTGCAAAGGGACTCTGCAACTCTCCGATTATAATGATGGTCTCGGGACACTTTTTTCAATTTTGAACTACTTTTACCTTTATAAATACATTTTTATTGACTATGGAAATAAAAACGATAACCCCAGAGCTCTTTAATAGTTTTTTTCGCTTTTGTTAATGTTTATGCTAAAAAAACTTCGCAAACAATTAACATATTAGGGAAGCGGAGAAGACCGAAAACTCAAAACACTTTTTTTAAGCGTAAATGATATGCAAATACCATATTAATTGATTGAACAGTTTGTCATTCATAGAATTACGACAAATCCTCGAAAATCAGGCAGAAAATACTATTAAACGGGCAAAATAGCGCTACTTCCGGTTTCAGCCTCGTTTTCATGTTGCAGGAGAGCGCGCGTATCAATGATGCTCATTTTAGAGGCTTTCCCGTGCTAGGATTTTTTAGGACTTTTAGTATGTTGTTTAGTACGTTCAACTGACCAATATTGTGAAGAAAAACCTTCTGTTGCAATTAGTGACGGGTCAAACCATAGAATGACTGGACTATTACTTTGTTGTTCTGTCAATCAAACTATCTAAGCCAATGAAACTCTTGCCCTGTTTCGCCTAGTGCAGTCAACTGGCTTCTCTCTGAACTAAAACCAGACAACGTCGCGACGGAAAGCCAGGCGACTGCACTAGGCGAAACAGAACAAGAATCTGATTGCCTCATAAGATTTCACTGACGGATCAGCAAAGCCAATTTTGAAAACGCGGGTCGCGATGCAACGATTCTGTAAACTTTTGTTCATGTTAAACATTATTGTTCATGTTAAAATAAAACGCCCTCTGTAGTGACTTCGGCTTTAACAAGCCACCCAACTACTTCCCATACTCGCCATTTTCAATGGCGGTGAAATTTAGAGACTTCATAAAAATTATGAAAGAATTCACATATTTATCAGTGTATACACCTTGTTAAAAAAATACTGAAGTACGTTAAGTTAATTTTTCTTAACAGGGCTGCTTTTATTTCCCATTGAAGCACGAACTAAGAGCAACCTTTATTGAAAAAAGAAAATAACCTATGATTTAACTCACTTAAACAGCCTTCATCGGCAACGCCTGAAGTTGGCTTTCAACAGACTGCTTCTCGACAGGTAATCAACGAAAATTACATATCTTGAAACCCTGCGAACTTGAAACATTTTCTAATATTCATGCTGTTGTAAAATAGAGCGGATTTCCGATGAGTGTCTAAAACTTAATGCAAAGTAAATTCGCTTAGCCAATCAGAAACGAAACCCATTCAACAACCAACCAATCAGGGGGCGAAGTAAGTACGACTTAGCCAATCAGAAACGAAACCCATTCAACAACAGACCAATCAGGAGACGAAGTAAGTAGAACTTGGCCAACCAGAAACGAAACCAATTCATAGCAAACCAATCAGAGACGTAGAAGTACGACTTAGCCAATCAGAAACGAAACCCATTCAGAAACAAACCAATCAGGGGAACCACTAACGACGATTAGTCGTGACCAAATAAACAAACTGGCTGACCAATCAAAGTCTCAAGACCTAAGCCAATAGAAACACGTACAAAACGCAAGTGTGATTTATTTTCGACAGTTATTTGAAATTCGCTCTTGTACATCTTGTTTCGTGCGTTTGTTCATACCGTAAATTTTAGTAAAATAATCGCACTAACCCTAACACAGTAATATTTAACTAACACTAACCTCTAATATCAAAATACGCTACAAAGTGAATTGATATAATCGGCTAATATCTCAGTAAAAAGAACTAGCGATTTGTGAGAACATCCTGTCATCCGCCGTTGTCGTCAGTCTAACAACATACCGAGTCAGAGAAATATGGGAGAATCCTATATTTTTCGGGCGGGGTTGGCCGTCGAGAAAAACGAATTTGACCCCTAAAAGATGCCAAAATGGGTGTGGCCAAGCCCTTAAAGATACCATTAACAAACACGGAAAATGTTAAGTCATCTTTTCCCAACACCTGATACAACGCCTATATTTGAAGGGCAAAAGTTGCTTGATTAGGCAGTACACCCTAAAAGATATAAGATCCCCAAATGTCCTGGCTCATATATTTTTACCCCCTAAAAGATACCGCAGGCAGTGATTCTAAACCCGGCCCTACAAGATACGACGAGCATCCCCGCCCGACCGCATATGGTATCCCCCCCGCCCGACCACATATGGGGACCCCCATCCCCCCCGGTATTTTTGAAATAAAAATAGCCTCCAAAGACTCCAGCGTAGACTCCAGCGTTAATCCAAAAATATTTGTTTTAAGCGAGTGCTGGGGATAGTAACCCTAGAAGACGTGCTTGAGCAACTGATACAAGAAGACATTTGGGACGAGACAGACGTTCGCCATTACCGACCTCAAGTCCAAAGCCAAGTCTCCATGGCGCGTGCGCGATACCGGCGCTTTCTGTCACTGGAGGAGCGCGAGGCCGGCAGCCCCAAACCCCACTCCCCACGGGAACAAAGTGAACGGCGGGTAAGTACACTTCATTCTATTCTCTTTCGCTGCGTTAAGTCACCAAAATTTGTTTGCTAGTCGTCTTTCACAGCTAAAACCGTTGCATTGCGACCCACGTTTTCAAAAACATCAAATTTAATTATGTTTTGATTTTGCATGGACTTTGCTGTTCCGCCAATCACATTATCTAAGCCAATGAATCTCCTGTCTGTTTCGCCTAGTGCAGTCAACTGGCTTCCCTCTGAACTAAAACCAGACAACGTCGCGACGGAAAGCCATGCGACTGCATTAGGCGAAACAGGACAAGAATCTGATAGCCTCGTAAAACAAATCGATGTTTTGAAAACGCGATGCAACGATTTCAGCTATAAACCTATGCCTTTGACTTCTTTGTTCTAGAAATAATTTTGAGGCATAAATAAGTCATTTTCTTATACGCGTATATCAGTGGCTGTCGTCAGGCGTATGGCGAGCCAGGAAGCTCGAGGTACGAAAATGCGCTGAGAAAAATAACTTCCTGCACATGCCGCAAAGTTCAAAACCAGCCAATCATGTGGCCACCCCAAATACGCTTTTATTGAGCTAGGAACCGAGGACAGTTTAAACTTTGAGGGAGGAGTTTTGATAAAACCGACGCCCATAAGCTGCCTCCACAGAGTAAAATGGTCGCCCCTACAAAATAATGAACTCAAACTCTGTCTTTATTAACAGCTAACGGAGCCGAGAAATGGAGATGGCGAGCCTGCTGATACGTATTTGAGTATAGAGGGAACTAATAATGACAGACAACCTCTGCTGAAGCCATGAATCTTCAGCACATGTTTGCTCGACTCCGCGCCCTACGAGGAACGAGCACAGACATCCTTTCAAAGCCTCAGTTACAGCTAAAATCGTTACATTGCGACCAGCGTTTTCAAAACATCGATTTGTTTTGGGCTCTGCTGTTCCGCCATCCAAATCTTATGAGCCAATCAGATTCTTGTTTCGCCTAGTACAGTCGCCTGGCTTTCTGTCTGGTTTTAGTTCAGAGGGAAGCCAGTTGACTGCACTAGGCGAAACAGGGCAAGAGTTTCATTGGCTCAGATAGTTTGACTTGCGGAGCAGCAAAGTCAAAATGCAAAAATAATTTGATGTTTTCGAAAACGTGGGTTGCGATGCAACGGTTTTAGCTGTAAGCATAGTTCATACTAGAGACAAAACAACATAAGCACGGCGTCACCCGAATAACAGTTTCCCTTTTGAAAGCGAAGTTTGTTTAAATATGTACACAATTACTGTCGAAAAAGCAGTGCGCTATCCAGTTGAGCTTGGTATGCCTTAAAGTTTTGTCGTTAAGCTTTCACGTTTGTTTTAGTGTCTAGAAAGTACGTTGTCAATTGGAGTTCGTAATGTTGTCAAGGAAAAGCTCGTGAATTGGAAACTTCGTTGCGACATTGACGACATTCTTCGACAACATTATGAACCGGCCGCCTTGACAACATGCTTTTAGAGACACAAAATCTATCCAAACGAAACCTATCGACAAAACTCTAGGCGTTTCACGCTCATCTGGAAAACGAAGTAGTTACAGCTGTTTTCAGTATTCTGCGAACTCTCGAGATCGTTTTCCAACCGTCAAACCGCTTTCTGGCTTCCGTCAATCAAACTTTGAAATTCTTTTGAAAACATAGAATTCAGTTATTTGCCATCTTAGTGAAATGTCCCAACACACAGCATCTTTCACTATCCTTTTCTAAACAAATGGCGTAACTTACGGTCGGCTAAGACTCAAATTAGACCCGATAGTTTGATTGACGGAAGCCAGAACGCCATTGGAAGTTGAACGCGAGAGTTCGCAGAATACTCAAAACAGCTGTAAATATAATGCGTTAAAGATGTATGCTATTTTGTTACACCTTTGCTGTTGTAGCACGATGCATTAATGTCGTTCTGTCGCTAGTGAACCGGCCTTTAAAGGGACATGGTCACCGAAAACATCAAAATTATAACATCACAAATAATAAAAATAACAAGTCAAATTTGTAAAGAATGCTTTCAACTTGATATGATGAAAATTTGAGGTCATTTCGATGTAGGATTGCAAAGATATTCGCGGATTGTAATTTACAGCTTACTTGAGGAAATCCGACTCTTTTGAAATCGGTTTACCTCAATCTTTTTTCAAACATACTAAATTTACCATCTTAATTCACTCATATCTCAGCAATCCTTCATCGTAATCCAATGAAATGTCCCGTACTTCTTTCTTTAAACTGACTCTTTCAATTTCAGAGAATATTTTTGTAATTTGTGACAATAATTATTTTAGTGTTTTCTAGGTGACCATGTCCCTTTAACAACACCGCGGCAAAACGCATTTGCCATGCGCTAAAGATTCACTTCCTGTGCAATGAAAACAAAAGAAATAATCTACGTAACAAAAATATCTCGTGCTGCCTTGGAAATTTGGAAAACGTAAGCTCCAGACACAAAACGTAAGGCCAAAAATTGCAGAGTAACTAGAATACGATCATATCGTTCTCCGAACTTTGCACCTCGCACTTTAAGGATTGCACCCGAGGCGAAAATTATGGTTTAAAGTCAACATTTATCGTTCGCTGTTGTTATGTAGATTTTTTGAATTGTCTTCATTTCACAGGCCAGTGAATCTTTAGCGCATGTGAACTGCGTTTTGCCGCGGTGTCGCCTTTAACCGCCAGCCATCTTGTCAACCGAGTAAAACCGTGTCAGTGGCGGCGCTGGTATTCGTTCTCGTGCAATTTGCAAAAGGAAAATATACCTCTGCTAACAGAGAAATAGATAGGCATTGTAGTATGCAACAATAAAGCGGGGGAAATACGAGGCACAAAATCCTTCAACTTGTCGCGTAACATTGTCGCGTTGCAAGTCTAATGTTTGTTTTCGTCGAATTCACAACTTGTCGCGCAACATTTTGTTTTGATGATCACACATGCGATCCCAAGGCGGAGTTTGCCCCTTTGTATTGACTAATCAACATTTGTATTGACTAATCAACTTGAAATGTAGGCAAATGTTGCGCGACAAGTTGTGTGTTTGATGAAATACGAGCAACAAAGCCAGAATTTGTGTCTCAAAGTAGACCCGCACTCTACTTCGCGCAACACGTTTTTACAACTGGAAACAAATGTTTTTGTTGCGTGACAAGTTGTGGCGCGAGAGACAAAGCGGAAATGACCAAAAATGAAATGTCTAACTTTGCCATATTTCAATATATAAGCTCAAGAATCCGTATACAAAGAGTTTCTATGGCTAAAAGCTTAATTCCAAATTTTCAAGAAAATTGAAGAATATGAATTTTAGATATTATTGAGCAAAGTTTGCATAATTCCTGATCAAAGTACTAATTCTCCCATAAAATGGCACAGATACCAATGTTTTAATGCCTAATATCTCAAAGACGGATCCATTAGAAAAAAGTCATTTTTGATATTTTGTTTTTAATCAGACAAGGAGTCTGTATGCAAAAAATCAAGCTTCTCTGAGCTAACCTGACCTTATTATTTGAAATTTAGTAGTCTAAGCAGGTCATTTCCGCTCTGCCGGCGCGAGATGAAAAACGCGCAAAATCGATCATCATCTTGCAACGCAATAATGTTTTGCCACAAGTTGAGGGATTTTGTGCCTCGTTTTTTCCCGACTTAAGATACGTTTGTGCTCCAACAATTTAATACGGGAGAGAGTTAATTTCCGAATGCTTTATATGACAAAAATAAACGTCAAGTTTCATACATATCTACAGAGTTAAAACCATACTGGAATCGCGATAGTCTAGGTAGAATTAAAAACTAATCATTGGTGTAAATGTCCAAAGTTCGTTTCCATAGAAATAAAGAGTTCCAATAGTTCCTGATCTTTGATGCCTTTGTTACGGTGTCTGCACCGGATATTTCAGTTAAGAGTTAACAGGATTTCATTCAATTAATTTTGACAAACAGTGGCAAAAATCCAGTGGAAATAAATTAACTAAAATCAATTGTGAAAAAATGGAGAACGAAACTGAGTAAAACGAAATGCGCCGTGATAACTTGTAACTCGACAAAAAAGTCCGTCCTGAAATGTCTCTTAAAATTAATCGAAATAAACCAGTGCAGACACTTGTTCAAGCATTTGTCTTACTCCAATTGCCATGTATTTACGAGCAACTTAAATGCATCTTCAAGCTTGTTTGCTCCGCCATTATTACCACCGCTTTGTCCACCGCCTCGTCCACCTTTCGGCGTAACTTAAGGCCTGGGCGGAAGCCCAATCCAAAATGGCGGACGTAAAACTGAGGGGGGTGGTCCATCTCTAAACCAATGCCTCTGAGGGATCCACGCAATCTACAGTTTGATACCTTTGGTCATTCTCAATCATTTTCACCAATGTTGGTCTCTATGGCAACAAATGTATGACCTCTGACCTTAAGTTTAATTTCTAGGAAAATGGCCTCTGCATTCAATGGGGATAAGTGAAATCATTCCCCAGAGTGCATTGTAGTGTTTGTTGTATAGTGTAGATTATTGATCCAACGAGGATGGCTGGAAATGTTTTTTAGGATAGCTTTATTTGTGATGATGTAATGTGATACCTCTCCTTTTCTTAAAATGTGGATAACTTGGACACCCATCCTCGTTGGAATGGTAATATACGCCCGACACTGGTCATAATGAGACCCATTGGGAAACCATTGGTATGACACCCATCGAATGCAGAGCCCTGAAAGAAAATTGTGCCTTTGTCACGCTCTTACAAGTCACGCAACCCGTTGGCATGGTAACCAAATACATCAAACGAAACGTCTCACTGGGTGTACCAACCTTAACGAAAAACATTCTACAGAAGACATTTTGTATACCCTAGAGAATTTTTTTCAGTATTTTTCGCATTTTTTTGAAAAACACCCATGCCTTAATATACCTGAGTACCAGCCTGACCACCGCTCTGTCCACCACCTTGACCACCTTTCCTTGCGTCGTTTAAAAGCATACCACCACCCTTCTTACCACCTTTCGTACCACCCTGACCACCGCTTTGTCCACCGCCCGTATTTCCGCCCTTTTTACCACCGGCCTTTTTGAGTTCCTTCATTTTCTCAGCTACTTTCTCCAGTCCGTTTTCCTTCAGTACTTTTCGCAATATCTTGAAGGCTTCTTTTTTATCTTTCCCAAAGATATGCATTAAGCCTATTTTGAACCTCAGCCATCTGGGTGCTTCCGATTCTTTAAATCCATATTTTTCAATCCCCTCTTGACTTCCTTGACGAGCTCAATGATCTTTTCTTTAAGATCCTTTTCTTCCGGTTCTCCCGATCCTGACCCATCTGAAGAAAAAGAACATTTAATAGCCTATAGTAGCTGGCGTTTTTTTTTTTTTTTTTTTTTGGGGGGGGGGGGGGGGGGGGGGGGGTTGGGGGGGAGGTCCGAGACGATTTCATGGGCAAGCGCGCGATTTGCCTTCACCCCGAAAACGAGTTGTTCGATAAATGACCGCGCGAAGAACGGCAAAAAAGCGCCAAAATGCGCCAAAATGCGCCATGGGGGAGGGGGAGGGCCCTCTTCCTCGCCAGAGGCGTTTTTGACGCTTTTTTCGGCCGCGTTATTTTCACTGAAATACCCCACGTTTCGTCGCGCGGCCATTTATCGAACAACTCGCTCTGGGAAAACATATAAAAGCGCCAGCTACGCAGCCTAAAATTAGATGAGTAACCATAGTTGTTGTCCAGTTTCTGGCAGGGTTTATACGCCTCTTGGGAACTCATTCGACTTTGTCACGGCGCCGCCATTTTGTTTCCAGAATGACCCGGAAAAGCAGAAAAAAGCAATGAACCAATCAACTTATGAGTCGACTTGAAGATATCCTGGAAATCTGCTCCTTGAAAAAGATATTTTGTTCTTCGAGCGATATGCTAAATTGTCTAAAGAAGGTAAAAATCAAAGCCCATGAAGTATTAGAAAGATTTGCTTCATTGAAGTGAATACTCTGCTTTCAATACTTGTTGGTGCTGGCCATGCAAAATGTAAGTCAACCGCGAAGTTCGTTTGAATGGTGAGTCGTTTCGTGGGAAAGTTTTAAGAAATATCCTTGAAGCTCCTGCCGGAAGCTCCTTTCTTTTTTCTATCCTGGAACATCCTTGAATATCGTGGAACTTTGCCCCAAATTAAAAATTGAAAAAGATATGTTGCTCTTAATAGCATGTGCTTCGAGCGATAGCGAAAAACGCTTGGAAACAAAACCTTCATTTAATTTTAGTTTTTCAAAAAACAGAGTTGCAAATCACTTGGTATTGCAGATATACGAAGTCCCTAACTATTCTACTTCCATATTAAGCAAAAGGTAACGCCCCATTGAAAAAACATACATTTCGAGAAACTCACAAGGCTCACTAATCAAACTACCTGATCGGTTTTAGCGGGGGCATTGATTTGAAATGCGTGGACGGATTTGTCAATAGGAGTCTCAAAAAATATAAAGGAGAACCTTCTATAAAGGAGAACCTAAAATTGTCGTGTTTATTCCTCTTTAGGTAATGGTTCGTAGTTCTGTGAAAGGGGTTTGTGTCACAGTTGTTTTAACAAATGTTATAAGCTGCTCAGCCCAGCAAGAAATAAAAAAGGTCAATGAATTTGCAAACCAATTCCATCCCTCGATGAACACCCGACATTTGCCGAAGGTATTTGCATTTGTTTTTTATATAATTCTGCGAACTCTACGCCAACTAATAAATCGCGGTTTGGCCTCCGTGAACAGTTCTGGATTTCACGCAGGTTCTGTTTTCCGAACTAATGAATAAGGACAAGCTATATAGGCTTCAAAACCAAATAGAAAATGTAAACAACGCTTGGAAAATAATACATGCGCGCGCGCCTGTTTAAATGGTTTGACGCCGATGAAAGCCAGAACGCAGTTTTTCGCTCGGAAAAAGTTCGCAGAATTGTGAAAATGACCGTAACAAAAACTAGATGATTATTTTGCTTACTTCTTGTGCTTGGGCTCGCCAAATTGGCCTTAAAATTGTTACACTGCCCCTTCAGTAATATTTAGCTTGTTTTAACTTAGTATTTTAAAGCCCTTACCGAAAATTGGATGTGCATACGCCACGGCCAGCAAATAACGAGAAGCAGCAAGACCTTCATTTTGTTCAGCCCTGTTGTTGATTTAAAACCCAGTTGGAACTGATAACATGAAACCCATGCCAGTACAATTTATTGCAATAGAAAAGTAAATTAAGTCATTCCGAAGCAAAACAAAGCATGAATTGAATAGATTTGTAAAGAACAAAACATTGGTGATGTAATACAACATTGGTAGTCAGTAATGGAAGCTTTTAGTCTTTTGCTGGGATAAGGGTTGTACCCAAGACCTTCCTTGAGCGACCAATATAGAACTAACTGAACTAATTACGAAGCAGAATTCGAAGCATGAATTGAATGGATTTGTAAAGAACAAACATTGGTGATGTAACACACCATTAGCAGTTCTCAGTAATGACAGCTTCTTAAGTCCTCTTTAGCTAGGGTTAAGTAACCAACATTTAAAACAAGATAATCACATACAATGCGTGAATAAACTGTTGTAGAAACACACCGAAAGCTGCATGTCTCTGTTCGCAAACTTTCACTCTAAAAACATTCACTCTAAAAAGAACAAATTCTGAGCTGTTTGTACCCACGATCTTCCAGCGACCACGGAACAACTGAACTAATTCCAAAGCAGAACAAAGCATGAATTGAATAGATAACATTGGTGATGTAATGCAACCATTGGTCTTTTGCTGGGATACGGGTTGTAAACAACAAATCACGTACCATCATGGACGGCGGAACAGTTTTGAAATTGGGGGGGGGGGGGGGGGGGGGGGCTCATTAGTAAGATTGTATGGAAAGATGGGGAGTGAAAATGTAGTGAAAACTTGGCGAAATTGGGGGGGGGGGGGGCTAAAGCCCCCCTAGCCCCCTAGGCTCCGCCGTCCCTGACCATACGTGTGGATAAACTATTGTAAAATTAAATCACAATTTAATTTTAAATTAAATCACAAAAGCGTGGCGACCATGTTCGGTACAGAATAAAGGGAACGAATGGACTTTCTTTTGTTCTGGTCCACCAACATGGCCGCCAGTGACGTCATGAACCAAGAATTGCAGTAAATTGCACAGGCATGGGTTTTATGTTCAGTTCTAACTGGGTTCTAAACCAAAAGCAAGGCGCAACAAAAATGAAGAAGACACTGCTGCTCCTCGTTATTTCTCTGGTCGTCGCGGGTGCACATCCAATTTTCGGTAAAGCAAGTATAAACAGAAACTTAAATTATTACAAGGCCAGCGTCACATTTTAGGGTCAATTTAGTCAGATTAAAAGAATTCTGTCCAATTCACAAGAAGTAAGCAAAATCATCTAGGTTTTTTGCATTGCGAACTACAACCAGAAACATGTTTCTGTTACAACTTGTTCCGGCTTTCTTTTCGGGGGATATTTTCGGGGGTTCTTGATTAACCAGTTGCGTTTTCAATCTTTATTCTTCTCTTAATAGTTCTACCAATAGTTCTACAAATTAAGGCGAAATCCGCCGTCCTTATATGCGCTGGGACCAGACGAAAACCCATGGGGTAAAACAGATCCGGGAGAACTTGTCCACCATGTGAATAGAAAACGGGGAGAATTTAAAACTATTTAACAGTGTTAGCCAA
This sequence comes from Scolanthus callimorphus, assembly GCA_033964015.1. NCBI lineage: Eukaryota > Metazoa > Cnidaria > Anthozoa > Actiniaria > Edwardsiidae > Scolanthus > Scolanthus callimorphus. The sequence continues at coordinate 32,478 of JAWWUD010000092.1, read as the reverse complement.
TGAGCCAAAACTTTGTGACAGTTCTTCAAACCTTGGGTTGTTACCTGTTCCAGCGACTTCACACGAAGATGCTTAATTAAGTAATCATTACAACGCATGCCTAGAACATTGCGCTACTACAAAGAAACTGCGCAAACTCTAAAGAGTGCGTTACTACAAGAATTTTCACTTCATCATTAAATTGTAAAAATAAGTTTTCCCAAAACCAAGATGCTTAGATGTTCCACAGGCTCGTGTAAAGAAAATCAACTGTACTTCAAAGATAAAAACGTACGAGCTTGCCGAACATACCCATTTGTGCTGCGTAATCGGAATTATCCAAACCTCTTGATTTTGGGGTACAAAAGGTTGCGAGGCGGAGGGTCGTTCACAAACCGAACCTATCACCCAAATTTTGCAATGATCGTTTTTCATTTCCTATTTTTGACTAATTTTAAGTGCGCTCATATAAAGCGAATGCCACACATTTCTTAATTATAAAACAAAACCAAATAATAAACCCGCTATCTATTGAATATTAAAAATTGCCAAATCCCGTGACGTAACACTTGCATCCATCAAACCTTACAACAGGCGCGTGTGTATTTTTCGAAGTGGGTCTACATGGTGGGGAATTTGTTTTGAAGCGTAGCTAGTCCTTATTAGTTCGGAAAACCTCTAAGGCCTGGTTTCCATTAGTCTTATCCGTCGTACCGTGAAACAATGTAAGTTGGAATTTTCTAAGAGCTTGATGGAAGCCAAACCGTGGTTTGCCTATTTGGCGAAGAGTTCGGTAAACCTCTATCTTTTTTCAGCCGTCTTTTTTCCTACACAATGATTTGTGCCGGGGCGCAAATCAAAATACCACGCGAACAACTTTGCTAGCTAATAAAAGAAAGAAACCCCTGCTTGCAGGGTACCCACTAAATCGATCAGGTAGTTCAGAAAATTTAAGCACACAAGACATCACTGTCAGAAAACAGTTTCACATTGTTACTAGTATTTTGTCCCAAGGTGGCTTCCGATGCTTTTCAATCGTATTCAAAACACGTTTCAGAATATTGTTGCGGGGAGTAAAAGCCCCAAAACGACAGTTTGAGCACCAAGAGAAAATTATCTTTTCTCTTGTAAGCACCCAACACCTCCCCTGACAAAATCGGGCTCCAAAAAAAGTACGTTGTTTCGAACCTCTTCCCTAAAGGCTCATTTACACGACAGGGATTTTTTTTGGCACAGCTCGAATAAAATGTGGTACGGGTACCAAATTTAATGGCACGGCTCGGGTATATTTGCGCTGTGTAAATGGCTTTGCCGTACTAAATTTTGTCAGAGCCGGACAGAAATATCATCCGTTCCGGGACGACTACGTGGCGAGGTAGTCCAAGAACCATTTTTATCCGAGCCGTGCCAAAAATGTCTGTCGTGGAAATGGGGCTTAAGTGGCGAAAATATTAAACTTGAAACTTAAACTTGAATCCTTTTCGCTCAAAAGAAAACAACAGGACCATACTTCCAGACAAAGAGCTGAAGCGTCGTATGGCGACCGTACGGTTCTTACGCCCACGCCAGAGATTTCGGCCCTGACAGTCGCTATCCTGGTTGTTGAGTTGCTCAGGTAGCTAGATACCTATGGGTGAGAGTACGCCCGGCCACCAGACCATATAAGGACGCCCCTTGTACCGTTAGTGAACAATCAACTAATTAATTATACATCGGCAACGTATTTATAGGCCTGATAACAGTGTAAGCGTTCCATGTGGGACACGTTATATATTATCGATTCTCTTTCTAACGATAACGCAGCCAACTTTCTCACAGTCACCGTTTTTACTTGTATTAAAGTATTTTTTTCATCATATTCCAATACTGCGCACTATCAGGGAACGTGAATAATATTTTTCCATTTGCGCATGCGCATACACGTCATCTCGTCTCTTTTACTTCTTGATCCCAGGAAAGCTTATCTAATTAAGAATGCCCAGTGCTATACTCTCAGTTTCGAAATGTATTTGCATTGCCATTGGTGTTTGAGTAAGATCTTCGATCGTGAGGGACCGACCATTGTTCATGGTCGTTATGTCCGTTATGCTACTCGGATAAAGGTCTAGAGCCCGATTTAGGGAGTTTTTTTAGTCAGTATTAATGTCATAAATGCTAGTGTGCTATGTCCCGCCCTTTTGCTCTGCTACCTGCTGCCACTTATATGAACTAGGCGAAACATGGCAAGAGTTAAAGCGGGACTGTCACGGTACCGCATTCTCGAGCAAAGACCGCCGATCCCATAACTATCATTCAAACGGGGATTCCCTGTTTAAATAAACCAATCACGGGACACTTCGTTTTCGCGGGAAAGTACTCACGCCCCGCGCGACGTCGCCTCAGGGAAAACATAATTTTGAGTTCATTCGTCAGGAGGCGACATTATGGTAAGGTTTTAGGGGTTTTTAGGCAAATGAGCTGCAAAATCGTTGTCTGAGGTGAAGATACCGTAGCCCTTGAACAATTTCCATGTCTTGTGGACCCTTTTCGATATCCAGATCCTGCTTTTATTGTGTTCCCAAGCCATTTTGGCGTAAGGACGACCTCGATTAGGCCTTTCTTGTTGGGCAGCCATCAGTGAAAATGACGCTCGAGTCTCATTTAATTTAAAACGACAAACAATATTGCATCGACTCCAAAATTTGGTCACGATACTAAGGAGATCTCAGGAGAGAATACCCGTTAAGAATTAAAGGTAGATGGACCCCGAAACAACAAGATTTGAACGGATTCTACCAGCGTAATTCCTCCCTCTCACAGCCATCGTTCCGGCCCGGACCAAAGTGATCAAAATTCGCACATGCGCGTACCGTGACAGTCCCGCTTTAATTGGCTCAGATAGTTTTATTGGCGGAACAGCAAAGTCCAAAATCGAAACATAATTTGGACGTTTTGAAAACGTGGGTCGCGATACAACGGTTTTAGCTGCCTAAAGTTTAGAATCCTCAAATTCGAGGGGCGATTCCATTTTTTTAGTCAATGCTTCGAAGACTAATTACGGGCAGTATAATATGCAGAGCTCCGGTATTGCGTGGTGTTACTATCACAATAAAGTCCTTATTGTTTTGGTGCTCAAGGGGGGTTCCATTGAACACTTCGAGCCCCCGTGACTGATCTGAACTAACACAACGCCACGATTCAAGCCTGATTCAAACGTCAATCGTTTGCCGCGTGGAGTCCGGCTTATACTATTTGTAGTTAAGCTCGGTGCACACTAGCGATATAACGACATAAGGACGTTGTGTGGCAACGAAAAAAGCATGGGAAAATGTTTAAATAACCCGTATTCGCCATACATCATCGTTAGATGACATCACCAAAAGAATCTGATGTTATTTTTTAATTTGTGGACTTCAACTAACAGAAACAGGGGTAGCGAAGGGTACCTTTTATTTTATCATTCTGACTTGTAAGCAAAGTATGATACCATCAGATGCAGGGACGTCAACCCCAGGACTCACAATATTTGGAGACCGCCTTGAAATGGCGAAATTTCGTGCAATTCTCCCGGGAGAAATACAGTAAATGTATGGCAGTCGTCTTGAATTTTTCCCGGGAGACGAAGCGAAAAGGCTCGGACTCGGACTTTGAAATTTGTCAAAAGTCTCGGGCTCGGATTCTGAAATGGGGGTCTCGGCGTCTCGGCAAGTCTCGGATTTACCCATCGCTACCCCTAGAAACCACTATAGACATGGGGGGCGGAGCACCCTAAAAAGTGGTGGCGCCGAAGAGGCAAAAAATGAAGTGGACACGTAATTTCGTTTTTTCATGTTTTTACTTCATATACATTTTGAAGTAGGGGTTAAAACCCCTACGTTCTCTGGGCCTAATGCCAAAACAATGTTCTTCTGTTCCTTTTCTTCTTTACGTTATATACCTTCCTTGATATGAGTAATCCTCAAATTTTAAACATTTTGTCAATTTTGTTTATTTTTAATTTAAGGACAAATTAGCTGGGAACGGGTATGGATAGAAACATAGAATTTACAATTATTTAGATTACCATTCCAAATAACGGAGAGTTCATTTAATAATTTATAATTGATGCCTATTTTTAATGAGAAACATAGTTTGTCTGTGTTTGACGTGTTTCAAATGCTTATCCACATATCTATAATTTGAATAATAGCCAAAAAATAAACTGTCACCTTGTAACAAAAAAGATTTAACCCTTAACGTGCGGCATCCGGAATAATCCGGGATCCCTGTGTCAGCCGTCTGGACGGGTCCCGGAATATTCCGGTTTTTACGAATGATGACGTAATTTCGCTGTTATGTCGCAAGTTGCTCGACAACAGTCGATATAGGATCGGGGCCCTGTTCTTTGAGACAGAACAAATCATGCATGGCAATCGGAGCTAATCCGATTGTCATCCGAATGGATAGCGATCTTATTTTTCCTCGCGCGTGACAGACGAGCGTAGTTGACAACATGGCGGCGATTGTTTTTATCGATGAACAAAACGTCGACGAAGTTATCACTCAAAATGTTGATAGTGATGTTGATATGAATAGCGGAGATGAAGAAGAAGAGAACGGGGAAGATGAGGAGGATAGTGAAGAGGAAATCAACGATGAAGACGATCCTACAGGCTAGTTTAGCGGTCCAAGAGAGCCGACGCGACTTACGTTCACTGGTGACAGTGGCCTCAAAGCACATTACCGATAATCCTACTTTCCTTGATTACTTTTATTTACTGTTCCCAGAGAATCTCTTTGAGGAAATTGCAAAGCAGACCAATAAATATGCCAAGGAAACTATAGCTGCGAAAAATCTAACTGCGAATTCTCGACTCAGAATATGGCCAGATGATGGCGTGACATCGAACGAAATCAAGGCATTCTTGGCCACGGTGATCGATATGGGCCTAGTCAATCAAGAAAACATACAGAATTATTGGTCTACTGATGAGGTGCTTTCTACTCCATTTTCCCAGCAATCATGCCAATGGATAAATTTCTAAACATGCTAACATGTTTGTATCTCTGTGATAATGATAATAATAATTGCACGTGGGAATGCAGGATATAATCCTGTTGACAAGCTTGGAGCTATTTACAGGGTAGTGACAGAGAACTTCTCAACTACATGGATTCCTGGGCAAAATATTTGTATAGATGAAGGGACGATTCCATTCAGAGGAAGGGTGCACTTCAAAGTATACAGCCCAGACAAGCCAGACAAGTATGGAGTCAAATCATATCAACTGTGTGACTCTAATAATGGGTACTGTTTTAAATTTGAAATATACACAGGAGCAACTGATAATCCTCCTAGTGCAAAGGGAAAAACCTATGACCTAGTAATGTGACTTGTTTATATGTAGACAATTACTATACATCCCCAGTTCTCTTTACAGACTTGTATGAAAAGAAAACTGGTGCATGTGGGACAATGCGTTATCGGAAAGGCATCCCTCCAGCACTCAAGAATGCGAAACTAAAGAACAAAGGAGACACATTTATTATGAACAATGGTACTTTGCTTGCCTTCAAAATGAAGGACAGGAAAGTATTTCAAATGCTATCATTTCCAGACACTTTCCAGAAAAGATACTGGCTAGTGGAAAGAAACTGAATGTTTCAAGGTCTTGTGTTGTTTGTAACCCAGGAGAGAGAATTATATGGCACACTTAGGTGCTAAACGGAAGAGGGCAGGTCGGGAATCAAGCTACCAGTGCAATGTCTGTAAAGTTGCACTTTGCATACAGGAGTGTTTTCAGCGGTACCATACAGTCAAGGACTATGTTGGTGCTTATGTTAGACAACATGATGAAAGGGAAGCTGATAATGAGTGATAATTGGTGCTGTTCGACAACACGATGAGAGATAAACAGTTGAGTCTGTTGCTAATAATGAGTGACATTTGTTAACTATTGCAACCAATGACACCAAAATAATCAAAATAATCCTATTAAAGCTATTTTGTTAAATTATCATGTTTGATATTGAAGCACAAATATTTATTGTACAGTGCATATACAACTTCAGAAATGTCGGTCATGATAATTTTTTGCTTTATGGGTTTGTAGCATTCAAAAACACTAAAATACATTGTCAGATATCAAGGCAGAGGTACTTTGATTTAAGAGGGAATACAAATTTGTGTATATTTTTGTAAAATATTACAAATCTTGTTGTAATTTCCAAAATATTGAAGTTCTATTCATTGATATTTTCATGAGCTGCATTTCATATCATAGATAAATTTTTTTTTTCATATTTGTTTGTCTACATTTTTCAAATAGACTCATTTGTTTAGCTTTTGTAGTAATGAAACGAAAGATAATTTATAACCTTTAATTTGATATATAACACTGAGGTAATTGTTGAATAGTAGTGGCTGTGGATTTTTTTTTCTGCGTGCCACTCTGTTGCTACAATGCAACATAAAAAAAGTCAGTTTCAGGGACTGCGTTTTGGATATAAAGTCAGCATGTTAAGGGTTAATTTATTTTAAAGTGGAGAGAAGACCCTGTAATCTTCATGTTCGTAGCCCAGCAAAATACTTGTTGCGGGCTTCCTGTGTTGCCTCGCGCGCGCCAAAATGGCGAAAAAAAAACAGCCAATCGCAAACAAGGTTATTAACTTCATTCGGGCCCTCGTCGTTTCGAGTTTTGAATGTTGAGATAAAGGAATCCGGGCCAATTGAAAAACCTTTACAATTTCATACAAAAGGCTACCAATCTCGCTCTAAAAATACATCATCAGAAACGATTTATTTCCCAGCCCTTCCAAGACTATGTTGAGTATAATAAAGGATTTGAGCTGCCCGACATTTACTTTTTTCGAAGTGCCTTGACGCCAAAAGCTCATAGTGAACTTTAGGTCGCCATAATGGAAATCTCGTCGCCATTTGTTTCTTTTTCTCTCATGTTACTTTTTAATAGGTCGACATATAATTTTGAGAAGGGCATTTTTTTTTCAGAAACCTACAGACTGGAAAGGCGACTAGATTAAGTTTTGACTAGATATGGCTGTGAAACGAATGCTCTTTAAAAAAAAGCTGTCAATAGCTTCAATTCGGGATGACGACAAGGGGCGGTTCCTGAAAGGTTGGATAAAGTTATCCACGGATAAAAGTTATCTGTTGTATAGGATTTATTCAGGATTTATCCGTTGGATATAAGCGTTTATCTACAGTCTTACAGATAACTCTTAACTGACCTTCTAGGAACCGGCCCCAGGTTTCTAATATGGGCGTCCAAACAGCTAGATTTGGCGACTAGAATTTCTTTTCTAGGCACCAAAGCACTCGCGAAAAACTTAACGTCTCGCCTGGTTAGCAGTGCTTCTGATCTGCGGGACAGCTGTTAACGTTTTAGTCATTTTAAGGCGTCAGTAAGCTTTCGTTGTAACTAGTCTACAGGTGTTCATAGGCGACAATATTCTGTTCTCTAATTTGTGAGTTAACCAGTAGCAAGTTAACTTAAATATTTTGGCTAACAATAACACACGGTTGAGAAAAACGCTACTGAGAATTCGAGTGCGATCTCACGCAACAATCCTCACGATCATCCTTCCGAAATCATTTTTGCTGAACCGGAGAGATATGGAAAACAAGGTAATTGCAAAATTATTTCGATAATTATTGTTATAAATCAACATTTGTCAAACTTATACGTTACTTTAATATTGGTATTTCGTTAAAATACCTTGTTTGAATTAATTTTGATGAATACTTAAAAAGTAACGTGTGAGTTTTCTAAACACGACTGAAACTAATTTCAGGAAAATATGTTGAAATTACAACGTGAGCAGTATTTTCTGAATCGCTATTGACTAAAGTGAATAGTAAACTTTGTGTGGTTTATAGAAAAATGAAACAATTACTTGAAAATTGTTAAAAGTTTCTTGGAATCATTTTGTAACCCACAGCTAAGTTCCTTATTTCAAAACTTGTTTTAGAAAAGATAAAACTGGAATACGTGAGCTTTCTGCAATTTACAAGAATGGATATAAAATTTGTCATATGCCAGCGGGAATGCCAATTTAGAGGACTTAGATCTCATTTAAACTAACTTTCATAATTATTTTATGTTACGATCCTGTTCTATTCAGGACTAGTACTATCAAATGAGTAATAATCAAGTGTCATTGTTATATCGAGAATAACAAATGGGCGTGCGGCGATATGGAATTTGTCTTCGAGCGTTCACATTTTGATACGAGTGAGCGCAGCGAGTGAGATATGAAATTTGAACACGAGAAGAAAAATTTAATATCTCCAAGCGCCCGCCCATGTATCATTCTGTTTACTAAATAAACGTTTTTTGTGACAATTTTTGATTGATGAATTTGGCGATAGCGACTGGACTGGAATCCAAAGCAGAGCAGTGAAAGGCTAGGTTTGACCTCGGTTTATTGTTTCATTCGAAAGACGAATAATACACGTTTTACTCCATAGGCAAACTTCCTCTTCGCTCTTTTATTGCTCCTGACATTTTTCACGAGCATCAAAGGTAAGAATCAGCTCTATCCTGGGGCCTGAGGTGCACCTGCCTGCATTTGACCTTTGTTTATGTTTATATGTTTATTGTTCTGCAAACATACATCTATATTTTTCAAAATGCGCTTAGCCACACCAACCACACGAGTAGTAATTTTGCAGGGCCCGACGACGCGACCATATGGTTGCCAATGGCGACTAAATTTGAAGGCTTGGCACCAAAATTTTAGAGCTAGTCACCAAATGGCACCTCATCTTTCTAAGTTGTCCTGAAATCCACGCTTACGCATATCAAGAAAATTTAGCCAAAAACTGTCGTTTTGCCGACGTTGCAAAACTTCCTTATTAGAAAATTCACCTTATACCCATTTGGAAGGTCTGTAAGTACTTTTCCTCCTAATATATGTGACGAAAAAAGCAGGAAAATTTACCAAAACTTGCAGATACTCGAGAAACATCGATCTCTTTGGTCGCCATTTTGTTTTGCCCCCCGCCGAGGGGCCTGAGACACGTTTTGAACACCACAGGCAGCCCGCGCGGATTGCCATAAAAACGACAGCACTTTCTTGATATGGTGGCGACTAAATACTGCTTTTGGCGACTATAATTTGTTTTAATTGGTCGCCAATGGCACCTAACGAAAATAATTAATGTCGGGCCCTGTTGTGCCAGTGCTCATTTTCACATGGGGCGTAAAAAGTATTATAGCTCAAAATAAAGTGTGATCGGGGAAACTGTGCAAGGAAATTTCCTTATAGATACCTGTTATATCTCTTATAAGTCTTATAAGCCTGTTATTTCTCTTATAAGTCTTCCACTTTTTCTCACTAAATCTCTAAATTTTGTTTCGAGTCAAGTTTCGCTGACATTTTTTATACCAGTGTGCCACCTTTAAGGTTCTGTGGCAACTCTTTCTTAGCGGGCTTCACGTGGCTGCGCGCGCCCCAAAAGAGAGCGCCCGAAAAAATAAGCATATATTCATGCCAGATGTCTTTAAAGCAATTTTCCAGACCAATAATATGGCAAGACAAAATCTATTGAGAGATTGAGAGAATCATTTCGCACATACAAAATAGCGCTTTTGTCGCAACGAGCTTGATTTTTTTTCATGAGATTTCGGATCATTTGCAAACTGAACAAGTGTCCCCATCACTGCTTTCACTATTAATCCGTTCTATTTCTACATTAAATTATGATATTGTTCTCAGCAATGGACCAATTAGATGTGTCTGTGCACCCAATTTTTGACATTTATTAACATTGAATTGTTTACTATAGTAATTGCAATACGCCTGAAGGTAATCTGCCAGTACGAGCCGCAAAACACAATAAGGTGTTCTCCAAACTCTAAAGTGATACTTATAAACAAGGGAGCGTATGGCACTAGAGGATATGGTTCGACATACTGCCGCAAGACAGGCAATCATGGAGAACCAAAGAGTGCCCATAACATGACCAACTCAGAGCTCTGCGAAGGTATAGACCTTAATGAAGAACTTTCAAAAACGTGCGATGGAAAACGACAATGTAGCATCAATGCAGATATTAAGTACTGTCAAGGACGGTACAGGTATCTGAAGATATTCTACAATTGTGGTACGTAGTCTTGTTTCAGTTCTAGAGCAAATTTCGTATGAATGTGTGGAACGGTTACGGTGCGCCCCGTGCCTGGGGGAGAGGGGGGACTCCCATATATTGGACGGTACGGACGGTACAGGTATCTGAAGATATTCTACAATTGTGGTAAGTAGTCTTGTTTCAGTTCTAGAGCAAATTTCATATGAATGTGTGCCAAAGGTTACGGTGAGCCCCGTGCCCGGGGGAGAGGGGGAGGGGGGACTCCCATATATTGGACGGTACGGACGGTACAGGTATCTGAAGATATTCTACAATTGTGGTAAGTAGTCTTGTTTCAGTTCTAGAGCAAATTTCATATGAATGTGTGCCAACGGTTACGGTGCGCCCCGTGCCCGGGGGAGAGGGGGAGGGGGGACTCCCATATATTGGACGGTACGGACGGTACAGGTATCTGAAGATATTCTACAATTGTGGTAAGTAGTCTTGTTTCAGTTCTAGAGCAAATTTCGTATGAATGTGTGGAACGGTTACGGTGCGCCCCGTGCCCGGGGGAGAGGGGGAAGGGGGACTCCCATTATTGACTGATACGGACGGTACAGGTATCTGAAGATATTCTACAATTGTGGTAAGTAGTCTTGTTTCAGTTCTAGAGCAAATTTCATATGAATGTGTGCCAACGGTTACGGTGCGCTCCGTGCCCGGGGGAGAGGGGGAAGGGGGACTCCCATTATTGACTGATACGGACGGTACAGGTATCTGAAGATATTCTACAATTGTGGTAAGTAGTCTTGTTTCAGTTCTAGAGCAAATTTCGTATGAATGTGTGGAACGGTTACGGTGCGCCCCGTGCCTGGGGGAGAGGGGGAGGGGGGACTCCCATATATTGGACGGTACGGACGGTACAGGTATCTGAAGATATTCTACAATTGTGGTAAGTAGTCTTGTTTCAGTTCTAGAGCAAATTTCATATGAATGTGTGCCAACGGTTACGGTGCGCCCCGTGCCCGGGGGAGAGGGGGAGGGGGGACTCCCATATATTGGACGGTACGGACGGTACAGGTATCTGAAGATATTCTACAATTGTGGTAAGTAGTCTTGTTTCAGTTCTAGAGCAAATTTCGTATGAATGTGTGGAACGGTTACGGTGCGCCCCGTGCCCGGGGGAGAGGGGGAAGGGGGACTCCCATTATTGACTGATACGGACGGTACAGGTATCTGAACGGATATTCTACAATTGTGGTAAGTAGTCTTGTTTCAGTTCTAGAGCAAATTTCATATGAATGTGTGCCAACGGTTACGGTGCGCTCCGTGCCCGGGGGAGAGGGGGAGGGGGGACTCCCATATATTGACTGATACGGCAATGATTCGCTGAACAGGGTAGGGTGTTTGAGCTTCTGGTCGTAAACAGGGTATACAGTTTCCGGATTTTCGATTCCTGATCATAATCAGGGTATCGCTTTTCCAAATTTTCGAGTTTCATGAACGCGGCATGGCATTCATTTCCCGATATTGCATGCCTTTTGCCATATACTAGGTTCGAACGGAACACTTTTTCCTAACGTTGGGTCGAGTCCATTCTTTAAACATAACCCAGCACAGGGTCCAGCGACCCTGGAATTTCAAAGGCCCTGTGCGGATCGTTTTTTGCAACTGTATATAGATTATTTTTCGAAACGAGGCATCCGTTTTAATACAATAAAACGGTCATTTCTATTCACAAATTCCAGTGCCGTCTACTAATACAAGGAGCCCATCACCGCCAATAACCTCCAAGCCAACCACTTTGAACAACTACACCGTCCAAACAACTCCACAAACAGCGGCGGAAATGGCATTCACATCTAGTACAAAACAGCAAAGCATCAAAGTTACCGAGACAAAGACATTGAAGACAGTACCAGCAGGAACATCAGTAAATCAGCAGGAATTGAATGCAACATTGAAGAGCGGAAAAGTGATACCTTTGCCAGCCAAAGGTAGAGACTTCCCAACCATTCCACTTCAATAAAACTATGCCCCTAAACCTGAATCTCAGCAGTCCACTCGCGCTCTAACGCCCACAAAAACAAAAACAAAAACAAACAGCAAAACCTCAAGAAAAAAAGAGCAATTTGCAAACCAATTCCGAAATAATCCGAATTTGCACTTATCTGACTTGTATATTCTCACTGGGCCCATTGTGCTATATATAAGATATGGGGAGAGGAGACCTGGTGGAGCCGACGATGGCAATGGCAGATAAAGGGAGGGAGGGCGGGAAAAAATATAAAAGGCACCACCAGGTCACAGGGTAAGCACAATGAGACCCACCACCCACCACTAATACATGGCATCTTACATAGACGCCATTAAGGCTCTCGTTCTCAAAGCAACTGAATGATATTATGTTAATGAGTTAATCTCTTATATATGCACCGCTGGGACCCAGCGAGAACAGTAATAAACGATCCTGGGCAATTAAATTTCTTTTCTTATTTCTCGTAAGCTAACCCTTAAAATCGTGACACAGGCACAGCTTTTAACACGATTGAATTTCATTGCAGGAAAAAGCACTAGTAATATTTACTTGATTGTTAGTGTTGCAACAGTACTATCCGTCGGTCTTGTCATCGGTATCGTCCTCGCTCGGTGTTTGTACTTGAAACGGAGAAGCAAATCTATTATTCTCACTGTCCTGCACACCCCCAAGGAACGCAGACCCTTCAAGTCTAGGTTCAAGCTCTGGCGGCAGATGGGTGGAGACTCTAAACAAATGAGCTTGGGTGACGCTAGCCACGTAGGCGCTAAGCCGAACAACAAGACAGCGAATCGCCATGAGGAGTTTGAAAGGTAACTTAAAAGCCCTGGCCAAACGAAACGCAAGTTTTACCCTAGTCGACGCAGGTTTTTCTATCTGCAAACCGTTTCTTGGCCACCGATGATTTGCACGGGCTTGAGACGAGCTGCGTTCATTTGCGACACCACAACAGTTTCCAATGTTCAAACTTTCCGAATTAACATTTTATTGACAAAAGGCCGTCATCAAATTCCTCCCTTTTTACTTGTTGCTGATATTTAAAAAGAAGATGAGTTTCTATTGTCTGTCGTCTTTTTTTAAACGAGAAAAAGTTTAGCTTGAGAGCGCGCTCTATCCAAAAGTGGCTTGATCAGTGCCCGCGAATTAAGAGTAATACACTCAACTTGCAGTGAAAAGCAAGAATCAAAAACAGGAAACACAACTCTCAATGAATCAGAGCACGGTTGTTATTATTTCTAATATTAATGTATTCCCACATTATTTAGTTTTCAGCCACAAAGGAACTCAGGGAGATACCCCAATCCATTGTATACAAAGCCAGATCATGAGAAAGGACGCGGTCTAGCTGTTGAATCAAATCACGTGGATTATTACCAGGATTATAATGGTAACAATGACGTTGCTGACTTGAGATGGGAGAAGCCTCAATTGAACATGTCCGCACAAGCTCGCATGTACTCTAAAAGCGTTGGAAGTTTGCACCAACACCCTCGTCGTCATAACAAGCGACAAGAGCGCCGACATGCAAGTGATCGAGATGTTTCTGTCAGCAAGAGGTGCAAACCTCAAATGCGTCAAGAGGACGCATTTACTGATTCAACACCCCAAGAAAACCTAAACCAGCCTGATGGGCATACACATGGGTATTGCTTTGTACAGAAGAGACAGGATGCAGCATTTAAACGCCAGATCGCAATCCGTGCCCCAGAGGACCAGGATCATCCACATGTACCGAACCAGGAGTGGGAGGTAAGAAGTTCCTCGTCGAATCCACCTTCCGCGCTTCCTAGTAGGAATCCATATCTTGAGGTAACAAAGAACCATCCATTGGCCAGTAGTGATGGCCCTGTGGCGAGTAATGTCAGCCATGTGCAACATGGAGAAAGGAGGATCAAGTCAATGCCAAAACTAGGCCGTCGAATGCCATCTTCACAAAGTTCGGGAAACTGCAGCTTCGAAGATGCAAGCGAGGAAGGATTTCGGATGACAACGAACTATCGCCCATTCCCTAAAGCATTTGAGGCATGCGCAACACAGCAGCGTGAGAATTTCTCTACGGCCAGAGGAAGCTTGACCTTAAGGGACTTGCAACAACGTCCAAGTTCTTCTATCGATTAGAGCTGGTTCATGCCGGCACAGACTAGGGGACAAGTTCCCAAGGACCTGTCACTACAAACTGAATTATCGCCCCATGTAAGGTAATCCAAGCAGATCTTGTATTCCGGATTCCAGCACTTGTATTCCAACCTACTGGATTCCGGATTCCATACAAGTGGATTCCGGATTCCATAACTCTCAAAGAATCCGGATTCTTTATCTGAATAAATTCTTGGATTCCGGATTCTCAAGGCGTTTGGATTCTGGATTCCTGCTATATGGATTCCGGATTCCATTCTAGGGATTCCGCATTCCAAAGCTAACAAAAAGTCGGATTCCGGATTCTGGATTACCTTACATGGGGCGAGAATTATACACTTAGCGGACTTTCCTGTGGGTCCGTTTGCTTAATGGTTAGCTTTATTTCCGATAGACGAAATAAGTAGACTACGTGGTTGTTACGTTTTACTCGTATGGCTTACCATGTATGTAACAATGTAACATGCTCAGTGCATTCTAGTATTGGTCATCTCACTCATTCTAATGTTTTTGAGTCTGATCTGAGATTACCAATTGTTTTGGTTAAAATGACCAGTGCGTGACACTGTAAGCTGGTTATGCCGTAGACCTCCCACCACGCCCTCTCGCTCTTAAGACTCCTGCAACTAAGGATGGGAGACAATGATTCGAGCTGGAGGAGTTTTACTATTATCTTTTTCCATCCTTACTTTGGGATCCGAAGCTTCTTTCAACTAACTCTTTTCAGAGGCTTTATACTATACTGATTTTCAGTCAAGGGAAAGGGGACGAAATAATCTTAAATGATATTTGTCCGAAATGACAGCAAACTCCTTGCTAAAAGGGATCAATTCGAATGTTTGCTAAAGACAATGAAAGAAGTCGTTGAGGAGTAACTCCATTGTCCAATCAGATTGCTCTTGGAAAAACATGCAACAAGGTGGGAGAAAACTTATATTGTGACCGAATAAACTATAATTGTATAAAACAAGAAGAGCACCTGCGTATGTGTACTTTCGATAAGTATAATTTGCAAGGATATAAAACACTAGAATCTTCCAGTCGAACAACGATTTTCATGAGTCAAGGTTATTCTTGTTCTTTTTCCCTTCCATAGTTTTCGGAGGGGGGGGGGGGGGGGGGGGGCAGAGCAAAAGAATAATCCAATACTTGTAAGATACTTTCCTGGGTGTTCATCAGTGGGACGCACACAAGTGCACTGCAAGTGGTCCATCACTGCAAGTGGTCCATCATTCTGTTTTGGTTTACTCCCATTGCCCCGGGAAACACGAAAGACTAAACAGTATTCGGCCTTTTTAAAGGGTGTGGATACTTATCTATCTAAATCAGACTCCCACACGGCAAACTTGTAAAACAGTTTTTATTACAGTATATTGTTAATTTGTTTTTAATTTTAACAATGTATTATCTTCATGTAATCAACTCAATGTTTTTACCGTGTCTAAATAAATGTTCTGTCTATCTGTCTGTCTGTCTGCCCCGGAAGGAAATCACTGCTCGCAGGGTACCACTATGACGCATCGCGTGCCAAAACAGACAGTTGTGAAGGTCAACATTTACAGAAATAAGTATAGACTATGATGCAAAGCTTAACTATAATTTTTTTATTTAAACCTATCTTCTAATAAGCACATAGTTTTTATACTTGATCACTTGTGACTCAAGTCGGTAAAAACTGACTGGAGTGTCCTTAAAGCATTGAGAAGTAAACAATTAAACTTTCCTGTTTATTGAAGATGATAAAACGTGTTCTTTGAAGTGAAATCTAGCCTTTTTTCTAACATTTTTTCTCCGAGACAGCCGTCTTTTCTCTCTACAATCCAACACTCGTTGCCAAGGAACGTTATCCAACTGTAGGTGTGCCTAGGAGCTGCGTGATTGTCAGTACCTTGAGGCACATAATAAGTTGGCTACCATTAATCTCTTGAGTGTTGTTCGCTTGTACCGAAAATTATGCATATCATAGAACTCACTTAGAAACTGGCACATCAGTTTCCAGCTTTTTTCCGTAATGAGTGTTAGAGTGTAGGGAAGAAACACGCCTGAAAGTTCAGGAGAGCACCAAAGTCACAACACTGCAAAATGTCCCAAAAAATAAGAAGTGAAACAATAAGATTAACATTTAAGAAATGATAAGACAGAACCTGCTAGCATATATTTATAATCAGTTGTCATACTTCAAGCTACGAATTGTGGTTTCTTTAAGAAAATGTTATTAGGGAAAAAGTGACACATTTACAAAAGGGGGCTTGTTAACAAAATAGTTAATTTCGCCGGCATTTCATAAAAACCCATTAAAAGCCTGATAATTCTCTTTTGGTCGTTTTTTTTTTTTTCGTAGGAGAATCAAACCGTGCTAGCCAATAAGTGAGTATCTTCTAAAACGGTTCCCAGGAGAGCTATTTTTTCTCGATATGACGGATTGTGAATTTTAGCGGAGCTCCTTAGAGCGGAGCACCATAGGTATCGCAGGAAGAATACAATAGCTCAAAGTAGAACTCAGGTATAACGATCGACTTCATTTTTCATGGTTCAGCGGTATTCCTATTTGGGTATCGCAGGCGCGTCCGTGTCTGCGCGCCCTCACAAAGGTAAACCAAGACCCCAACATAGAAAAATATGTAACCGGGAGCTCCGCTTTTAGCCAGTGGCTAAATCTATATAGTACAGGGTTCACACGGTCCTGGAAAGTCCTTGTCAGTCTTGGAATTATGAACATGCCATTCAAGGCCTTGAATTAAAGGGCAGTGTCACGAATTTGAGGCAAATTTAGGTTGCTTAAATGTAGTCAAATTCAAACGAGATGAGCAAAATAATCATCTACGTTTGTTAAATAACCTTTCAACTGCTAGATGAGCACAAATTTGGAGTATTTTGCTGTGTTATCGAGCGGATGGAATTGGATTACGAAATGACATTTTTGATTTCTGTTCAGGCTGAACAGTTTTCAAACTTAGAAATTTGATAGCGAAAGCTATGAACTTACATAAAATGATGCTATATAATGCAAATTTAGTTCCTTTTTCTTTACAACACTAAATAGTAGTGTCATTTAGGATTCTGAGATGTTTATGTAGATCACTGGTCTTATTTTATAAATTTTTGTTGAAACAACCGTGACACAGCCCCTTTAACATTGACTTTAAGGATGGTGAGATTCCTTATTAAAATGTCTAGATATGTTCGGTGTGTTCTGTTGATTCAACACTCGTCATAATTTGGGAGTTTCCTTGATTTTTAATTTGAGACCTGGAAAGCCATTGAATTTCATCGGTGCTTTTTTTGTGTGAGTCCTTTTTATTTTCCCCAAGATTTTTTTTTTTTTTTTTTTCGAACGCATCTCGCTTAATAAACTGCTTTTTAAAGTGTCGAGATGCCCGAATTATTTGATCAGCGGTATCCAAGGAATAGGTGTGCGCGGCCCGTAGTGCAAAGAATACATAAAAGGAATCCGAATTTTGAATGCGACAAGTCAACTGCATTTTAAAACGCCATAGCGATTTCCATGGTTTTGAACACATCTGCATCTCATATTTGACAAGTGAATCAATATATAAGGCTTACATAACAAGCGTTTGATTGATGAAGTGGTCCAAATTACATAGAGTGAGAATATAGCAGCCTGCTGTGTTCACACAATACGCTCAATTGATTAAGTCTCTTTTACCATGTTAGATAAAATATGACGGATTGAAAAGCTCGATAGCTACATTGACAGTGTTTTGCTTGATGTAACCGCTAATACTCGAATAACCAAAAACCAATTTCTTAAAAGCGATCTTTGTTGACTTAACTGTGGCAATAAGAGTAAATTCTCATCAAGTATAGGAATAAAGTCATACACCTTACCAGACTTCGTTATCAACTAATGCATGGAATAACAGTCCAGCTATAAGTACCTTTTAAAACCGTTCATCATATAATATCAGCTCACAGTAAAGGCAAAATCAGCAGCACTGAAACTAGACGCTGTGTCTAGGAGTTTGCGAAATTCTAGTCGTCAAACATTTTCAGTAGAACCACCTGAAGAAACTAAGCAGCCACGAAACAGTTTTGCTTCATTAGCAAACAGCAGCCTATCTTAACAATATGTCTCCCAAACTGTTCAGCAACACTTCTTTTCAGTTCTCTAACAGCTCGAATAATGAGTATACTAACACTGGCAGTTATCAAATGCCCACACGAATATTGGTGCTGACCATCGCGCTATTCATCGTGGTGATCTATGGTGTAATTTCGAACGCCATCGTCATCTTCCTGGTCTACAGAAAGAATGTCCATAAGAGTATGGATATATTTATAGCAAACATGTCTTTTTCTGATATACTTACACTTCTTCTTCAACCTTCATATTTGCTCGACGGTTTCCTAACTGGGGCGTGGTCGTGGAAATGGGGATATAGCCCTCTTAGCAATATTGTTTGCAAACTCTATGGATACTTCATCAGTTTGTCACCGTGGGTCTCACTAATTACTCTTTTTATTATTTCTGTTGAGCGATACAGGGCTGTAACTTCCACATTGGTGATTTTTCTTCGCCTGCGATATACGGTTCTCCTGCTTTGCGTCTCATGGGTCCTTCCTGGGGTGCTAATGACACCAGCGTTGATTCAGTACCGCCTCTTCCAAACGAGCACTTCAACGTTCTGCTCCTATAAGGATACCAAAACCATAACCTCATATTCTGCGGCCATGAATTGCACCTTACTGGCACTAGTAGTTTCCATTCTTTGCATAAATGTTGCAATTTTGCGAAGACTCAAACTCTCTCGGGTGCGAATCCACCTTGATAACACCCACCAAAGAAAACGACTTCGGACCTTTAAGGCTGCTTCCGGTCTGGTTCTATCGTCCTTACTATTGTATACGGTCTGTTACACACCTCTGTATACGTGTCTGATGCTTCTTCGACTAGACCGATATCGGAACAACTACATCACATTAAGCGAAGACGTATATTTTTCTCTTTATTACTTGCTGTTTTCAAATGCAGCCCTCGGCCCCTTGGTATACTTTGCGTTTCTTAAGGATTATCGGCGAGCTTTCAAGAAAAAATTTTGCAAGAATTGTACTGAGGTTTTGCCTACGTCACAAGGTGTAACATCTAAACCACTGAGAAGTGCTAGAAACGGAAATCTCGAAACAGGTCAAAATGAAACGTCAAAAACAAGAGCGGACTCCAGGTTGTAGGATGTGCATCACAACAACGCACATTTGACGATCTGTAAACCAGTGAGACCGGGAGAAAGATATGTAGCGCAGAAATATGAGTTCTATTAAACTACAATTGGTAGAAAAAGGAAACAGTACGAGCTCAAGTCATTACTGCCCGCGTCACAAGGCGTAACATCAAATTAACCATCGGGAAGTGGTAGGAAGGAAAATCTCAAAACAGGTCATTGAAACAAAAAACGATAGCGGGGAGTCTATACTGTGCGTCGTGAAGTTTGACGAATTTCTGGAAACCAGTGAGACCAAAAGAATAATCTGCAGGGCAGAAGTTCTTTTAAACGCTTATTGAGAAAATAAATATAATGTACATATTACCACAAAATGATTTCTTGCATTTGTAGTTTTGGCATCTGTGACTCTGTATCACGGCTCTGTTACAATGCACCAGAAAGGGGAAAGGTGAATCTCTGTAAAAATGGGAACCGAGGCAAGTCTGTCTGTGAGACTGTTGAAAGTGACGTTTTGGACAACCTTTGAGGACGCGGGGAAGTAATCTTGGGACTCATGAAGACCTCTGACAGGTACATACCGGCTGCGCCACGTTATCCAGTACATTGGACCATGGTTTAATGGGGGATGGCTAGAAAACCTCAAACTCTGTTATTGTACTATCTCTTTGTTCCCTTTCTCAGAGGAATCATTTTGTTTTTGCAGTGTCACGGTACATAAGTACCAAATTTCAGCCAGTAAGATTCACTGTACAACCAGGCATGCATATTAGATGAGCATGAAACAAAAAATTGTGCAGGGTCAATATCACGTGATAGCCCCTTTCAACATCCAGCCCACGCTATTGTGTTGACCATTTGAAGTTTGCCGGGCTTCCTAACCATAACTATGATTCGACGAGCAACAGATTATGTAAGCTTGACTTTTTACCGAGAACGTTTTTACATTGTGTATATATTACTGAGGTCACAGCAACAAGGGACATGTCATGTATACATATCTTTATGGGAAAAAACGCTAACTTATCAACTAGAGCGGATTACAGATGAGTGTTGAAAACTATACGCAAAGGAACATTTTTTTTGTTTGTGCCAAGATTAAATTTAGAACTTAGACATGATACTCCTATGATAGCCTCCTCTAATACTAGAAGGGCGGTCAAGGGGCGATTTATAGCCTCCGAACGTGGGCTGGCACCTTCAATGCCCGTATTGCAGGCAAGGCGGTCTCTTTAAAGCCAGACAGAGTGTTTGAGGAGACAACAGTGCTAGCGAGGAGTTCCAGATTCTAATTGTTCTTGGGAAGAATGAGTAGCTGAAGGACTGCAGGTTTGACTTGGCATGCCAGGAGTGTCTACGTGTAGATCTAAGGCTGTTAGTGCGAGCTATAGAACCAGGCAGATGACAATTTACCATTGTGAAGTTTGTATAGCAGAGTCGTCTGGTTTAACAAGCGCCTATTTTCAAGGGTGTCCCAATTTAGCGACTTGACTAACTGGGTTGTGCTCGACTTGATGGAGTAGTCACCTAGGACAAAAAACGGGCGGCATTCTTCTACACCTGCTCCACATCAGCGTCGGCAAACGGGCTCCACGAGGAAGACGCATACTCTAATGATGGTCTTACGAGTGAGAAGTGCGCCTTTTCTTGCGTAATTTCTTGATATAAAAATTGTTTTCTTTGTTGGCAGTTTTTATGAAAAATCTTTGCAAGATTAGAATGAGTTTCGCACAGGGAATAGAACTATGAAAACAAGCAATAAAAATCCTTGTATATGAAAATGTTAACCTTTTCAATCAAAACGTTAACGATTAAAACAGAGCCGTTTTTGTATACATCCAGAACAGCAGAGGCTTAAAAACGAGCACTGGAACTGAACGCAATTATTGTAGACGTTTATAGGATATTACGCTTGGGAATTGATTTTTTTTAAAGAACTTGTCACCCGCCATAAATCACCAGCCATTTGTCAGCCTTGCAACAACGGTCGAACAATTGAAGGCCATGTAAATGTATTTATTTTGCTGACCCTCACTGTATTTCAGTTTTATACTGCCATGGTGTTGCAATAAACGATTATTATTATTATTATTATACGAGGTATTTTTTCCTGCAACTCTTACCTCAATATTTTAAGAACGCATCTCTCGTGGCTGTTTCTGTGAAGTGCCGAGATACCCGAAATATTTTGCAGCGAACGGGGCCAAAGAACCGGCATCCCAGGGATAGGTTCGCCGTGCACGGTCCGCAGTGCAAAAAAAGAAAATGTTAACAACAAATATTAAATGATAATAATACAGGGAAGCCCAATTTTGAATACAACTTGTCATCTGTATTTTAATATCCCTCAGCAATTTCAATGGCTTGGTATACATCTGTATCTTAAATTAGGAGGGGGAATCAAGCGATTGATTGATGAAGGGGGTCAAAAATTATGTAGAGTGAGAACATAGGAGCCTGCTGTGCTCACACAATAAGCTAGTGACGAAATTCATTTTACCAGGTTAGATAAAAGATAACGGATCGAGAAGCGATCGATAACTATATTGACATAGTTATTGCTTGATGTGGCCGCTGAGATTCGAAAAAACCCAAATTTCATTTCTGGAAAGCGATCTTTGTTGACACAGAGGTAAATTCTGAAAAAGAATTTGAATTGAGTTGCACAAACATCTTTATCAACTATGATTAAAAATCCAGCTGTTGCCCTTTGTTTAGAGCTACTTAAGTGTTTCTTTCTTTCTATTGTATCAGAACAGCCTTAGACAAGACAAAACTAGCAGCACAGCAATACTGGACACTATGTCTAGGATTTTGCGGCATTCTTCTAGTTATCAACCATCAGTACAGCCTGCAGGTGTCACTTCATAACCTTAAAGAGCCCTAGTCAGCCACTCCTTTGTTATTGGTTTCAGTCGATATCAGACAACGAACTACGTGTAGAAATCTTGGAATAGTCTTCTAAAAACAAAGTTATATTATTCATTTATCGAATTCTATCGAAAATATTGCACTACATCCCCAAAATCAGCCGATGGAAATGGATGCATTCTCTGTCTTGGTATGTTGCTAGGATGACAAAATGGAGGCTGACAGAGGCTCTTTAACAATGTCTGCCCAACTGTTCAGCAACACTTCTTTTCAGTTCTCTAACAGCTCGAAGCTCGAGTATACTAACACTGGCGGTTACCAAATGACCACACGAATATTGATGCTGACCCTTCCGCTATTCGTCGTGGTGATTTATGGTGTAGTCTCCAACGCAATCGTTATCTTTCTGGTCTACAGAAAAAAAGCCACTCGTAAGAGTATGGACATGTTTATAGCAAACATGTCTTTTTCTGATATACTTACACTTCTTCTTCAACCTTCATATTTGCTCGACGGTTTTCTTACTGGGGCTTGGACGTGGAAATGGGGATATAGCCCCCTTAACAATATAATTTGCAAACTCTATGGATACTTCATCAGTTTGTCACCGTGGGTCTCACTAATTACTCTTTTTATTATTTCTGTTGAGCGCTACAGGGCTGTAACTTCCACATTAGTGATTTTTCTTCGCCTGCGATATACGGCTTTGCTCGTTTGCGTGTCATGGGTCCTGCCAGGCTTACTAATGACACCAGCGTTGATTCGATTCCGTCTCTTCAAAACGAGCACTTCAACGTTCTGCTCCTATAAAGATACCAAAACCATAACCTCATATTCTGTTGCCATGAATTGTACTTTACTGGCACTTGTAGTTTCCGTTCTTGGCATAAATATTGCAATTTTGCAAAGTCTCAAACACTCTAGGGTACGAATCCACCTTGATAACACCCACCAAAGAAAACGACTTCAAACCTTTAAGGCTGCTTCCGGTCTGGTTCTATCTTCCTTAATGCTTTATACTGTCTGTTATATGCCTCTGTATTTATATATGATGCTTATTCGACTTGACCGATATCGGAACCATTATATCAAATTCAATGAAGACGTGTATTTTTCACTTTATTACTTGCTCTTCTCAAATGCAGCACTCGGCCCTTTGATATGCTTTGCGTTTCTTAGGGATTATCGGCGAGCGTTCAAGAACACATTTTGCAAGAATCGTAATCAGGATTTGCCTACGTCACAAGGTGTAACATCTAAACCATCGAGACGTGCTAGAAACGGAAATCTCGAAACGGGCGAAAACGATAATAATCACGTGAAAAACGAGAGCGGGGAGTCTAAGTTGTAGGTGCGCGCATTTGACGATCTGTAAACCAGTGAGACCGGGAGAAAGTTCTGCAGCGCAGACGTATGAGTTCTATGAAACTCTTATTGGCAAAAACAATGTAAATATTCCCATTTGAGCTCAGGTCATTTTTGAAAAACTGAATTTGCACTTATGAATCTGCATCACGACTGTGCTAAACGATTTCTCCCAGAGGGGAATTTATCTTAGGTATTTTCTTTCGATCAACAAAACGAATGCGTGATGGCTGACTTTCGAAAATCAATTATATTCCGTACAAGGCTTTTCTCTGCAAAATAATGTGAACCACTTGAGGCGTCTCGATGTGTGAGACAGTTGAGGGTGACGCTTCGACAAGCTGCGAGGACGTGATGAAATCATCTTGGGACTCAATGAAAACCTCTAACAGGTTTGGCACCGGCTGTGCCAAAAGAAATTAAATTAAATTAAATTCGGCGTGGAACAGATTTTGCGAGCTTCAGTCATCACCGAAAATATTTCACAGAGTGAGGTTACAGTAACAAGGAACATCTCACATGTATATATCTCTTTGGCCGAAATGGTAACTTGTCACTGGCAGACTCCCTTAGGGTTAACCTTACGCAGGCGATCACATAACTGAAATTGACGGCATTTAAAATGACGTCTGAATTTAAACCAATCGCAAAGTGATATTACATCAATTCTCAACAAAACCTAGTATAGAAGTGACATTATAGAGTCATCTAAAACGCGCTGTAGAAAGGGTGTCATGTTTTTAAACATTAAAATGAGCATCATGCCCGAAATTGTATTTAAAATTATTGCTTGCCATCATTTACTGATTTTTAGGAAACTGACGTCGGAAAGCGGGTTTTACATCTGCCTGCCATTTAACTGTTCTTAGTGTATGAAAGCAATTTGAAAAACAAAATTGTCATAAAAGTGACCGTAGACTGCTTGCAGTCCCTTGCTCGGGGAACGGCCGTAATAAGAGGTGAAAAGTCTTAATTCGCGCGCGCCTAGTGCACGTTAGTGCTGTGCATTTATGCTGGGGTCACGTCACGATAAGCGCGCACCACAGGGTCACGTCACGATAAGCGCGCACAACAGGGTCACGTCACGATAAGCGCGCACAACGTTAGTACTGTGCATTTATGCCGGGGTCACGTCACGATAAGCGCGCACCACAGTGTCACGTCACGATAAGCGCGCACCACAGTGTCACGTCACGATAAGCGCGCACAACAGGGTCACGTCACGATAAGCGCGCACAACAGGGTCACGTCACGATAAGCACGCACCACAGGGGGATTCCCCGGCATAAATGCACAGCACTAGGCGCGTGCGAAGTAAGACTTTTACCCTCTTATTACGGGCGTTCCCCGAGCAAGGGACTGCAAGCAGTCTAAAGTGACCGATGACACTTCCGCACTGTTGCCTTTAGGGATGCCCGTGATAAATCAAGTTTAATTAACCTGTGCACAGCCGCATTCTGTTGAGTTTGATAGCGTAGACAAGCCCGGACCTACCTGAAAATAAATCGGATAATAATCCGGTAACAAACCAACACCTTTTACAAAGGTTTGGCCGCCCTTATAACTTTTCAACAATACGAAATTCTTAGCTTCAAAGTTGTTGTGAGCACTTGCAAAAGTAAAAGTAAAGAGGCACTAATTCTCAATTTCAAGCATTTTCAAGGGTTGGACGAAATTTGATACTGACGTAGTGTCCAGCAAAACTACATGCTTCTCAAACCGCCTCTTTTACTTGTGATAAATAGATTTTAAAATGCATCATCTGTGAGTCATTTGATGTCTGCCTTGTTCCAAAGAAAATTATTTTATTGTCTGTCGTTAGTTTTTACACAATTTCTCGCAAACTGTAACATAAATTTAACAAGCAGTAAGCTATAGACATGTACATTTTAATTTTGTCCGATTTCGTTTAGAGCGAATTTCAGATGACTGCAGGGAAGTCGTCAAATCATCTGTACTCGAATGGGACCCGGTTGAGTGGTGTATGCCACAGCCAACCTTCTTTTAGGAAAAAAATGGCCATTTTTAACGAGAAAATCTCGTAAATTAACAAATGAATACAAAAGATTGTCTCAGCAGCGTCTTCTTTATAGCGAGATCAGCACACCCATTGCAATAACATCCAACATCTCTTACTTATGCATGAAGAAATTGAGCAACAGGTGGGGTGGTACAACCCGGGACCTACCACCTCCCGTGATAAAATCGGGTTCCGTTTTAGTACAAATGTTTGACCGCTCCCCTAAGAACAAACACACCTAGCCAATCATGAACGAGGGAAAATACAAGTTGCTGCTGAATGGCTTCCTCGTCAGCTGATCACAAGTGAGAATGCAAAGTAAACACAAATACAAATTAGTACTTTTCGGCACTCATCTGGAACCCGTTCTATCATAATAACTTAAGGCATGCAATCATCACTTTGTTTTTTATTTGTCTTGTTCTCCATTTCACTTTTTTATATCGAGGCCCAATTCACACTAAAGCAAATGTCCCAAGAGACTAAACGTTGCAGCCGCAGAGACGTTTATAAATTAGCTTCGTGAGCGGCGTTTAAACGCTCATCTAATAAAATCTTCACGATTAAACAAATAATGCTCAATGTACTCGAGTTCCTCGATAGTGGTTACGGCCCGGAATTAGGGCAAACGAGCGCGAGCAAACATTGCACGCTATTTTACCAGTATTGGGCTGTTCCAAAAAACATTGTACCCCCCATATCGATGAACCTTGAATTCCACAGGGTTGCTGTGTTCGGCCCTGGAATTTCCACAGGGTTTCTCGATTTTGATCCTGGAATTTCCACGGGGTACGCGATTTTGACCCTGGAATTTCCACAGGGTCATCCATTTTACCCTGGAATATCCACAGGGTATTCATTTGCAACTGTGGAATTTCCACAGGCACACACGAGAATGAGGAATTTCCACAGGGGTTGTACAGAAGTCTGGAATTTTCACAGGGGGAGAGATTTTTTTGAAAATTTGGAGTTCCTCGATAGGGGGGGGGGGGGGGGTACAAATTTTTTATGGAACAGCCCATTCTTAATTTTAGGGCGTTAATTTTAGGGCGTTGTTGGATACAATGAGGACTCATTCCTTTTCACGATTTCATCCGACACGTACTTAACACTAGAATAGTGTCTGTGACATCCCGTTTGCTGATTTTGAAAAAAAAAAACGGAAAATGATCTGTGGCGAAATGATCCTCGTCATGCAATCGTCAAATTACCTTTGTATTAGCACGTCTATGTCCAATATGTGCAGTATACTTCTTGTGTGTCATATTTCTTCCTTTCTTCACCATCTTTTTTGTTGCTGTGCAAAATGTCGTGCCTGAATCTGCTTAAGCCTGAATCCGTTTGCCAGCCATGTTAATTGAAAAAAAAAAACCTAAATGGCATTCACTAGAGACGCGCAAAAATCCCACAGGCAACTCCTCGCGAAACCCTAGATCAGTTTGTTGCCAAAGTCGTCTTCATTTAAGCTGCGAAGACGACAACGTCAGAGACTGTAGATTTCTATTAGTGCTCAGGCGCGGGTTGTTCAAAGGTGGATTAAATTTAAACCAGGTTTAGTTCTGAACAAAACCATCGAGTCACCATGGTAATTAATCCTGGATTAGTGCTAAACCACTTTCGAGCAACTGGACCCAGGGCTCCTGTTGATAACAGGTTGTTTTACTCAAACTGAAAGGGCTACCCTGAGATTTATATTTAAATCAAGGTTTTCTGTTTCGAGTTAAAACAAAGTTTTTTTTTTTGTTTCGTTCTTCTGTTCTGTTCTTTTCTCCAGAACAAAATGCCCTCACATGCAACGCTACAAATTCTAATGCATTTCAATGTTTCATATGAAACCATTTTAATGTAAATTCGGTATTAGCTTATCTCGGATGCAAGGGCGAGTTCACGTCCTCGTTGCCGTCGTCGCAGCGTCCGAATTATGGCGGTCGAATCATCAGGTGCTCAGCACGAACTTGGCAAACGCGGCAATAAAAATGATTATTTTTGGCGAGCCGTTGCCTGCGGATGGAGATTATAAGCTGGCTTTGCTTTGCTTGCGTTTCTTCCTTTTTATCTTTGTTAATTCACACGCCTAATCTAATGATAAATCAACTAATTTCTCTGGAAAATATAACACTCCCCAAGATCAAAAACGGAGAAGTTATCCAGTTCATCGCCCGATTCTCCTAGTTTGCTGCGTTGCGTTTAAAGAACTCATTTGTACCTTATTCATGTCTGTATTAAACAAATTCCTCTTAGTTTTCAGACTATTTTAAGACTCCCTGCTAGTAGAGATCTCTCCAGACGTGAACAGGAGACAGTAACTTCCATCTGCCATCATTAACACCTTTCAATTCAAGATCTGAATAGTAATTCAGATCTTGGGATGAACTGTGTCAAAACTATATATTTTATTTACGATCGTGAGATTTGGCATTTGATCAATTCATCATCACCGAGATCAGATCATTATATCAACTCTCATCATGTTTTGCTATAAATGCAATCGAAAGGTCGGGAGAAGTTTTATATTCATCACGTCTAGGAATGGAAGTGTTAAAACTCACAGGAACGCGCTGGCTAGAGATGCAGGACCAAACCAGATCGGAAAATTGCGGTTCTTTCTTGGTGTTGCAAGGTACCAGAGGCATAAAGACAATAGAAGACAAAAGACCGTAGAATGAAACAATAAGATGGAATACAATAGCTCTAAACAAAAACACAATACATCTTGCAACACCAAGAAAGACCAAAAATTGCTGTCGCAAAGAAACAAAGGTTTCACTTTCTCGTTTATTTGCTCGCCTAATGGGAGATTCCTGCTAGCAAGGGAGTTCTGAGTGTTTGGTCCTGTATTCCTCTAGAATAAGAGGGAAATTGAAATTGAAGAAACAGTCCTATCAGCTAGAAGAGTTGCGTATGGCAGGTTAGAAAAAGGTAGACATCTTCCGTGAGAAGCTGTTTTTAAAACTGGCAAGCGGGCCGACTGTGTCCCCCTCGTCGTAGCTATCCCCATTTTGATAACCGTTGCAATTTGTGATTTCTAGAATAGAGAAGGAAAGAAAAATGAATTTCAGCTGTGGACGCTATACGTCTTCATAAACATCGAAAAGGCATTGCTTTGCAACTCGGAAAATTGTCAGAAACGTGCGTGTTCCCCTGAACGTCATCCAGTCCCAAACCCCTAGTCCCCTTGCAAAGTTCTTTCAGTTATATAATGACAAGAACATTTGGAAATGAAACTGAAATGATATTGAATTGGATGATCATTGGAACAACAGACCAAAATCTCAGGAATTTTCTGCAGAAACCAATCGATGGGACAAGCAGAATTTCATTCAAGGGAAATGTTCGGAATTCACATGGATAGCGTTGGGAAATCCGAACACTTCACAAACTTTCGCCATGAGAAATTCAGTTGTTCCAGTGAATGTGTTTCTGCAGAAATTCCCTGTGAGTGTAAAATCCACCCGGAGCTAGTAAGATTCATCTGGACATCTCTTCGTTTGCAGAAAGCCACAACCATGGCAACACGGCAGGTTTGGATCGAAGACATCCAAATGCAGAAAGAAGGAATGGTTCAAAACATTGACTCCTAGCGGCAGCTTTACCAAATACAACCTACATAGAGTGTAGGGAACGAAGTTTCCGCATGCATCGGTATGTCTGCAGGTTGAATAGGTTTTCGCCATGCCGTTTTGTCACAGTAAACAGGGTCATGCGAAGAAGGCAAAATCGAGATGAATCTCATTATGCCTGGATAGACTAAACTGCACTTTTCCAATAATCTTCCTTTTGGCAAGCATGACTTTTCTGTATGTGGAAGACCACATTGGATCAGGAACACGGTAAATCCAAACTTTAAGTCATAAGGCATGTACGCGTTTAATGACATGTTGATCTGGTATGTGCGAGTAAAGATACAGTGACATTCGTTTCTATCGTTAAAAAGGTTGTTTTGGTACAAAATTCCAATGACTTTTCAAATGCTGCTCCACCAAAACGTTTTCGCTGATTACAACCGCATATTTTGGAGAGAAACCTGTTAGAAAGTTTTATTGTCTCAGCAGAAAACTTTTGGTTTACAACAACTGCATGTGGAAACTTCAGAAACATGGGAAATTCATAGACCCGGAAAAGGCGTTAAAAGTGAGTGAGATTCAGTCGCACTTTTTTTTTCGAAGGACTGTCATCCACATGTCGAAGTCTAACTTTATAATGTCGGATTAATATTTTGGAATTAATTAAGGAAATTTCTGACCGAGTGACTGAAAATTGAACTCGTTCCACATGAGCCCAGCCTTCTCTAGAGCGGTGAGCTAGTGAATGAGACGTCATGCGTGCATAGTTTTAATGTGCTTATTTTGAGTGCTAAGAAAAATCTCTCCAATCAGCATGCATATCACAGAGCCACCGACCAATCAGCGGCGTGACGCTTTTAACCAATCAGCGCAAAGATGGTGAGTTTATCGACCAATCAGGTTAAAGTGTGAAAGTGTGGATAGCTAGAGTGGAAAACACAGTCCGCCTTACCAGTTTAAATGAGACAGAAGAAGGAAAGATAGAAGATGGAAATGCGAAGTGGATTTTTACAGCTGTTTAATGATATAAAGCATCAGAATAAGAACTACGTTTTCGAGCAAAGAAGGGATGCTCAAGAGAACTTTAATCACAGCTAAAATCTGCTCGTGTGAACTTGAAACAATAAATGGATATTTTGTATTGAGGGGTTGCATTCGGCCTTGGGTCCTATTTGTGACATTTCGCTCGGGAAGTTTTGATCGTAAAAGATCTAAGCGCCTGAAGGTCATTCCATTCATAATCTATGTCACAAAGCTCGTTATTTGAATGCCAGATTCAAACACGTTGAACCCAAACTTCATATTCACATTACGTATCTAAAATGTTAATAAAAAATTTTCAAATTATCAAACAATATTCATAAAGCCTATTTTAATATTCCCGATTGCTAAAATTCAAACAGCGGTATCTCGTCCAGCGAATTTTGTCTGTTTTCTCCCGCTTCCATCACTTCCACCAGACCTCCTGTGGCTTTCTTTATTTGCCAACGCAGATCTTTGCGTTAGGTTTGGATCGGGAACAACAGAGTCATAGGTTCCCTTGGCAACAATGCTATACAAGTCATCTTCCGAGCTATCACTACCAGGGTCCGGGGGGACAGGGGAATTCCCCTCAGGATTTGACCCCTCCCTAGCGGAACGAGTACTGCTTCGAAGCGAACTACGCAGGTTTGATTTACCAACCCCTTGCAAGGTATCTAAAGGCGAAACGAATTCCGATAAAGAAGCATTAGAAGTTTTTCTTCCCGGGTACCCTGTACTTTCATACCCGGTATCGGGTATTTTGCGTATTCCTTGCGGGGTTTGCTGAGACTTGCCTGCGTTTCGTGGATCCACTGAGGGCGCTCCTCCCTGCCTGTAGCGCGAGCCTCCAGCCGATTGAGAATAATTAGGATTCGTAGTAATCGCAAATCCTTGTTGATTCATTCCGTCTTGGTTCATAACCATCCGCGCATTTGGTGGCATCCCAGCATTTAGTCTTGGCATGGACTGGGTGCGCGAACCACTAGGGCCAACCATATCCTTCCCAGTGTTGCCGTACTCATAAGGGCTTGGAGGACGGGTTCTTCCCTGCTGTAGTGTCTTTCCTGGGCCTTGGGAACCAGGGGTGCCTGGTCCTTGGGAAGGCCTGTGCATGGAGCCTCTAATCATAGGTCCCTGCTGTAGCTGTTGTTGTAGCTGTTGTTGTAGCTGCTGTTGGTGCATCTGCTGCTGTTGCGCAAGAGGTGTATCCCACCCGGCGGGACCTGTTGTGCGGAGGTTATACCACTCCCGCCTTGCCCTTGAGCTACTGCCCCAGGTTGACCTTGGTACTGCCCCTGTGATTGCCCTTGATAAGGTTGGATTTGAGGCGCATTATATAATATATTTTGCTGTTGTTGCTGCCCGCCTCTCTGCGGCTGCGGAGTTTGATGCACCGATACGTTTCCGGCTGAAACATTTCCGGTGCTTGGATGACGACGTGGCAAGCTATGATGGTGATGACCACGTGATATGTTTCCAACGCTATTGGCACGCATGCGCTGTTTCTCACCTGGACTGGCTGGGGTTTTGACTGGCGAGCCAAACGTCCCTGCTCGACCGTCGGATGCATTGCTCAGGCGGTGCGATTCGTTTCGCTGGTTACCAGGTTGCTCCACACGAGCAACAACAGTTCCCCCATTCTGTCGATTTTGGTCGTACATGGGGTTGACATAAAAGCTAGAACTTTCACCCTTGGAGCCACCCGGCTCTTCGCCTTCTCCATAACTGAAACACAAGGATGGGTAATATTCCCGTTAAAGGATGCGCATTCTTGGATTTCCTAAAGGCTGCATTTGGACCGGGTTTTCGCGCATAAAGACAACCTCCTTTGCGTGTAATCAGGCAACGGCTAATGACGAACGTGAAAGAAATCAGGAGACCAAGCAAGACTGTGAAAACGTTAAAGAGCCCGTGTCAGCCACTCCTTTGTTATTGTTTTCGTTGGATATTAGAAGACGAATTACGTGTAGAAATCTCTAATGCAACATTTAAAAACAAAGTTTCATATTTGATTTACCAAATTCAATCGAGAACATTGCTCTATATTCTCTAAATCAGCCGATGGAAATGGATGCTTTCTCCGACTTGGTATGTTGTTATGCTGTCAAAATGGCGGCTGACACAGGCTCTTTTTAAAAGGCGCGGACACGGCACTGTCATGTCATAGCGTTTTGATTGGCTGATCAGTCAATTTCGTGCGAAGTGATTGGCTCGATGTTCACGAGAAGGCTTCGTGAGCAAGATAACGAGATCTTTCC